>QVRM01001535.1:0-48485 GCA_003439945.1 Dermanyssus gallinae | reverse complement strand
ATCGCGTACTCTAGTCGCCGTAAGTACGCAACAAGCATTGCTTCACTGCCAACGAACCAAACGTTGGCTATAACGGGGCGCTTGTAGAAGAGCGGTTTCAAGAAGACCTGAGGGCAACTCGCCATGGCTGTCGCCTCAATAGTGTCTGCTAGAGGCGCGCCGAGCTTGTGCCAGTTGCAACTCGGGTCTAAATCTGGTCTCGCTTGTATGATAAAGCGACGTATAGCAAAAGTAAGAGTAGGCATGTTATAGTACTGTAGATGTGCCCGAGTAGTGTTTAATATTCATTTCTGCTAATAAATTGAGCCAGGGAGCTCGCGAAGTTAACTGCAAACATACTCGGAGCCGAGCCGGCTGTAGGAGAACCTAGAACGGAGTATATTATACTGGAGGGGACCATGATACATTTGTCCCGGTAGGGGCATATGCTGACACGTGAGCCACTGTCTGTCCAACCGGCGCAACAGACTCTTGATGTAAGACTCTGTTAATAAACGCACTTGTTTAAAAAAAGCGGTGGTAGCGCATGTAAACGGTCTCTTCAAGCCTGCTAAACAAAACGTGTTAGCTTCTGAAAAAAAGAAAAAGGCTGCGATGTGAAACAGCTATGGAATGCGATACAATTCCAATATTTTGGTATTGCTTAAAGCTTCGTATGCAAAATAAAAAACCATCTTTCTCGACCAGTCGTGAAGTGTCGCGTGTTACTTGTCGTACCCGTACAGCGTGTTGAGGAATGTCTGATGCCGTACAAAAGACCTACGCTCATGTTTAACACATTTTTTATGCGAGATATTCGGTGGCATTGTTGAATGTAGAAACAAAAGCCTAAATCACGGCCGATGACTGACTAGATGCTCATGTTAAACCATTAGCCTGTACTCTTGCAGAACATCTGAAGCACTGCGCGGTGTTTGCAGTTTTAGAGTTTTTTTGTATTGCCATTACAGCTACTCCACGCCACACCTTACTCTCCACCATAATTATTATAATAGATATTTGAAGAAATCGCATATGTTTTAGAGCTTTCTAAGGAAAAGCCCCTGACTAGTCGGCACCTTGCGTTATCAAGATTAGATAGATTTTCGTAAGAAGATAGTCTTTATTCGAGCAATCTCTTCTGTCCCCACGAGCTTGAAACTGTCGTGCGGTATATCCTTAATGCACCGAAAGCCGGCTATATGAAGATATCTAGGGTTTCCCAACAGTCCTTGTGCAGCACGGCGCTACCGTCAGTTCTCAGTGGCATTGCTCAAGGAAAATTCGATCAACATCAGGAGTCGAACCGGTGACACCCCGGTAGATGACAACCATAACTACGCACTAGTGCCCCCTGCCTTGACCACATGCTTAGACATCAAGCCATGCCACACGCAAGGGAGAGATCTAGACACGATCATGTGCAGGTCTTCGTGGTCGTTTTGGCATTTCACACACGCATACACATCGCGCTTGGACATGTATGCGGGTGACATATAGTAGCCCACCGTATTGCAGTGCCATTGTCGAATTGTAGGCGTCGTAGAAACTTACCTTTACCGTAAGAGCCTGCAAATTCATTTGCGGAAGGCAAAAGCTATTAAGTTTCGCCATGTGATCGACTGGCTGCAGCAGATGTAATACCCTGCTGTGGCCAACCGTTGAAGTTCGTCAACTCCTTCCCGTATTTGGGTCTGAGAATTAATTACACTTGATGAGAGCGACCTTTACCCCGGCTCATAGGCGACAGCTATCGGGCGGCTATTGCCTCTATTCACACGAAGGTGAGAGACCGTCAAAGACTGTCGCTGAGTGCGGCAGTGCGTTTTTTTGAGCTTAAGATTGTGCCAACGTTAAGTTACAGCCTTGGCAGGGTGTAGGGCCGTCTTTCAGAGGCAAATTTTTGTGCAGCTAGAAGCTGCTTAACATATATATGAAGCGTGTTCTTTGCTTGGCCGCGGACGGTAAGAAACCGCGTCGTGTACCTGTTAGCGGGATACGGACAGGCAGTAGAAATAATCAGAGTTAGGCTCAGGTCACCTATTACAGAACTAATTCAGCAATTTTTGTCGGAGTGGCAGAGAAAAGTGACAGATATTTAGGCAGAAGTAGCGCAGTTAGATGTGTACTTCGCCAGGAAGCATTGGGGTGGAATGACATGCACCAATCGGCACGTGTACGCAAGGTACATTGTGCATGGCTATCATTACTTGGTATTGTCGATAACAAAAGAAACCACCAAGTGGCAATCAATGTCGTTGCCGGTTCTACCACACAGCGAGCTATCAGACGCATCGACGTTTTTTGTCGCCCGGAGGAACGGTCGCTGAAGTGCTCAAATTCAATACAATGACGATTATATTATAATTATGTGCCGTTTTGAAGTGCAACGTTATTGTGCAATAAACATAATATCTGTAAAACGATCAAAAACTGTGATTTTGGAATCCAGAACGAACCAGGCGGAAGACCTCTAAGAGTTTTCTAAGATTATGAATTAACAGTCTTGTTGAACGAGGATGCCAGTCAAACGCAACACCAGCTCGCAAATCAATTCAACGCCTCCCAACAAATCATTTCCGTGCGCCTGAAAGCCATGCTATTGATTCTGAACTCAAGGAAATTAGTTCGTCGTGAGTTGACCAAACGAACGCAAGAGAATTGAAAAACTACATATGAGATTTTTTTATCTAGGCATAAAAACAAACGACAAAACACAGAAGATGAAAAGTGGATCTATTCCGATAATGTAAGGCGTACAAATTCCGGGTAGTGCACAGAATAGGTGCACAGAAATTATACAACTATGAAAAGTCGTAGTGACTGGGTATACGGTGCCACCAGCGTGATGATGATTATGGCAATATGATCAGTAGCACAAATAAACAGCTACAACATCAAAAGTAACCGTGATCGTAGATCGACCAGGACCGACAATGTCTAACTAACACGAATGCCAATAATGTAGTGCCTGCCGACGTGGGTATGATTCTGCGTGCAGTAGGATCCGTATGAAGCGTACTGCAACAAGCCAATAGAACAGTCGTCGTTTCGTCGCGTAGATGTCGCGTTTAGCTGTTGGAGAGCACGAAGGCGATATTACCATCGATAACGCTAATTGGACATTGTTTCTCGGTGCTTTCGCCGAGCCTTCTATTGCTGGCCAGCTGTCTACTATGCAAAATATTGCCCAGTTATCGTCGTCATCCAAACATCTGCGGTATTGGCAGCGATGCGATGGCAGCTCTCCCTACCGACAAGGAAGACAGATCGAAGCGCGAATCGCAAAGCAATTGCACATATGTGTATGTAAAGCAATATGCACGGAATAGATTGTAAACATGTTTATAATTATATATATATATATATATATATATATATACATTACATATTGTATACATATACAAATATACAATCGATTTGCAATTTACGCTTCGATTTACGGAATTACTGAGACAAAGTTGAAGTTTTATCACGCTGCTTCTGCTGCTGCTAAGGTCCGTCCGTCTAGGGGGTCCCCTGTACTTGAAGCAGATCAGTAATGATGCAGCCCATCGGAAAATGTATAAAATGAATTTCTGAAACGTCTGCACTTGCACTGCCCTCCTGATACAAGAAGTATATACATATACTACTCCGCCATTGTTTGAGTCAACTCTGTAACAAACACTACAACATGAACTAATTGTCTCAACTTGAGAATTGTAATTTAATTGGTTACCTTCTTGATATCAAAGCAGATGATTCAATGAGTCTACGTTACATTTCTCGATAAGGCTGTGGCTCGCACGGAATTCATCAGTGGCCAATAATTGGATCCAAAAGTCTGGTTCAAACGGGCTCGAGGTAGTCTATATTATTGTAGCATAGCTGACGTTTTATGTAACGGTGTTGTGGTAAATAGGCTGCTTCTTTATGTTTTGTCTCTCGATTGACGTTAACGCTAACCGAAAACTGAGCCGTATGTTGTCGCAACTCATGTTGCGCAAAGGTAAATGTTGTCTTGAATGTGATTTCTGTGAATCTTGCCTTTAGTATTTTTTTCAATCAGCCATATATTATTCTCATAAGCATACTACTGTGGGAATAAAACCGTTTCTACGGGATCTCCGGGAACCCTGCGGCGGAAGAGACCCTTATTGTTTGAAACTTTAGATGGAACGCTGCTCGTAGCAACGAAAATATTGGTCGCACACTTCATATATCGTTACGTGTATCAGCCTGCAAACCGCGACAACCTGCGACCCCCAATTGCTAAACCCAGCCTTAGCCCAGCCAAGCCCAGGCTGGCTGGCTGGCTGGGTGGCAAATCGAAGCTCGACAGCTGTGCGCTTCTTCGCCGTACTCATTTGTGCAACGCTTCCGCCTTCACTACTTCGGATGCTCGCATGCGTACCGGCTGGCAGGCCCTTCTTCGTAATGAATTTACTTTCCGATCATTTGCCTTCAAACGCGGAACAGACAATCCGACCGACCGAATCAAGAAAGCGACACGACACAGCTCCTGATTCGGGCGGGAAAGTGTCGGCGCGTGCTCTACATTGATTTACCGTTGAATCCACACGGCGCGCACAGCGTCGCTTTCTGGCGTGTGGCGACTGCCCCGTGTGAGTCATCGGACGAAACGATTTCAACTGACACAATGCATTTTAACGAACTCCTTGGCGTTGTTGCGTTGGGTTCTGCACCGCCCTATATGTATATATATATATATATATATATATATATATATATATTACAACAACCAACAACAAGAGTTGAATGAACCAATGAATTCAAGTGGATGAAAATAGAGCTAGTAGTGCATCTGCACAAAGTTCAAAGTATCCGAAGTTTATATCATGAATTGAGGTGCCGGCATTCATTCTGGTCGTTATCGAGAGCGCAGTAACAGTAGTGCTCCGAATAGCGACTATGCTACCAGCATCTTTCAAATCCGTGCTAAGCCTATCGTATTGGGTTGGAAAAATGGAGGCCAGCAGAAGCGTCGCACGGCACGTGCGTTTGTCCAGTTCTTGTCAGGGCTTGGCTTTGATTTTTGATCGACTCTGCGATCATCAACGACGGAGAACTAGGGACATTTGGCGACGTAAAGCCATCTACAGATTGCAAAACAGGATTTTTCTCATCTATACCCTCAGCCCGGCGCGCGATCGAAACGGATACATCCTACTTGAAGTCTTGGTGTTCAAAGCCTGAATCTCGTACCGACGACGACACTGCTGCGATACGAAAGGCTTGTCCAGAATGATTTACAGACGCTGAACACGGTACCCCCCGCGTCCGGCCTCCATAGACAGGCTCGACTGGCGCTACGCTGCTATCACTACGAAAGCTACTGTGTATGATGTCTGTTTGAGACGCTGATATCGCCAGATCTCCAGACAACTGTACGCACCCTTGAGCGAGCTTCATCTGTTGCCGAAGCTTTAGCTCCTAGCTTAGAGAAGACGTCCAGTTGTTATGGAGATGGCATTATTTACTTGCAATTCCCATATAATGTCAAGGGCGGCATGTTTGCAAAGCTATGTGCAACACGTTCGAAGATGTCCGATTTCTGCCTCATTCAAATATATTCAGCATCATTGTGGAAAGAGCCGACTGTTGCCAATTATTGACATTCGCATTCCGCCGTGACTTGGCCTGGTGGGGGTTAGTGAACATAATTCGCAATAAATTTTAGCCAAATTTATTGCTATTTAATAGATAGCAATTATTTTTTCTCTTATATTATTTCTGCTCATCTATGATGAATTATATCTGCTCATCTATGATGACAGAGCAGAATCATAAGATAATCTGATGTTTTCGAGTACACTTTATTGTCCTGGTCTTGCGTGAGATGTTAAGAGGCACTTACCTTTTTGCAAATGCGCCTATACTTAAACGAAGAGTGTTCATGTGTTAGCATATTTATATAAGATGGCTAAAAAGTAGTTGCTGTCTAAAGACATATCGCGACTTCAAACATAGGACCTACTTCTAGAATGTAACTCGTGCCAATGTGACGTGCCTGATAAAACTTATATATATATATATATATATATAGATATATATATATATAGATATATATATATATATATATATATATATATATATATATATATATTTATAAATAGATAAGAATATACATTCAACATATCTGCGTAATGTGAGATTTAAAAATAGCTGTAAAGCAGTACTATCACAGTTAAGCCTGCATCTTGGTTAAATACTCCGATGAAGGTATTTTGAATATTCCGCACGCCTAGAACAACCTGTTTAACTACGAGCATCACAACCGGCAACAAAGATACTTCCACCTCCTCTGTGTGGGCTATGCAGGCACATAGTTGGCACAGTTGACCGTCTGTATAGGTGTGCGCCCTTTTACGATGCCTGTGCTTCTACATACTCGGTTTTGTGTCTCTTCCTCGCCCGGTCTCGCCCGTTGCGCTACGTGTTCTTAGCCTGACACTTCCCTCAAGGATTTTTGAGAGAGCCTGCAGAGCGCGTTCCATTATTGGACAGCTACGTCAAGGCCATCCAATAATGACCTATGTCGTTTATTGTCATCTTATTTAGCTACTCTCAAAAGGCTCAATCTTTTTATCGAGGTAGGAAGCAGAAAAGTACGCAAACAGCAAGATGCGGCAGTAGTCATGCAGCATGGTATACTGGTTATTCTAGCCAGTTCCATCAGAATCTCGGTTCTATGCACACATATAACAGTTGACAGTTGACTCTTGACTTGGATTTGAACAGACTAACAATGACAATAGCAGTAACAAAGAGAAATGCAGATTTCGACACAGTGTTGTCCAGATACATTTGACTAAAGAGCATCAGTTGGCGGTGATTTTTGCGCTGCCGGCCAGTAATGAAAATAACACTAGCGATGTGTGGAAATGAAAGTATGTTGATTTGTATTGATTACATTGGGTAACAAGACTATACATATATATATTTATACTCACACTGTTAGGTATAAAAAACCTGGCCGTGCTAGCGAAGGGAAGCCGTCTCGCGCCTTGGTGTAACGACGATTTCCTACAAAAGCGCATCTGAGTCAAATCAAAAGCTCGCACAGCCATTGACACTTTGATAAAAGCTGTCTACAGCTTGACCGGCCCAGGGGGCGCTTCTGCTTAGCTGGACATCTTTGGGGTCATGGCAGCGTCCTGGCAGCCCGCGCGTGTGAGACGGTCCCCACTGGTTTTGCTTCTACTGCACGAAGTTGGGAAGTAACTTTGTCCGCAACCGATGCACGGCTGCTCTAGTCGAAATACAGTCTGAATAAGGGCTTTACTATAGGCTTTTCCGCTTTGCGCTAAAGAAGGCAGAAGCCGACATGGCAACCAGAAAATTCCCCTGGTGGTTCACTGCCGGAACCCCTTAGCATAGACGAAGAATCTCCCCAGTCGGCAATCGATCGCCAGTGAGCTTTGGTTTTCTGCGATTGACAGGAACGCCATTATACAGAACTCGCATAGCAGTAACGTGTAGAGAATAATAAGTAATAGGAGACAATAGCTACACTGCAATTGTAGCCCCGTCTGTGTCTCAGGGGACACGCCCGTTTAGAACACTACTGTTATATGATATAACTTTTCAGATTTACTAGCAGAATACAGACAGTCTTTGAGGTGTCCCTGGCGATCGCATAGCAGATAATAAATCATTAAAAAAAAAACCCAACAAAACCTCGCAGGTTCTAAAGTCCGCATCCGTGACCTCAAATACGTCTAGCTTTGCAGATGCATTTCCTGGGCCGGCCAAGCTGCAGACAGCTACGGCAATTCCTAAGGGGCAGCGTTCTTCGTTGGAACCCTCTGTTAGCAAGGAGCCTACCTGTTCCGCCTACCTGTTCCTGTATCCAAAACGCTTACCCAATGCGTTAGTCGACTAAGAAACCAAAATAGACATATCTACTATATGTAAAAGGAGATAGACGGCGCTTATGGCTAGCACACGTTAGTAAACTGTGGCACGTGTTGGCGGAAATATTACGCTTGTACATTACCTTCCCGCTAGTATTCTTTACCTCATAAACCAAATGCATAGCTGAGCACGTATACCAAGCTGTGGAGCAGTAAAGCCAACTATGCAGCCAGGATACGTGTGTGAAGAGGTTTTCTCAAAAATCACTATCTAGCCTTTGTGTCACCTTTGTGCAACTGCAGCCCTACTGAGCTGTCACGGGACCCTATATGGCCACCGAAGAACAATCTCTGGACAAATATGGACTCGTACGTATTACACAAACCGTGCCAGTGAGTGGCTCGCAAGACAGCCTCGCTTCTGCGTCACCTCCTCTTTGAAATGAAAGAGAACGGAACGCAAAAGGCGAATTACAATCGTGTCTATTTTGTCTAGCAAATGGCCTCGCTCCGATCCGGCCAGCTCTTCTTTCCTCACACAGACACACACACACTAACACAAACGCTCACACATACACGATAAATACTCACTCTTGATTGCTTGCCCAATACTGGAGACGCTGCGAGCTTCTATGTCGATCTAACTTTAAGAATTCGATTAAATGCTAATTCATGAATGATATCAAAATGTAGATGGGATGGAAGCCGAAAGGAAGGAACGAGCGCTTCAAATTGACAAAAATTCCTCCACCAGCCTATTGAGCTCACGTCCCGGAGTTGGTTGGCGGGGCAGACCAAGTCAGCCCTCTTCCCTCCCCGCCCTTCGGTCATCATTGCGTCTAATAGCGCCATCATCAACGTCGTCATCATCAACATTGTCGCCCTCGTCGTCATACGCCGCAGAACATCCTCCTGCCATACGTCCTCCAGAACATCCGCCATGCTTCCATCATAGACTTTGATTTCAGCACGCCCGTTGTCGATTCGCTTTTGACTATCTTTCCTGCAGTTCTGCAGCTTCTGCTACTGCTTCAAGCACCTCGTCGGCTGCTAACGGTGCCGCCACTACGGCCGTTGTTGATGGTGCTGCTGCTGCCGCCGCCGCCGGTGTCCTGACAGGGCAGCGGTATAAAGCGCTTAAGCGACTCGGTCGATCAACGAAGGGAACGAACAGGGAAGGGGCAACTGCGGGCCGCCAGAACTACGGGCGTCACCGGAGGCCGCGTCTTGGAGCGGGGGAAGGGGGCGAGGGGAGCTTAGTGAAGCGTCGAACGACACACCCGGAATTTCGTTCGTCAAGGAACTAGTGTATCGGCATTCTTTGCTGCCTTCCGGCAGCGATCCGTTGCGATGAACGAAGAAGAAGACCATCAGTATCCGGCCAACGCCAGCCTACCGCTCTCCAGCAAGAGGCTGCCGCCACGTCTGCTCTATTCTTTTTCCTCTCCTTTTCTATATCTCTCTCTCTTTATATATATATATATATATATATATAGATCTTACGCTTTTCCGCGCACGTGCGGCTACCCCCAGACCCCCACACACCTAGGCGCACACTCACGATCATACACACACACACGTACTCGCACTCAGTGTCAATACCCACGGCCAATCTTTGACGGCGGTCTCGCTGAACGCTGAATCTATCGATATCTGGGAACGCCTTCTCCGCCGCGCTTAGCGGCGGCTGCAGGGGCGGCAAGAAGTTGTATATCTCAATGGCTGAATATTGACCAGGCTCACCGAAGGACGAATTTACAGACAGGCGGATAGATGGACAGACGAACAAACAGACGGACGGTCAGGATAGACCTGGAGAAGGACGGTTGGACAGGCCCGTTCCGGCGCCTAACGCGATGTCTATTCCTCTTGCCGCCAGCCCTAACCTAGGCCACTCTCTCACTCTCGAAATAGCCTCCAGCGATAGCCGAGCGTTATCAGCTGTCGTAGTAGTTGTAAGTAGGCTGCGCTTCCCAAGATCCCCTTCCTCGCCCGCCGTCTCCCGCCTTGAAAGAAGAAGTTGCCGAACAGAACAGTCGATGCGGCTGAAGATTGTCCATTTTTCTGCCTCATCTCGCACACGCGCCGACTCTAATATTGAACAGAGCAGCGGTGGTGTGCCCTAGGCCTCGCCTACTGCCCACCACCGCTGAAGACGATAAACGACGATAGAGAGAAAAAGAAGCGCCGGATCGAGAACGGAGACGGAAGGAAGACAACGGGACTGACTTGCGACGACGAAATTTTCCAATGAGTCTACAATGATGAAGCACGAGAGAGATGTTCCTGTGCGGACCATTGGACTTGCGCGGCACAGCGTGTGACGAACAATGTCGTGCAATAGCCGCCCGCGGAACGCAGGCACGTTTATTTGCGTATACTGTACTTGCGTAACTGTAGAGTAGAGGTGGCGTGCGTAGTATGGGTCGCGGATTCGACACCAGTGCAACGCATATTGCGTGGATGTAAACTAAGAATGATTTTTGTGGGACTACCCAGTACCCAAATCCCTAATGATATATTATATAAAAATGTCTAATATATATATATATACATATATAGTAGATCACTAGAGCACATTTCGTTGCTGCTTCGAGCTGTTTGTAATCAAGGTGCTAGGGCTTGGTTACACGCCCTACTCTGTCCTTGAATTGAGACTCCTTTGGATGACGAGACGATGCGCATGAACGCCGGTCTGCGGCTTGGTCTTGACCTGGTCATGCCTTACCGATGTCGTTGTGGTGATTCTGTGAACGCGTTGGTCCATTATGGCCTGTCATGTGCCTTGACTGCAGGCAGACGAACAGGTCACTCCGCCTTAAATGACTCCTTTAGTTGCGCACTGAGATCTGCTGGCTTTCCGTGTGTTCTGGACCTCGGGTCTATCCAGGAATAATGGAAAAAGGGACCTGATCGTCTAACTCTGACACCATTGGAGCGTGGTCGCATGCTTCTTTGGGACGCAACTATAACCGACTTATTAGCCCTTCGATGCTCGGTGAAGGTGTGGGCTCCAGGTTAGCTGAGGCTTACAGATGCAGAAAATACCCTAGCGTTGATTATTCGAACAACCTCTGTCTGTTGGCTTTCGAGACTATGCGAGCTGCAGGTCCCCTTACAGTTAACCTGATTCAGCTGGGTAGAAGCCTTAAGCTTCCGACGGGAGACTCGAGAGAATCCGAATTCTTGCGTCAGATGCTGTCGCTCGACATCTAACGAGGCATACAGCGTATGTTTGGGGCACATTGTTAAACTGGGCTAACCCTGGGTTAGAAATCCGTGGCCACACGTTCGCACAGAGTAAAGTGTTCATTCCAAAGTGCTAACATAACCACCGTTTCGAACACTCTGCCTACGTATTGTAGTATGGAGACAATATCGAAATATGACGCATCTAGTTGACAATATGAATATGAAGTCTGCAGTCATTTACGTATGAATTTAATGCTATCTCGTCATATGCCACGTATGTGTTAGTTCCTTTGTAAAAAACGCTTGAGATTAAAGAGATGTCAGCTTTAAAAATAAGAAATAAATAATATTTAGACTCTATGGAATAAAAATGTAGGCCCTGCTGTTTGGCAAATAGGCTATCCCAGCTAATTTATTTGCGTTCTCATGTGTTTGGACCCATAAATGATCTTCTCCTCACTATTACCTTTGAGCAAATTAAAACCGCGACCATGATCTCCCCTCCCATAAAATTTGAATATATTACCATACATTTTGTACATGTTTTTAGTAATTTAATTCCGACGAATCTACAATGCTCCGGATTGTTCGCTCGATTGCTGTTGATTAGCTATAGTGTAGTGCTGATGGAATGTCCTTTGACACGTTTGACACTCTCTAAGAATTGCGCTAAATGGGCCAACACATCGGCAACATAGCAGGTCCATTTATAATCTGCGTATTCCCGCCAATTTAATTCTCAGTTTCGTTGGTTTTCCGCAGCTCCAGTGTATCAGCGCCGGGCTCCAACGCACTCAGTGCGCCAACTATCTCGAGAGATTACCGGTACTTTGGGCCAGCGTTTTTTGCCGCGGGTGTACTGAAGCTGGCGTTGTCGTCTCACACGCTTTTAGAATGATCTGGACTGAGCTTAAAATATTTGATGATGATTGAATGAAATCATTGAAAATATCCCCCATTCGTTAAAGCCTCTCACTATCTCCTCCATAAGTGTCTCCTTTTTCATTCTTCGAGCCGATCAACTCGGCCTGTGACCCCCAGTGGCCAGCACCGTGCTCTTACATTCTTCTTTATTCTTCACTGTGAACATAATATATCATTAGTCACTACAGTTCTCCTCTAATTCGATGATCCTCTAGTCCACACTCTGTAGGTTGTGTCAGCGACGCTAATCGTCAAGTTGATAAAGGCTTCCTGGCCTCTGCGGGCAAACGTCGCTGCCGCCTCGGGTTGTTCGTCACAAGAAGATTCCGTTCGACCAACCACCATCCCATCAATGGTTATTCACTAAAGTTAGTGTATCTACTTTTCCAAAAGCCTCCTTTATAATATGGCTCTGATGGTCCCTTGTTTTGATGCTAATGCCCAGTGCCTGGAGCTATTCGGCAAAGACAAATTAGCCTTTGTTGGGGCAGAAATAACAGCTATAGAATATCGCGCCCCGTTGACATGCATCAACGTAAATTCCGCCTTTACATATCGATGTATATAATCACGCATGCGACCATAACTATGATTTCCTCAAATTGAGTAGGTGCAGATAATAAGGGAAAACTACATCGGGGATAGTATGTGTTATACACCGGCTACACCGTTACCATTCGTACTCGCGCTAGTTTGATAAACTTGTCGTTAGCAACTCGGGCGAATGACGAGAACAATATGGACCGCGATGAGCAAATTAGCTGCTTACTCATAAAGGATTCAAACATTTTTAACATGAGGCGCATTTTTAAAACATCCGTCATTCCGTTTCATTGGTGGCCAGATCGAGTTACCTTTGTCTGCAGTCATTTATTGTTATGGACAATCGAACAATTTCAATGTAACGACTCCAATATTCATTAATGTCGTGTCTGAAGAGAAAACCTGCAAATATTAAAAACCAAAATTTAAAAAAAAATAATTTATGGCCGTATCTATACGCCAACGTATCTAAAATGCAGCTAATTTCTCCCATACTCAACTGCGTACAGCAAACAGTCTACTTTGTTCACTTTTTAATTATGTCATTTGACATTGTTGACGAGACGCTTTTTGTGGGCGCGTCATTCAGAAACAAAATCTAATTGGCTAACTAACTCGACTTGCAAAAGAGCGATTTACATACTATACAGCTAGTCAGACGCAGAATATCGGATGATAAGTAGAGGAAACCCACAAAAACAGCGTCTAGTTTGGCGCACTGTATTATTCAGCCGCAGATCTGCACTACTATTCCAGGGTCGAAAGGATATGCTAGCGTATCAGAAAAAACGACTCCAATCTGCAAACAATATTAAGCACGACATGTGTGCGATACTACAGCATGTAGCGGAAGTCAAACCATATATGTCACTGTGAGTCAATCTGAATTTACAGCTACAAAGGATTCGTAGGTTGCCGTTCGAAAACCAAGGCCATTTTCTTATTTGTTCTGCAATAATTAGGCCAAAACTGTGATGCGTATGACCGTATTCTAACCGAGTTTCATGAACAGAAGATAATCCGACCCGACTGCCCGATACCACCGTCGTGCGATAAACGTCTCATTGAATGCAGATCGTGGTGGCCACACGAATCTGGTTATGGTGCGAGATATGGGTCACAGCCAGGCTTACACAGAGGTCGATACAATGAATTTAACGACGACGACGACAACATACTTAACTTCTACATTGGCTGTAGCCGAAGCCAGTTCTTAGGAAAGCTATCGAACTAGCCAGGCAACAATGACTTGGCAAATAAGAAGACAGCATTTGAAGTCTTTTTATTTTATTTATTTTGTTTTTGGAGGCTTCTGGAATGCTCAACGCACATACGTCAACGACAGCTAGCGTGACTAGTGTAGGACTCAAAAACCCCCTGTCAGAAACCACTAGGCTCGTGTTTCACCCCCAGGCTCGGTAGTTCTTTCGCATTGCTTAGAAAACATTTAAAACATTTATTGTAGTGTAGTCTCGTCTAACACGACGGCTAAGCATGGGTAAGCGCCCGTGCGACAACGCAGGGAGACTCTGATTTTACACTCGATTGGTATGCTGATAGATCGCGTGAACGTACGCCGAGTTAATTGGGCTGCATGCGTGTCACGTGAAAGTTAAGCGGGCGGGCTTCGTTGCCCGAGGAGCCAAAAGGCTAAGAGTGTCAACGCGATTGGCAGGCAGGTACATGCCCGTGTATGTACTCGACGATAGAACAAAGGTGCTGGCTTTACATAAAGTGGCAACAAGAGTGGCGGTAGCAGCAGCAGCAGGATCAATAGCAGTAGCATACCGACTATTCCGCTTCAAAGGCCGCTTCTCAGGCACCGTCCTAAGTCGCTTCGAACTAATCTCGTTTTCGCGATTCTCGACATCTGACACGTGCTCTTCTACCGTCCCCCCCCCCTCTCTCTTTCTCTATCCCTCTCTGGTTCCACCGATCGTCTTTCTCCATTTCGAGCTTTCTCCACCTCGTTCGCTTGCTGCCTCTGGCTCTGAAACGACGTGACCTGCTTTTTGCCAGTCCGCCCAATGCCCTACAGCCTGGGGTGACGCAAACCGTCGTCTGCCATCATCGCTAAGATCACCACCATCCTATCAACACCCTTAGCTCATCATCATCATCATCATCACGTTCACCTAATCATCACGACCTCAACCTCATCATCACCTACACTTTATTCTCATCCTAAACATCATCGTCAACATCGTCTGATGTTGTTGTTGCCATTGTGGCCGTCTTCCCCTTCCGAGGGAGAAAAAGCAAATCACTCACGAAGGGAGTTAACGCAGTGGTTCCAATCTTTTTGTCGACGCTCAACCTGGCCAACAAACGCCCTTCTCGCCCGAAGCAATTCACCAAACGCGTGATACGTCGCAGCTCGTACTGCTTGAAGGAGACGCCAGCCACGGTAGTTCGTTCCACTATAGGTAGCAGCTGTAAAGCTGCGCCAGCAACAGTGGCTCCCCACGCCCATGGCGGCGGCGGCGCAAACCGGATGCCTGAAGAAGCCAGCCGCGTTGGAGGTATCTTATCCACTTACACAATAGCCTCAGGCCTCGTCGGTCGCTGTGTGTGGGGCTGTGAGAGGCGTCGCAGGCTCGTCGAGCGTCACTGCTGGTTCTCGACTCCCGTAGGCTCCTCTGGCGGTTGGTTGGCCTTTTTCGTGACGTTGGCCACTTGGGTGTTGTGTGGCAGGCAAGTTGGCAAGCTGAGTAGTACCGATGAGCAAAGGCGCTGAGAGATCGTGCCGAGAGACGTTGGCTCGTAGATCGAAGGCTGCAGGCGAAATGACGACGGCGTTTTCTGCTGCTGCCGTCGCCTCTGCGTCGGATGCTGGCTGAACTTCGTTGGCAAAATTCGTTCGCGCAAAAAGCTAATTATGTGTAACCTTAGCCTCTTGCGCGAGAGACTGCTGGCCCTCTCGACGATCTCGATTTCTTCTTCTTCTTCTTCTTCTTTGCAACACTTGCCTACGCCGCATCACAGGACCTTGGTGGATCTCTTCACCCGGCGGCGTCAGCCAGTACTAAATCGAATCGTGATGAAGGAGTATTCAAGGAAAACTTAGGTTGGCAATGGTGTTTTAGTGCTTAGCTGTTTAAATTGGTCTTTCGTTCTAACTCTGTGTTATATATATATATATATATATTTTTTTTTTTTTTTTTTTTTAATATATATATATATATATATATATATATATATATATATATATATATATATATATACATGCATTTATTTGATTGACATTGACACTCTTATATCAGGGGCGTTTGCAACGACAGCAAATGCGGACATTTTAAGATATGTCTATGGTTTTCCTTATAGTTTTTTGTGGCATCATGGTCACGGACTCTCAGCGGCATGACCTGTTATCTATTTTTAATGAGCATTGCTCAAAGAAAATGGAATCAAAAACAAGGACCAAACCGATGATACCCCGGTATATGCCAACCATGACTAGCGCACTAGTCCCCTAGACCATGCCGCCACACCCCGATGTTGCCTATCCTACACCGCTCATTGTTCAGCACGTATGCCTGCAAATTATCAGTACATTATTGATGTATACGTTCTGTTTTTACTATCCTAACCAATATATTCAGTTAATGAGGTTTAGGACTTATTCAGTGCATGGTACGGTTAGGTTGCAGTGTCTTGCATTTGTTTTGCTTACAGCTTCGCCCTCTGTGAGGGTGTTTGCGGTGCTCTTTTGGAGTCGGTTGTTGTTGTTGTTGTGGCTGCAGATAGAAATCGAAATGCAACTCGATTATCTGTCGCAATTGATGCTTGAAGAAACAAAAAACAATTAGTTCATCTATAGGTGAGATTCCGTTTCCCTCATTTAGTTTTTGGTGCGCCCCGGAAGTCGCTTTTCAATCGTTTTGCTCTGCTTTATATAGTGGAGTTGATGCACAGATCTAAACAAATTAGCCAAATATTTAAGGAAATATCCAAAGCCTAGATTGCTGCTACGCCGAATGGACCTTGCAATGCGGTATCGAGCCGACGGAAACCGCCGCAATCACAGACTAACGGAGCTGGGGCGTTTTAGGTGGCTGATTCACCGAAGAGAATCTTTGACTATTACTATAGTCAACCAACCAAGAACGATTGCTATTGATCTAAATTTTACCTACGTATTATGGAGCACAATGCACTGTAATAATAATCTAGCTGTAGAAGTTCTCCTGAGTCAAAGAGGTGTTAAAAAACGTATTTGCTTGTCTAGCCTATCAATTTGCTTCGGTGGGCCTATTCGAATATGCGTATGTTCGATGGATACTGTGTTATCATAAATTAATAATAAAATGAACTACATGCTTAAATGTATATTATTTAGAATAGACAAATGGTAATTATTAGTGCTCAGTCGGCCCAATAGCTATGTATTTTGCCAATTTATATACATTTGTTTGATATAGATTATTTTCAAATGCAACAACCAAGCTCTGCCATTTTGTATAGCTTTTATTCGCAAAATTCTTCTAAACGTTTTATATTTTTTTCTAAACTCTTTGCTCAATCACGACGTGTACTTCTTGCTCTTTATTTAAAAAAAAACAATTAAGGTATATTTGATAGGATCGTACGATAAGGTGAAAACG
The DNA here is from genome assembly GCA_003439945.1 of Dermanyssus gallinae. Lineage (NCBI taxonomy): Eukaryota > Metazoa > Arthropoda > Arachnida > Mesostigmata > Dermanyssidae > Dermanyssus > Dermanyssus gallinae. The sequence goes on along the minus strand of QVRM01001535.1, from coordinate 31,384 downwards.
GTCTGGGACCCTAATGTTATAAGTCGGATGTTCGACCCCGACACGACACATATATGTATGGTAGATACCAGGAACTGTTTTATGCAATCAGAAAATTCTCTCTTTTGGTAAATAATCTATAAGTATTGCTATACGAAAGCAAACGCCACAAACAGAAAAACAATGGAATTCTCGAAGGGTGCGAACGCACCGACCTCAGCTTCGTCTGTCTCTCCATACACGTAACAAGCTATAGGCAATGCTTCTATAACGACACATAACACAGAGCATAAAGATCAAGGCACCTGAATAGGTGGCTGGTCATAGATGTAGGTTATCATTTGCCAAGCAACTACATCTGTTCCCCTGTCTCTCAGACGACGACGACGACAACGACGACGACGTCCAACGCGTCTTAAGCCATTGGCAATACCTTATGGAATTGTCGAGTCTCGGCGTCGACAAACATCCGCTGCGGCCCGCTGGAGCACGGCACGTGATTCCTATTGGTATATGACTAAAATTATTGACAGTAACGGTGATAACAGCCGTCTTGGCTACAGTGCCCAGTCACAGAACAATGTGTTGCTGCGGCTGGCTGCAGCCGATCGACGAGGTGTGGCAGTATCGGTAAACCACTATTAGGCTGCTAGTTACGAACCTATGACTGCTACCACGCCATTGTGGTATCATCGATCGATTAACCGATCTGACAACCGACTGATTGACTGACTGAAACCAGTCAAATGCGCTGCTGATACAATGGTATATTTACCTATATCTACCAATTCGATTCGAATCAAATCAGTTCTTCTCAGTCGTCAGTCAGTCAAACTCAATTCAGTCACTCACTAAGGAGACGACATTCGTTCGTGATTCGCAGACATGTTATCATCCCGAACGACGCGACCGCTTATCTTTCTTTCGTTCGGAACGAGCAACGACGGCGGTGCAGCCGACGCGCCACGCGAACGTCAAACGCTCAGAGAGAGCGCCGCGTACGGAGCGGATGGTGTCGCATCGCAGTGTCGATGAGTCAGTCGTACTGCTGGCGCGAGTACGTGCCGCCAACTCGACATGGCACATGGGCACGCTCTCGGCATGAACTGCTCGGCGACCGACCGCACAGCCGGCCACGACAATAAGACGTGATATCGAAGTCGCCGAACACTCCCGACGGCGCACGAACACCTCCGACGGCGCGCGAAAACCCCCGACGATAATTCGTGCGTAGCGTGCCGCGTCGACGTCGGAGGCCTGCGCTGGCGCCGTTGACGGGCCAGCCATCAGCAAGCGAGGTGAAATCTCCGCCGCAAGGGGGGACGGAGCTACTCCACTGGGGGGAGAAGGGTCGACATGTTGAGGTTGAGCTTTTACCATCACCATCAACTAAACGACGACGGCAACGACGAAGATGACGACTCGTTTTCATAATCAGACAGCAGGGACATCTGCTGCTGCTACGAATCACCCCTCAGACTACTACAACAAGGTAGTGTAGTCTTATCCTACTACGACTACTACTACTACTACTACTGATGACGACAACGATCTGTTGATGCTGTTGGAGCCTATGCTGGCACCTTGGCCAGAGTTTCTAACATTTGGCGACCATCTGCTGCTGTTGTTGTCTGTGGCGTGATGGAAGCCACTAAACGCAGCGGCCAATCCAGAATTTCGGGTCCAGGACACAGCGGTGGTGAAACTCGGGCCCCCTTCATATGTCAGGCCGTTCAAAATCACCGACAAGCGATGGCCGCCGAGAATGACGAAGATGACGACGACATTGATAATAAGAAAAAGACGATATTCGCGAGGGGGTGCGCCTCCCTGCGATTCGCACAGCGGGGAACAATAACATAAAAGGCACTAGAAAGAAAACCGACATGAGCAACGGAGCAGCGCAGGCAAAGACTGCTGCTGCGGCAGCTGTCGTTAGACCTGTCACCTGTTCTCATTTTCTCGCTTTTTTTTCGGGCTTTCTTTCGTAGGCTCTCCCTTTGACTCGCTCTTGTTCTCTGGTCCTTTTCTGCTTTCTCTGAGACTGACTTTCCTCTGAGTGCCTTTCTCTTTGTCTGTTACTTCTCTGCCTGTCTGAATTTTCCCCTCTTCTCTGCCTCTTTGGTTAGTCGTTTCAACCTATCCAGCCTCTACTATTGTTTCTCGTCTTTGCTCTCTGCCGCTCTAGCCTCAAACTCGTCACCATCCTCGCATACAGCCGCCGGGCACACCAATGAGTCGAGCAAGTCGACGTCCACGTCGATGACGTGGCCGCGCTCGTTACGACGCGTTCGAAGCGAGTGTGTCAGATTGCTGTCTGAGCGTGGCAAAGCCGGTCGCCGGCTCGTGTGACTGCTACAGCCACTACTTCTACTACTACTACTACGCCTCCTCTATTTCGAACATGGCGCGGTACTCAATTCACATGTTCATGTGTTGATATTCATTCAGATATCAGCGCTGTGTGAGAGCTATTGGCACGTCAGAGAACGTTGAACAAAGAATTGGGCAGGCTGGTTGATACGATAGTGAGGAGCCGTCAACACAGCGAGACTCACAGACTCACAACCGGACAGAAATGTACGCTTAACAACACGGCTTTGGTCTTCGAGGTATTGACAACGTTGAATTTGCTCTCGCGTGGAAAGCACACAACGAGCGAACGACTTGTATGTTTGTCTTTCCGCTTATTTTTTGCTCTTATACATGAATATATATATAACTGCTGCAACTACTACGACTAAAAAAATTCGGACCTGACTCTCAGCCAAGATTTCACGTCCATGAGACTGCTTTTCGCATTGCTTCATAGACGAACCCCGATAAATACAAATGTTCAACGGTGGAACTTGAACCCGCGCACCTGCTATGTGTCTCCTCCGGTCGCGAGGCGCAGGCGCATGCCACCACGCCACCGGGCTCGACACTACTACTACTACTAATACTATTGTGTACCAAATTTGCCCTGGTTACGTGGTGGCAAACCACACCCAAACGGGTGAATAGATAGATTGATAACTTAACTTGACTAACGCCAACGCATAAGGCATGAAACATGAACGAAACGAACGCCATGCGTTCGCTGATCGTCGGCGCTGCGGCAACGGCAGCGGCCGGTAGTGGCCAGCACCGCGCGCGATTAGGCGGATCTGATCGACAGCAGACCGATATACTCGCGTATACGTATTAATGATCGGCTGGCTGGACTAGCGTGCGGCACGTAAACTCACTAGCGACTTACTTCTACTACTACTTTTACTAACACTACTGCTGCTCAACAATTTCCACCGTCGTCGTCGTCGAGATCGCCACTAACAGCTGTGTCGACTTTGCACGCTCTCCGACGCCTCCGCCCAGGCGGCGCGGCCTGTTTCTAATGTTGGCTGCGCGTCGGCTGCCGCCACAGCTACCGCATACTACTACCATACTCCAATGTCTGCCTGTACGTATAAGTTGCCGACTTGAACCAAGTGCGATGAGTTGATTAACGAGTTAATTAGCGTCTCCTCCTGAACGATTGGCCGATGGCCAGCGCCGTTATCGTCGTCGTCGTCGTCGTCGTGGTGGTGGTGGTCCGTTGTGGTCTTCGTCTTCCTCATCACCTACGGCCAATGTTCAACTCAGTACTCAGTACGCTCGGCTCGGCTTCAGCGCGGTCGAAAGTTAACTTTTGAGTTGATTCTCTTCGAGCGTCACCAGCGGCAGCAGCCGCATCCATAGAGGACCAGGGCGATCAGCCGCGTCACCATAACCGGCATCGCCGCCGCCTCCGCTGGCACCACCCGCCGCCGTCATTTTGAATGATGAACGTTGACGTGACGGTGCAGGGCATTGCCATGATTGCCATACTACCAGAGGCTCTACAAACGGCACATTTCGTAGAACCATCGGCGTGCCATAGGGCGACGAAGGCGCTCGTGAGACTCGTGAAATCGAACAGCGACGAGCTATACTCGACGAGCACGCGTCTTTGTCTCTGGTAGGCGCTCGTCGAAGACGACATTAGAAACGATAATGATAACAAAGAGGACAACGAAGTGTCCATATGATATCGCGACCTCTCAACGCGAACTTTAAAAGGCGGTCGACGATTTGATTGAGTGCAGATCAGTGGTGGGCGAGCGCTAACTCGTCGGAGTGCAGGACCTGCGTCCATTTCGACACGACGACACAGAGATATCCGTGTGCTCGGCCCTTCTGCCCGTCCAAACCGACTGTCCTGTCCTCTTATAGGATGACGCTTAGCCAATAATGCTGACCCATCTATGCACACACTACGCGCTGCTATTGAAATATTTTCGTTGCGGTTATTTAAGAAGGAAAGCTGGTAGCAGGTGGTAAGCTGGTCTTGTTATGCTGCCCCGATGAGACGACATTCAAGGCCAAGAGCATGGCCCGCTATGATGCTAGCATAATAATACACGCAGCCGCTGTAGTACCGTATTCGCGTAATTTTGCCAAGTTAGCGTCGGTTGGTTGATCAATAATGGAAATACATGTCAGTTGTCTTCCACGCTGCCGTAGCCAGCGGAGTCTCTCACGCGGCGTCGTAGATTCAGTGACAAGGGTGAGAGCAATATTGGTTACCGCTACGTTTCCTGCCTAACTAGTTAACGAGCACATATGTTAAGCTAGCGCCTAATTATAGCGTAAGGGCCAACCACTTTTATTTACCAGTTGCTTGTCAGAACGTACTCTTACAATGTATTAAAGTATCACCAAAAGGATGAGAGACTCTCCTAAGAAAAACACGACATGTCCTCAGGCGATGATGAGTAAGTCACTTTTGCCCGTCTAGAAGGATTTCGGTTTTTGCGCGAAAGCCGTGTAATCTAGTCTAGAGCCAGCCCTACAAAAGACACAACTTGCTGATCCCTTCAACTCGTAGTGCTGAGTGAGCAACGGCAAGCCTAGAACAAGGCTTTATGTTACGCCACGCTATTACCCTGTACCGGAAAATTATATCGTCGGCGACCTTAGTTTGAAACAGGCGTAAGGCCTATCATATCCTGCTACAATTTGGAAAGGCCCCGAAGATTGGATAAGTTTTATTTATGGAGTTTCCGGAGATAGGGTTAACGGCATTTTTGCCTCTAGTAGGACAGCTGGGCAGTAAGATGTAGTTGGTGTTGGGTTGTTTCTCTGTGCCTTTGCTATTCCTGTTGGGTTACGAATTGCGCTACGTAAGGCCAGCTTGTTTCCAGTTACTGTTTGGAAATAGTCTTGTGGCCTTCGAGTCAAGTCTCTGTAGCAAACAAGCATGCGGATACGACCCTTTGAAAATAAGGGGGGAGAAGTTGTAAGCGTCTGAGATTGAAGAGTCTTGCAGCCTTGTTTTTTGCTTATAACTTCTTCAGCTTGCTTGTTTTATTTTTTAAACGAAGTTTGAAATGAGCAGGTCACTTCTATATTCCTCCTATGACGAACAAAGCGTGACATGAAAGTTTGAAAGGCACACAGCCAACGCATATGTTTCAGTGCATTTCGTGCTGATCAATGATATATCTGTAGGCACTTAGATCGAAAACTTTACTGAGCATATTCAGGCCACCTATGTGGCTGATCTTCCTTCGATACGTTAACAGCAATGCTCGTTGTGTGCTGGTACTTGTGTTATTTCGGGATTTTTCTTGAGAAAATACGAGAAATTATATATGTTACACGTAGTATACCTCCGTATCAAATGTTACACATAGTGTATTACTTTCTATAAAATTGGTTAGAGATAATGCCTGTGTCTCTCTGTTATCCCGCCTAGAGGATAACGGCGGCAGACCTTTCAACTTAGTTACGTCTGTTCAATGTAAAGTCTAGAGCAGTAAAGAAGTACCGATCTCAGTTTGGGATAAAATTCACTGAGTCTTGACTGAAGCATTTCCATTTTTGCGAAATAATATATTTTATACAATATAAAAGCTTTCTAAACGAATTCATGTATTTAATTAATTTTTGCACTCGCGGAAGGATATATATATATATATACTTGATTTAAAAACTTTAACAAAAAGCTCTGATCAAGGGCGCATTACTAGTGTAAGACTTTTCTAGATAATTCGTTGAGACATTTTAATGGAACACTTAATTGTAATTCGTTTACAAAACGTGGGAGTCTTTGCGCGCTAGTGTATTTGGCATTATCTTGCACAGTACGGTTACTCGCAGCCGATAAACCGAACACTTGTAGAGAGGGCTTTTGCTTTGCACTCTGGCTCTTTGTAATCATAGTCATTATGTCGTGGCTCTGTACAATCTTGACTCATGGTAGTGTCTCCTTATTGAGAGATTATTTGATGGTTTTTCATGATAACTCTTTGCGGTATTCTAAAACACTGACACCCTGAAAACACCGTGAGGTCGGTCAGTGAACATCGGTGTTGCCCACTATGAATGGCCCTGCTCTAAAACTCATCTGAAATTAATTCAAATCAAATCAAATGCACCTTTATTTAGTCAAAGGGGGGAGATTAATTAATTGTGCTAATATCGCTCTTTGGTTTATGAATCAAATGTACTTACACGTTAACCTAAGCTATAATCCAAGAGAAAGTTTTCTTACAATGCATTAGAGGACAGGCATCGCCTGCTATTAAAAAAATTACCTCTTTTGGCGAGCGTGCGTCGATGGAGAATCGAATCGCCCTTGATTTATTAGGATTCCGAATAACTAGCCAATCCTAGCCAAAATGCTGCCATGGGACCTCCTAGTGGCTGAACGAAGTAAAATGTATCTAGACGAAGGTCTGGATCTCACCAGGGCCAGGAGTGCCACCATATCGGCCTGGCATGAGGAATGGGCGCAGGTAAGACCCGGTGTGACCACAGGGAGCTGGACCAAGAGTCTGATACCGGACCTCAGGGTATGGTATGACCGCCGACACGGGGAGCTTTCCTACTGGACGACTCAGGTTCTGACCGGACACGGCCAGTTCCAGAGCTACCTGTCAAGGATCAAGAAGGCCATCAGCGATATCTGCGTACTGTGCGACTCTGGAGAAACGGACAACGTAGAGCATACTGTTCTGCGGTGTGATGCTCTCAGGGAAGCACGGGACGCAGCACCAACCGCTGTGAGGGGCCGACCCATCAAGGAGGTGGTCTCCCATATGATGACTTCGGCGGAGGCATGGAGGGAGGCGACGAACTTGTTCGACGCTGTTTTGACACTCAAGACAGCCAAGGAAACGGCCAGGCGGGAGAGGTTTGAGCGGGTCTCTCGGGAGAGTGGTCGAGACGAGGAGCCGAGGGAGGGGGGAGGGGGTGGGGAGCAGCCAGGCCCTCATGGTCTCGACGCACCCTCACAGGACGGATTACAAAATGGCATCCCCCTATCCAACCGCAGGTAGACATGCGGGATGATAGTCAGGGATAGAGCTGATTGAAGGAGAACGGCAGGGACGCCTCTCCCACGGTTTCGACGTAATGCCAAAGTAATACCGAGCCTGGGGGGGTGGGGAGGAATCCGGGTTTAGTGGGTTTGCGAGTCTCACACTAGTCACGCAGGCTGCTAGTGGCGCATGTGCATCATGCATTACCGAAACCTCCCAGAAAAAAAAAAAAAAAAAAAAAAAAAAGGATTCCGAATTACGACATTTTTTAACTAGGAACAGACACAATATATTTGCCTTTATAAAGACACAATATGCGGTAGCGGTGCGTTTTGTAGTGACCTGAGTAGTGCGGCTAGGCATGATTGTTACCGAGTTGTCTTAGTTTCACTTTATTACAATAAGACACCCGAGTTTTTATTTAGCTAAACGTATAAACTGGACTTCGAAAGCGGTTGAGTCTAATGTTTCTTCTCTTCTTTGCGAAACTTTGTTTGAACTTTTGCTATCGAAGCTGTAAGCTGGATCGACGAGTACGCGTTTGGTTCCGTTTTAACGTGCAAATTAACTTACATATGAAGGACATTAATTAGGCCGTAAAGACTGGGGTTGTAAAAAGATATTCTCAATTAGCCGATGTTGCTGTGCTGCAAGTTCATTCTGTCTTCGTGACGTCATGACTTTTTGATTGAGATAATGAAGAAAGTGAGAGCGTGTGACCAAATTAACTCATTAAGCTAACGTAGGCTTCGTCTGGGAAAAGCTGCCCGTGAAAATTTTCAGCTGTCTAGATAAGCATGCATGCGTGTGTTTCGCTCCTTGGTTTTGATCTCCTAGCTACCATAATTATTTCATATATATTGCGTGTGTTTCTGGTAATACCAAGAAGCATATAGTGCGCAGACGTTTTTTAACTGTCGGTGGTTTAAGACGTTTAAGTTCTAGCCTAATCTGCCCTTTTTCGAGTACTGAAGTAATGCCCAGCTGCTGATTGGAGCAATAAAGATGATACGTTCGCAGGTGGTGTCGAGGGAGATACGTTAATTTATGTAGTATATGATTCCTTATTATTTCATGAGATAGGTCACTGGATTTTTGTAGAGAACAGCTGAATCCGTAGTAAACGCCATGGAATAAGAAAAAATAAAAATATGAAAACAAACAACCTGACCCGTTCACAACACAAATAATCTATTCAGTCAGTTCTAGTACGGAGTCACGAGAACGCACCTGAATTATATATATATATATATATATATATATATGAATCGAATTAATTATGTATATACGACACTTTTATTTAAGATGCGCTGTGTGTAGCTCACTTCGTCCCCTGTCCTCTAAAGCAAGTGCAATACAATTACATACTACCTAGTTGCTTAATTTGACCGACCTAAATTCAGCACACAAACACACACACACACACACATCAACTACTGCAAGCGGATATCTCGGTTCGGCTGGATTTCCAGCGATGCTTGAGCTGATGAGCCAGGTTGTTCTAGGAAGACGGAAACGGCCCGACGGTATGATGATGATCGCCTTCGGGTCAGAGAAGCCGCTGCTGGTGTGAGATACAACTGAGCTGGACTCTTCTTTTACACCATGTGTGCTCCGACGTAGGGGATACGTACGGGAATGCGTAGCAGAGGAGGTTCAGAAGAAGAGAAAATGTACTAAGTACTCAAATGCTAGGCTCGTGCACGACTTCACACCGTTCACTTTAAGGCGCTAGGGCCTGGAGGTTCTATGACGAAAATCTCGCTTAATAGCATCTATGGTAAGCCGTGTAACGCTACGTATTAGTGTATTAGCAAAAGGGGATCTTAACTTTAGTTCAATGAGACAACGCGGTGGCGACGGTATTTTTACCGTTGGCGAAATAAGCCAATCCTAAGCTGATCTTTGGGTCAGGCCGACCCTCGGTAAATTTTTGCTGGTTGATTTCGTTCATATCTGTGCGGAATTCGGCAAAAGCCTGTTTAAAGAGCATTGTGCGGCGCGCTACAGCATTTTAGGTGCCGTCCAGCAGACAGTGCGTTAGCCAAATTCAAGGCAGGTCGTGAGATGAGACCGCTGAAGGAAGCTACGCGAATCCCGTACACTTGATTTGACGCGCAAAGCCTACAAGATTAAGCTAGCCCATCAAATTCGAAGCTCTTTCTGCTGAGTGCTAAAGAGACAGTCGCCGAGGCGCTGCACTATTAATTCGTATGATCGGCTGAAAATATGGAACGGATAGACCTCTGAGGCAAAGCTTCTATGTAGCCAAAGTCGTAGACGATATCGACAAACTTTCAGCAGATAAAGTCATTGCCAAAAGCTTGAGGAAATTCCTGAAGATCTTAATTCCAAAAAAAAGGAGACCAGATAGACCTGAAAGACTAGTAGTAGAATCGCTAGAAAGGATTGTGGCTACAAACTACTCTTAAGTATACTGGTACTATACCTAAAGCAATCGCTATAATATATGTTTGTCAATTTTGAGATAACATACAATTCTGACTCACTATTTGTGATTAACAAACTTACACTATTAGAAGCGCCACTGAATGCCCCTGGGACATACTAAGGGCATCCCACAAAAAAGTTTTTCTTGATGATAGTATAGCCGAAGCAGGTGGAGCGCAAGGGGCATTTTATAAAATGTATGGAATTATGTTTAATGATAGTGTCATCGAAAAAGATGAAGGGAGTATAAAGGACATTCCACATAATAATATAATTATGACGTATGTTTGTCTCGCCAATAGAGATGAAGTTAAAAAAAACTACAGGACTTGTCTAGGGGAAGATTCTAGTTCCCTCTTGGGTCCTAATCAGCGAGGTACCGGCGCGCATTAGAGGACGACGTCCCCTTTGTAAAGCCAATTATTTACGCTAGCGACCTCGCGACGTATAGCAGTAGAAGGGCTCACTTTCAATTCTAGCTACGCAGAGCAATTACGTTTCAGAGATCGACCTTCAGATTAACAAAAGCAAAGCCATATCGATAAGGCTTAGACGGCGCGGAAGGCTTGCTAGCATTGACTTGTTCTGGCTAAACAAAGAGCTGCTTAAACTGGTCACATTCTACAAACATCTAGGCCTCATGGTGATGACATATGGGAAGTCGTTTACGAGACGCATCAAAAACTCAACCCGAAATGCAATTATTTCAACTGTCACGATCTGCAAGCCCCTAAATCAATCAGTGGCAACGGCACTGGACTTGTTAGATCTGAAAAATCGCGCTAAAAGCGGTTGCATATATGGAGTTCCCACCATCTTGGAGAAACTTAATATGTATGGTATGTCTTTCGACAAAGTAGAGCCGTTCTTCTTAAGCAAGTACTATGGCTGCATGTAACAACACCAAACATGATCATATATTTGCAGTCAGATACCCCCTACTCTATCGAGTATCTCCGTAAGTTATATTACCGCCCTGCAGTACGGCATATCGTGCTTTCAGTGCGAGATACAAGAACAAACGTTGGCAGATGTAAAGACCAAACGCAACTGAACTGAAAAAAAAAACATAAACATATACATTTGCACACCTCGGTAAGTAGTACTTAAAACAAGTACGCCCGCAGAGACTACAAATACAACTTTCCACTGCCTCATGGAAGCATCCACGACCCTGCTGCGGTGTACATCAGATACGAACGACTAGTCCAGTAGACGTTCAGGGCGCGCTTGAGGAGGACCTCTTTGAGGCGGTATAATTTGGAAAGGTTGGTCAGTCAGGCGAAACAGTCAGGAACGACTGTTTCGCATGTATGTTATAGCTAGCCGTTAGTCCAATAATACTATTAGAAAGCTAAAAGACGCCCGATAACGACAGAACATAAGGACATGGGATATTCATGAATGCCAGATGCCACCTTTGAAAGTCATGACTAATTAAGCTCACCCCCTGTGGTCGATAGCTCCATGCCCAAATGCGAGAAGCGTATGAAAAATTTGATCGATCCAATTTGAGGTACCTCTCGTTGGCAGTCGTCCACCTTGCTAACATTTTATTGACCTTGCTTTTTTTACTTTGACGGTAAAGTCAGCTTTCACTGCCGCCTTTGTGGTGTCGCAGAGTAGCGACTGCCTATTAGATGTGAAATCTGCTTTTCAAATAGCGGGCCATCAAAGTAACTATGATTATATGCTTATAAGTATATGCGAGTATTGGCGGGAGGTCGGAAATGAAAACCGCAACGAGTAGTTATTCCCGTGAGAAACCCCAGTATTTTGCGTTCTCCAAGACACCATCATCTAATATTTCTGTTTCTTTCTGAATAGTACTGACCAGAAGCTGGATTACATCCTGTGAAACTAAACTTAATATGATGTTGTGCCAAGTTGAAAGCAAGGAACGGCCTTTAACAAGGTTTGGAACGCAAAGGCAACGATAAATGCGAACGCTGCTAACTGGATCTGTGCGCTTTGAGATTTTACGTTGCAACCCGAAGAGTTGAATGCAAAAATATTGATTGTTGACTAACTTATAGGCTTACACAGGTGCGCTTTTGCCGATTTGTTGCAATGCAGACTGCTCTGGTTTTATTGCGCCTGCTATGATAGAAACTGATTCCACGGTTGAGTCTACTCTAGTATCTCTCTCTCTCTCTCTCTCTATATATATATATATATATATATAGCCCCTGATATAAAAGGGTGATATGTGTACACACACTTATCAAGCAAATAAACCAATCAATCAATCATACAACTTCGCTATGTTAGCACTTTGGAGAGAACATATGCAATGCTACAGCTTATATATCACGAGTTCATGGTTCTCAACATTCTCGCCATGCGCCACGAAAACATGTTGTTGATTCAGTCAGATCTTGCAACTGTTTTCAACGATATAATTTTATTGCTGCGCAGATCGTTGTTGCAAATATTAACAAAAATATCGGAAGTCTATTAGACTAAGAGAATCGTGCATACATTTTAAACTCCCCTCTGGAGTGACGTTCTAATATGGGTACTAAATCAAATAGGGCCGCCATACTTCACAGCTGTAAATGAATTTGGAAACTACGGGACGATTATAAAAGCGGACATTTGACATTCGATAATAATACAACAAAATATCGTATTACATTTAGGACTAGCAGACTAATAGTTTGCGTGATGTGAATGTTAAATCAAGCCGTGGCGTTACCGTAACCCCAAGATAGCAAATGCTGTTTACTTATACCGGAGCGTTTAGGGATTGAAATTATCTTAACATTTTCGGCGCACCAACCGGAGAGAAAGTCTGTTGTTCTCAGCATTATTTCCTCTCGTTCTCTGTGCCAGATGACCCATAAAGTGTAAGATAATTTGCGTAGAGTTTGTGCTTAATGGTTTTGAGTATAACGTTTTGAGAATCTAAAATGAATATACAGAATAATTTGAGCTTAGGCAAGATCCTTGAGGCACGCCCGAGGAGCACACCCCATACCGACTTAAACTGTTGTTGACCCGCACACAAACCTTCGATTCGTTAGGTAACTTGATATCTTAGAAATAGTGTGCTTGTCTATATTTAAGTCAAATCATTTGTTTAGAAGTTTTAAATGGTTTAGTCTGTAAAATGCTATAGAAAAATCAAAGTAAGTACAATTAAATGCGTTCTTTTTGTTCTTAGCCCAATCTTAGACCATTCCAGCTTGTTGAGTTGCTAGGGATTTGCCTTTAGTAAATCTATGTTGCTGCTCGTCAAGCGCTTCCTCAAACTGCAATAAGCTAAATGTATGATTTGTTTGTACAGGCGTAACTACGGATTGTCGGAAAAGATCAGGCACAACGCCATCTTCGTAGGACCTAGCATAAACTAATAAGAGTGGCTGAGTTAAAACATGGGCCAGTTTTTTTTTATAAAATAATGGAGGGTTAAGGTCTGGCCTGGGGCTTCATTTAGATGGGAGTTAATTTATTTTCTTTAAAGTAATATATTCCAATACAAATAAATACAAACATCTTGACGTTGCTGGGAAGAGAGTAAGTGCTTGCATTTGAACTACTTGCGCCACGTAAACAAAGGAAGAGAAATGTTTAAAAGCATCCGCTTTGGAGACATCATCGGGAGCGACCTCTGACTCCCGACGAGGAAGCACCCCCGGTAACACGCGCCGAGATCATCCTGGCTGCTGAGAGAATAAAACCTGGCAAGGCTCCTGGCGAAGATGGGGTACCACCGGCGGCCACCAGGGTGCTCCTAAAGGAATTCCCTGACATGGTCGCCGAGGTGTTCACGGGGCTAATTCGGAGAGGAGCCTTCCCGACGTCGTGGAAACGCGCCGAGGTGGTGTTGCTGCCGAAAGGCAATGGGTCGTTCCGGCCCATCTGCTTACTGGGCACACTCGCGAAGGCCTTTGAAGCGGTGATCGAGGCACGGCTACGGCGGCACGCCGAGGAATTTGGACTCCTGTCGGATGGGCAGTTTGGCTTCCGGAAAAACCGGTCTGTCCTCTCTCCTATCCACAGAGTCCTGTCCAAGGCGGAAACCCTCTGGAAAGCAACGCGTAAAACCCGGGAACTGTATCTGGTCATACTACTCGACGTACGTAACGCGTTCAACTCCCTTCCATGGAAGGTGATTCTGCGAACGCTGAGAGCCAGGAGAGTCCCACAGTACCTGACCAGGATGATCTCGGACTACCTAAAGGAGAGGGACCTAACCAGCGCCGGGACAGAGCTAACTATGACGGCGGGGGTGCCACAGGGATCGATCCTTGGTCCACTGCTGTGGAATCTGGCGTACGACGGAGTTCTGCGGCTCAGAGACCTCCCCCCCGGAGTTGACCTGCTGGCCTATGCAGACGACGTTGCGGTTGACAGTCCAAGCGCGAAGTCCCGGCGAACTGGAAACCAAGGCCAACCTGGCCCTGTGGGAAATTTCGCTGTGGATGAGGCAAAACGGGCTCGAACTCGCCCCGGAGAAGACGGAGGCCGCCCTCCTCGTCGGCAAAAAAGCCTGCCGCGACCTAGATATCCGACTTGATGGTACGGCGATAAAGACGTCCAAAGTTGTACGATACCTTGGCATGCACCTGGACCGTGGACTGCGAGGGTCGCCTCATATACGGATCGCGGCGGCGAAAACGACGAAGGCTGCCGGACAGCTAGCCAGGATCATGCCTAACATTCGAGGACCCAAGGAGGGCAAGCGCCGCCTGCTGGCAAGCGTCGGCGAATCAATCATGCTTTTTGGGGCACCGGTCTGGGCGGAATCTACGCTCCGGACCGAGTGCAATAGAAAACACGATGATGAAGGCCCAGCGCATACTTGCTCTCCGGACGGTCCAGGCTTACCGGGACGTTAACGGAGAGGCGGCGTGTGTCCTTGCGGGCACAACCCCGTGGGACCTCAAGGCCGAGGAGAGGAGAAGGAAATGGGCGGACCCGACACTCGCCGCAGAGCAGCAGAAGGCCGAAACATTGCTCGCGTGGCAGGCCCGGTGGGACACGGTAGTCGGAAACCGACCCGGCGCCTCCACACGCGAAATCATTCCGGACATAGGAGAATGGATCAACAGACCAGGTGGCGGCACGACGTACTTTATGACGCAGTTCCTGACTGGCCACGGCGACTTCAAACAGTACCTGGCCAGGTTTAAGGATATTGCTGAAAGCTGTACACTGTGCCCCGCCTGCGACGTGGACTCCCCACTGCACACCCTGCTACTATGCAGTGCGCTGCAGGACGTCCGAGCGGAGCGGATGGATCAACAACTAGCCCGAGAGCTCGGCGCACACGGAATGAGAGGCTTCGTCAGGTATATCTGCGCGTCGGAGGAGCACTGGCAAAAAGGAGCCCAGCTTGCGGAAGAGCTGCTGAAACGCAAGGACCACCTGGAGCGGGCAAGGATCGCCCGGCTGGCCGCCACGGCGGCCCAGCAAACCTGAGGACTAACCGCGGGATAAGAGAAGGTTGGCGATAAGCGCCGACTGCTGGTCCCTGCAAGGGTGCTATTCGAAGTAATATTCAACTTTAGTACGGAATGGCATCCCCAAGATACTTACCGGTTGGGGGTTTAGTCAGTAAGAATCTGACACTACCGCGGCGAAAACCAACGTATCGCCCGGTGTCTTATGCAAGATTTACCTTCAACCTCAGGTTATAAAAAAAAAAAAAAAAAAAAAAATATGCAATGCTACAGCTTATATATCACGAGTTCATGGTTCTCAACATTCTCGCCATGCGCCACGAAAACATGTTGTTGATTCAGTCAGATCTTGCAACTGTTTTCAACGATATAATTTTATTGCTGCGCAGATCGTTGTTGCAAATATTAACAAAAATATCGGAAGTCTATTAGACTAAGAGAATCGTGCATACATTTTAAACTCCCCTCTGGAGTGACGTTCTAATATGGGTACTAAATCAAATAGGGCCGCCATACTTCACAGCTGTAAATGAATTTGGAAACTACGGGACGATTATAAAAGCGGACATTTGACATTCGATAATAATACAACAAAATATCGTATTACATTTAGGACTAGCAGACTAAATAGTTTGCGTGATGTGAATGTTAAATCAAGCCGTGGCGTTACCGTAACCCCAAGATAGCAAATGCTGTTTACTTATACCGGAGCGTTTAGGGATTGAAATTATCTTAACATTTTCGGCGCACCAACCGGAGAGAAAGTCTGTTGTTCTCAGCATTATTTCCTCTCGTTCTCTGTGCCAGATGACCCATAAAGTGTAAGATAATTTGCGTAGAGTTTGTGCTTAATGGTTTTGAGTATAACGTTTTGAGAATCTAAAATGAATATACAGAATAATTTGAGCTTAGGCAAGATCCTTGAGGCACGCCCGAGGAGCACACCCCATACCGACTTAAACTGTTGTTGACCCGCACACAAACCTTCGATTCGTTAGGTAACTTGATATCTTAGAAATAGTGTGCTTGTCTATATTTAAGTCAAATCATTTGTTTAGAAGTTTTAAATGGTTTAGTCTGTAAAATGCTATAGAAAAATCAAAGTAAGTACAATTAAATGCGTTCTTTTTGTTCTTAGCCCAATCTTAGACCATTCCAGCTTGTTGAGTTGCTAGGGATTTGCCTTTAGTAAATCTATGTTGCTGCTCGTCAAGCGCTTCCTCAAACTGCAATAAGCTAAATGTATGATTTGTTTGTACAGGCGTAACTACGGATTGTCGGAAAAGATCAGGCACAACGCCATCTTCGTAGGACCTAGCATAAACTAATAAGAGTGGCTGAGTTAAAACATGGGCCAGTTTTTTTTTATAAAATAATGGAGGGTTAAGGTCTGGCCTGGGGCTTCATTTAGATGGGAGTTAATTTATTTTCTTTAAAGTAATATATTCCAATACAAATAAATACAAACATCTTGACGTTGCTGGGAAGAGAGTAAGTGCTTGCATTTGAACTACTTGCGCCACGTAAACAAAGGAAGAGAAATGTTTAAAAGCATCCGCTTTGGAGACATCATCGGGGACCTGTTTTTAGTGCCGTTATATCCCCTTATTCCTTGAAGCGCTTATTGGCATAACCTAAAAAACGGCTTAGATTGTTACTATAATAACAATAAAATCAAGATTGGATTCTTTCAATATATATATATATATATATATATATATAGATCTGAATAATTTCATAAAACTAAATGTTTATATATATATTATTGCGATGGCTGGTATCCGAGCCACTCACGTCCGCCAGGCAACCTATCGTCTTGCCTGCTGGTGGTTCTGCTATGTCCTGAAACACCGAAAAGTTTCGGTGTCTTGCTTTCTGTCCTGTCGCCGTGTGTTATCGCCACTGGCACCTCGCATGACAAAGCGTGACGCTGTAAGCGGCAGGAGTGCCCTGTTTCCACCGTGTTCGGAAAGGCTGCCAGCGGGCCAAGAAAATCAGTGCCGCGGTTTGGTGGGCCTGGACATTTGCTGGCCTGACGGCCTTGAGCTGTCGGCCGAGAGAGCTTTGCAAATGTGGCGACGAGAGCACGACAGCTGTGGGGATAATTTGCCAGCATCGAAGCAAGCCAATTGTAGTTAGTGTGTTAGCGGCCGCTCTGCGGCAGCAGCAGGACACGGAACGGCTGCAGCGAAACGCATCTGTCTCACCCCACCCCCGCTCTCTCTTGCTCAATTTCGTCTGACAACGTTCCTCCTAGTCGCCCCCTCTTAGTCCTTCGCTGTTAAAGCGCGCCCCCCCCCCCCCAGACTGGAACCGCCATTTTAGTGGATCACTGTCGACGCACCAAAAGCGAGCCATCGGTCAAAGGGGCTGCTTTCCTTCTTTCTTTTTCCGAAAAAAAAGCGCTTCGCATCAGATGTCCCCATGTCCTTATTAATTAGGCAACGCAGGAGGGGGGACGTTTAGATTATTCACGTGTTTAATCAGCACTTCCGTATGAATCCATAGGATTAGTCAAAACGCCCGTCGAGCCTTCCTCCACGTCAAATTTATGTCGGATAACGTGTGTACCAGTCTGCTGGACCAGCCCAGCCTAACGATTAAGGAGGTGAAGAATTTTCTTCTCTTAGAATGTGCACCTTTGATAGAAGCTACTTTTTAAGTTATTATTACACTTTTTGGTACTGTTACAATAACGTTACACGTGTCCATCAAGTCTCGAAAACGGCCTTTGTGGTCGTGAATATTGAACATATATAGAATATAGAGAAACATATATGAATATGAGCAAGTCCCCTGATATACATACATATTGTTTATTTCGCAATAACTTTGCATTTCAAGATGGTACATAATGAAAATACAATCGTCATTATATACAAGTTAAATACTTCAGCGACCGTCCCACCGAGCAAGAAAGTGCAAAGACCGCCGATGCGTCTGGCAGCTCGCTGCGTGGTATTTAGCGCATATCTACGAGCAGAACCGGCAACGACATTGATCGCCAACTTGGTGAAATCCTTGAGTCGAACACACCAAATGATGATAGCCAATGTAGTACAATGTACCTTGTGTACACGTGCCGGCTAGTGCATGCCATTCCACCCCATGGCTCCCTGACGAGGTACACATCTAACTGCGCTACCTCAGCCGGGGCCTCGGTCACTTTTCTTTGCCACTCTAACAAAAATTGCTGAAGTGGTTTTGTAATACGTGACTTAAGGGTTACTCACTGCCGGTCCGCTCCGCGATTGTTTCCACTGCCGGTCCGCAACCCGCTAGCAGGTACACAAAGCGGTTCCTTGCCGTCCGCGGCAAGCAAAGAATCTATATAGAATATAGAAAATTATATATGAATATGAGGAAGTCCCCTGATATGAAAAGGATGTAATTGGTTCCCTACCGAATGTCGAGCAAATATTTCAATTGTGGAAAACACACCTCTCTGTAGGTTATCGCCAGGTCTACAGCCATAAGAGTAAAATGTGGGCGGTGACGGAGTAGTATCCAAAAGCCACACTCGTCAAGAGCTTGGCGAACGACAATTGTCCGAGAAGGGGCAACAGTATCAAGCCTACAGTTCAAGTCTCCGATCATAAGGCTGGTATAATTGGTACAAGTTAGAATAATCGCAACGCCATGACCAATCTTTGATAAGACTTACTCAACGGAGTTTCGACTGTCACTACCGTACATCCTAATAGAAATAATTTAGAAGTGCTAAGGACGATGATGTTGTCTTCGGTCAGCAGGTTTGGCCTACCTGACACGAGAGCCGAGCAGCCGATAGATTCCTCCTGTAAGCCGGGACGTGCGAGGACGCGACCTTCAAACTGGATATAATATTCATTAAAACGCTCAATAGTAAAGGTCCCTGTTAGAAGGACTATATCAACCCTCGTGCGGTCGTTGTTTACGACGATACGGAAGCACTGTCCGCATGCCCTTACAATTTCAGTGGCGCACCTCTATTTGAGCGGTTGGCTTCTGGAACGATTTGACTGGCAGTTGCGATTGGACTGATCAAAACATCGGTCCAAGTTGTTTTCGGAGTTCTTCTTGACCTCGGCGGTTTTACGCGATGCAGCAAGTTTTTTCGTTCAAGTAATACACAAACAGGATATTGAGTCATATAAGCAAAGTTTCAAGGGTGCACCACAGCGCAATCTATGTGGCACGCATTTTTGTGCGAAAATATGGGCTTGAGATTATTAAAATCGTATTTTAATATATGATTAATAGTAAGAAGTGTACAATACTTAGCTTTTTAGTTTAATTTTGCAATAGTTTTAAGAAATGATATGCCTACTTGAAAATAAATTTCCATGAAGCTGGTGTAGCTTTTCCCGGGGACATATCAGTTACAATCCCTTTGGGTATTGTAAACTTTGAGGACAAAATTCTTCTGCCTGCATACCAACGCTTGAAACGACGTGAAGCATTTTTGCTTGTCTGGTTATCCACGCAACCAGGCCCATGCAAAGCATCTTAATCATTGTCCACTCATTTATACTAGAATACTCACTTTGTAGCTACTGGCGCGTGTCATACGCACACCGAGCCTCAACTTAAGAATATATACCACGCTCGTAGAGACTTTAACGTTTAAAACGACCTCCATCGCAATCGGGCACAACTTACAAATTAATGTATTAATTCTGAAATTGAAGAAAAGTGTTTCCCTTTTTACCTCAGAGTTAGCCTGTTTTTGTTCCAGCGCCTATGCGCTGATAATCCGCTATCACGCCCGTTCCAGGTGAGAGATCCCTTATGCGTAGCGTTTCGTTACATGCTATATTTTCACAGTAGTAGATGACTTAATTTTGTGGAGCTCTCTGAGCAGTAAGTACAACAACAGCTCTCTGAGCAACAACGGTCCTCCAGCGTCTAAACGATCACTAGCCGATGACAACACGTCTGAATCAACCAATAGAAGGGCTCTCCCTTCTACTGGCTGATTTAGAGTGACCATTTTGTGACCTAATCTCTTAAAGCGATTCAAGTCATTGTTTTTAGCATGTAGAATAATGTGTCAATGTTTGCCATCTTTAACTCTCTGTCGGATATGTGCCATTCAAGCGGGATCGTTCGGAGAAAACTTACGTTCTTCTAAGGTTCTCAGCAAAAAAGCCGACACAAGGTTGCTCTCATGGGTAGATCATAAGGCGCGGGCATACTATAAAATGATTGAAAGCCTTGACAAGCGGGAGATACATCTCTTCTTCAGGATATTTTTTAAGAGTCCCGTAGACCCTATAGTAGAGTTTATTTTCAAAGGTTGTGATCTACAATTTTCTACAATATGACAAGTGATTGCTTCAAGTGGAATCGACTGCGTGAGCAGACGACTAGGTCAGCAGCGTAGATGAAGATGTTCACGCGTTGGGCTTTGATTTTGCCAGGGAGCATAAGCACTGAGAACAACAGCGGGCTGAGTTTGTCGCCTTGAGCTACTTCAATGATCTAAAATACTGGGTCATGTTCAGAGACCCCGGCGTCTAGCACTTTTGATATGGCGTACGGACCCCACAATATATATATATATAAATATATCTAGCAATTCTGCGTTTTGTGTAAGTTTTGAAGTACGTTTTTCGCGACGCAAATCTCCAGACGTAGTCGACGTCCTGAGCGCTTCGTTATGAGGAGCTGCGAAGCGGTCTTCCGTAAGGGCGCATGAGAATCTGCGTCGGCAACTTTCGATTTTCAAAACGGTTTGGTCAGTGCTCTTCGAGTGTGGGTAATTTGCGCGTTCCAGAGATTGTCCCGTTAACATAAATTGTCACGGGAACAAATTTTGAAATTGTGTTATAGTTAGGAAGTGCATCCCAAATAGAGACATCCATCTCGCCAGGTGGAATAAGTATGCCGCCGATTATCTGTCAGTGTTCAGCCAGTATGGCTATTATTGCGTTTAAAGAAAAGTCTGCTCTTATTTCTTGTATTACAATTTAGCTTCTTTAGTAACCGTCTTATATGCCCTACTTGCAGTCAAATAAAAAGGCGTCATTTCGGGACGGCCGTTTGCTAAAATATACATCTGACTAATGAAATTTCTATTCTATTTGCATTTTTGCGAGTTTCACGCAATTAAAGTTTGATTATCCTCTGGATAAATACTTTTCGTGAGTACCTCGTGTTTGCTTGTTGCACAGTTTTCAATATCGATATTGACGACTACTTGGAGTGCAATTAAGGTGAACTTGTCGGATTCACATACAATGCACACATTGCGGGCCGCCAAGTAGATTCGCAATGTCGTTCTCTTAATATCGGCTTATATAATATTCTTAATATTTGCCAAATGGCAGTTAGGATCTCCGCAGAAAATAGTTCTCTTCTAAAGGTCATACTTTATCAAGGCATACGAGAATAAGTAGAATAGACTTTGTTGGTCTAGACTATATTGCCACTATGTTTATTGTGTTACATAAGAGCACTGCGTAATTATATTTTTTTATAATGAGTATTTATACCGGAGCGCAATAAATATGTATATCACAAAGCTTAGTATTATAAAGCACAATGACTCCCCAGCATGCCCGATGCGGTTTTTCTCTTCTCATTCTAAGACATTCAACGACAACACCCGAAAAAAATTATTGTAGGTCTGGCAGCCCACGTCTCAGTGAGCACAATGACGCCGTATGGAGTACAATACGACAAGCGAAGCAGTGACAAACTTAATTTTAAATCCTCACAATTCCATAGGACGAAATTCAGTGCAAGTGTTTCGGCTTGGTTTGAGGGAAAGTTGCCTTTGCGCCTCAATGCTAATCGCCACCGGGCTGGGGGTCGTGATGAATGCAGACGTTTGCCAGTCCCATTTTTAGTTCGGCATAGCCCTTGATGGGGTGCAAAAACGTTACGTCGAGTTGACTCGAAGAGGAACTGCCATACCGCTTTACTAATGAGGGTTTTTTTTCTGATGCTTTGTTCACGCTGGCCTCAGTCTTTGAGAATTCAGGGAGCAGCCATGCCAGCAATCTGCCGATGACCTTTGTAACAGCTGCTTGAATAGCCTTTGCGGTATAGCATATAATGCTGTCCATAAGGGTGTGAATGATGCCAACGCCTAGTTCTGCGGGATCTGTTTTTAACCCAGGAGATTTACTTTTCGGGCTCTTGCTCGTTAGGCTTTTCCGGTACGTTGGCAACTTTTATTTAACATTTTTTACTGAAAACCAGCTGACTTTTAAAAAAATATCAGATGCATGGATATTCGTTACAGGCGCATACAGTGGCACACCTGCACTCTAGAATACTTTTTAATAATTTTGCAAAGCTTCTTTTATAGACTCAATTCAAATTAGCCTACAAAGACATGAGCCCTAGGTAACACCAAGAAGCCCAACAAACTATGAACGTAAATGTTTTATAATTGGATATAATTTGCGAGTCTTTTTGTACCAAAATATTTGTCTTTAGCCTTGACCCAACATTACTTTTTTAGGTCTCTAGGTAGAATACATACTCCCCTTCCCTTGTTTCCCGGTTATCAGATCTAAAAACACGGTATGCATGTGTACTGTACTGTGTGTATCATTGCAACCCAGTTGAGCGCGGATACCCTATAGGGTCGTAGATCATCTCATTCCATACATCATTGATAGATCGCACTATTGTTTAAAATACCTTTTAGATTAGCATGTAAGGTCACAAGCTGAGTTGGTAAATAAGTCATCGAGTGCCATCTGAAATGTGCCCCTAGCCATATAATCTATCTCGCTTTTCTCGTTCATATTCTCTCATTGCTTTAGAGATACTTTTTTGGAAGCGGATTAAATTGGGGCTTCCCGTTAACAATACTCTACAGGGTAGGCAGCAAAGCATGAGTGTTTCGATTTCTTCTCCATTTGCTTTGTAGACACGAAAACGAAACCACTCCTGTGGAGTTGGACAGCAGCTTGTCTCGGATTTGTTTCGTGATGGACGAATGCAGTATCAAACAGTGTGTGTGTTCTTAAAAGTAAAAAAGCGTTGCGCCTGGCGGCCATGACGGTGAATAATGTGATTACGAAATTCGAGGCTACAGTTAAAAACAAGAAAGCACCTGGAATGCCTGTGGCCGTTAGATTAAGTGAGATTATCGTCGCCGTTTAAAAGAGTATGCATGAGTCCCCGACGGCGTGCTCATGAATTGGGCCTCTCAAGGTGAATTTTGCAAGGAATTTTAAAAGAAAATTAGGACTTGCACCCTCACAAGATGTCGACGACTTAACAGCTTAAGTGTGCTGACCCTTAAAATCGTTACAAATGTAAGATCATGAAGCAGAGTACTTTTAGGACAAAATCTTCCTTTCGATCAAATCAGCTTTCGTCTTAATAGACATGTGTATAGGTGAACCCACAATTTTTGCATTTGGGACTTCCAAAGTGAATAAATGATCCTCTAACAATCACATGATCCACAGAATGTCAATGATGCGGTGCGGATTTTAAAGCCGTGTTGTTATCGGTCCATACATTTTTTAAAACGATCAGAGAGAGACTGTAACCACCAACAGTGAGCAAGACCGTGATATGATTTGTTTAAATTTGGAGAGCTTTTGTGGCCGGGCTTGGACATAGTTGTTGTAGACAGCATGTCCTCTTAATAAGATAGTCAATTAGTCACACAGCAGACGCAACGATCAAGCTGGTTCGCACAAAAATTCCGTGCACAAAAATTTCTATCTCCTACATGGCTCCCTAAATCCGCGTCTACATGGCTCCCTAATCAATTGCTGAATTGAAAGACCGTATTCGCGAAGTTATTCCCGAAATATATCACGAAATGTGTCCAAATGTCATTGAAAAACATTCAAAAGGATAGGTTACTACATGCAGGTACCAGAAAGGCATTTGCCACATGTTGTATTCCAAACAGAACCCTGGATTCTCAGCCTCGCCGAAAAAAAACATTAAACTGAAAAATAGAAGTTGTTTTCATTCAAACGCCAGCACTCCGCTACCCACCCTTTATTAGGTGGTAATTGGTGAAAGGCGATCATTGTCCATTTCAATATTCATATTTTATGAAGGTTGTACTCTGTTACATTGCTGTTGGTGATTATTCTGTTGTGATTACCTTCTCCTTGCACGTTCCCTCTATCTAGTTTCTTCTTCCTCTTGTGTGGCAGGCGCTCTGATTTTACGTTGGAAAGGCGGCTAACAGCATAGTCCTCCTCGTTATTGTCGTTTGTCACGTTTAGGGTCAGCAGTGTGCGCAGATGGTTGCTGCACTTTGGCCGTGCCGCATCGACGGAGCAGCTTTCTCTTCTTTATTGGCGCCGGCAAGAAGGCATCGTGCCCCTCACCACGGTCACTAACCGACACGTTAAACAGTCACGCTGAAGTGATTTGCTAATGGAGCTAGTTTTTCTCTTACTCTCACCTCGATCAGCTCAGAGCACACTTTCCGGTATAAAGGAAATAGATTGTTTGCATATATATATATATATATCCTCAAAAAGTCTTGCTTTTAATGTACTCGATCGTTGCGATTGGACGTCTAAGGTTGGAACGACATGTTATGTTTACTAAAAAATAATATGTCGTACTATCCTCGTCAGATGAGCGAAGAGGCAAATCACGCATGAATGTGACACAGAAGACAGGCAGCTTGTCCTGAGGGCAATTTTGGCACCTCCACACTCGCTCAGCTGTTCTACAATAAGGTCGTTCCGTTGACACATTAAGGAACTGGGGAGCTCGCGTAGCGTCATCCCAATGCCAGTGCATGTTAACCATTTCCCGAATTATTTTTCCACGGAGGACTTCTTCTGACGACTGAATGTAGCAGAGTAGGGAGTTTTTCACAAGCGATTTCCTTTCTTAGTTATTTTCAGAAAATCCCGCTTCAACTGAATTATTCCACGATACCACATTCAAGCACAGTCTCAACAATCAAGCCACTCACAGCCAAACCTAGCCAAGAGCAGCCTGAAAACAGATCCGTCACGTTCGAAGTGGACATTCGAGCTCATTCGGTATGCCGTATATAGTACGTTGTAGCTTCCTCAGCTCTTGGCATTAGCTTGACCCTACTGCTGTGGGTCGCACCCACAGTGTTAAGAATATAGATGAGCCGGGAGTGTAAGGCCAAGTCCGGTTCTCTTCCTCCGTGAATGGTTCTTCATACTCGTGTGTGGCTCTTGATGAAGTCCAAGATAGAGACTTCCTCTGCTTAGTCGGTAGAGGTTGTCATCACTTGGCGACAAACTCCGCTCTTTGTCGAAGTCCCTAAGAGTTTTCCGCAGTACCTTTTTTTTTTTTAAATATGTTTCTTTTATGCAAGATGCTGTGCTTATACCAGGGTCAGTGAAGGTCCTTTCAATGCTTCGTATAAGCGTACGCCTGACCTAAACTGTCATTTCTGGCTTTTTTCCGCGGATATGCTTTGTCCATTAGTTTTGAGCTAGATTAAATGTTGTCTTTGTGAGTGGGTAGCGATTGGTAGAGCTCATAAACATGCAGTATCTTTGGCCCCCTGTAACCTAATGACGAAGCATAGGGCACTGTTTAATGATAACCTGCCATTGAGACTGCTATAGCACCAGTAAAAAAATGCCAATATTAACTACTTCAACCCAAAAAAAGGATGTGCTGGTACTGTGCCGCTATAAACGGGTACACAAGACACATTGTGGCATGGCTATCATCACTTGTTATGTTGGACACAAGGATTTCACCAAGTTAGCGGTCAATGTCGTTTGCCGGTCCTACTCGCAGATATGCGCTAAATACCACGCAGCGGGCTGCCAGACGCATCGGCGGTCCTTGCACTTTTCGCCCGGTGGGACGGTCGCTGAAGTATTCAAAATGTATATAATGAATTGTATTGTAATTATGTAACATCTTGAAATGCAATGTTATTGCGACATAAACAATATGTATGTATATTTAGATTCCTCGACGGGCATTTGATAGAGTAAACCAAGTTAAACTTGTACAAAAGCTTAGGCATTTGAATGTTAATACTGTAAGTCAGGTGCGTGCCCTGGTGGCGTTCAAGGGCATAAAGCCACATAGGCTATACTCATGTTTCGAGCTAAACGTATAGTCAAGCACAATTTTAATGTAGCTCGGTACTTCTGAATAGTGTCGTCACTGAATCGGCTGAACAAACCACGTTTATTGGCTGTTCGTGCAGGCAACTGGACTTTGCCTGAACTGTTATTCTGCACTAAAAGTTACTCATATTCACACTGAGGAGTTTATTTATAAGGCTTATTCTGGATTCGGCCTTCAGAGCAACATGTCTGGATAATCAAAGCAGTATAGTCACCAAAATTAATATGGATTAAAACATTTCTTATTTTCAAAATTCAAATTGAAAACTTAAACCAGAGGGATATTGCTATGTATTACTCAACATGTTTTGAACGCAACGTAAACAGGTTACTGTGTACATTTTAACTGATGGGTATATATATACATTGTGTATTTATTTAATTTCCACTAGAAACTTAATCATCTTGCTTTGGCGCCTAGTGTCGGCTTTAAGAAGAGCGGTCGTATCAGTTGTAAGAAACGGTCGCGGGATAAGCGTACTCGTTTAGTTGAGAAAGATGAACTCTGTTGCGTTCTTTGCTACCAAGCTGTCTTCCCCAGTTTTTCGCTCTCAAAAGACACACAGCACACTCTCACATAAATATATATATATATATATATATATATAGGGAGAGAAAAGAAAGCTTCTGTCTCGATTTGCTTTTGTTCTTGTACGTTAGAAAAAGCGCCACTCGGGCTAACGAAAGTGGCAACAGCTGAGGCCAGCCCATTTTAATCGGAATTTCTCGGTTCGTGGAAAACAGTGCGTGGGTGTGTCTGGATGTGAGTCCACAGTGTGCCTCATTTTGATGGGGGGATCATTTCGGCGGCAGGGGCGTGGCGGCGACAACGACGACGACGTAGCAACGACAACGATGACAAAGACGATTCAACGCACCCACTGAGGTCCCTAACCCCCCCCCCCCCCCCACCCCAGAAGTTCACAAACGGAAAACGGATAGGACAAGGAAGGCCATAAGGAGCGCATGAACAAGAGAGAGAGAGACAGAGAGAGAGAGAGGACAGAAGAAGAAATTAGACATGGTCGAAAATAGCGCGCGCCTTCGAGAGTGAGGTGTAAAGAGATAGGTGTAGAGAGAGATACGGGGGAGATATACGGGGGGAGAGAGAGATGGAAAAGAGGACGCTACAATGCAAGATAGGGCACGACAGAAATAGACGAGGCCTAATCCCGGGGCCTGCGAGCCCCCTTTACGGGCGTCTCCGTGGCCTTCACCGCCGCCACCACCGCCACCACCAGCATCATCATCATCATCACAACGCCGTCACATCATCCATCACCCATTGCCCCAGCGTCACTATCGTCGTTCGTTACATTGGTATGACGACGCAAGTGCTTAAGAAGGACAACAAGAGCTCAGGCGTCCACCACCATACGCCACCATGATCAACATTATCATCATCATCATCATCTATAGTGCGACTACTGGTATTACTGCTACTACTAACTACTACTACTATTGCTACTCCTATTGCTGGCGCCACTAAGCTGTTCTAGCCGCGCCTCCAAAACAAATCGCCCTCCTCCCCCAGCTCCTCTGGCCGCCTCCCACCGCCTCCCACTGCTGCTGAGCGAGTCGGTCGTGGGCTGTGAAACTTCACCGCCGCTGCCGTCGCCGGCCGGCGGACGAACAGACGGACAGAATAACTCCGTCCACTGTGTGGACGGCGACAGCGTAATTGTTCCGCAAGTGGAATCATTTACATGGCCTGCTACTAGACATACGTGCAGTTTTAATTATACATCTAGTAATATATACATATATAACTGGATGTACGCTTAGTTATGTATATATATATATATATATATATATATATTTCTATGTCGCAGCCAAAGAAAGGCTGTCGCGCGAAAGCTTATCTAGGCCCTTTATTTGGCGCCGTGCTTTCCTGAATACTAACTTACTCCCAAAGCGTAGGAAACAATTTTCTTTCTCTTATTTTTCATCTTTAAACATCAATTCAACTATACGTATATCTCGAAAGACGGCTAGCTCTGGTCCAGTGTGTTGTGGTCTGCCCCTTCAAGATACAGTCCGCGTAGAAAAATACAGCCACTTTTTTATGTTAACTTTTTTTTGTTGACTTTTGCCACATTAACACCATTTATTGTAACAATCGTTGCAGAACGACTACAGTGATACACACGTTTTTTCTGTGTTGAAACGATGGGCTTAGGCTGGCGTCTCACGAGTGACGAAAGGCCAAATCAAGGCTTATAAGGACGTCGGCCTCTCTAACCGCGAAATTTCCCGTCGTTTCGGGCGTTTTCCCCAAGTAGTGAACAACTTCGTGAATGTAGGTGAAAATTATACCGTAAAAAGGAGTTCCAGGCGTCCAAACGAAGCAAGCGTGCAACTCTGAAGAACACGCCGAACTCTGCGCTTTCGGCAAGGGCATTACGGCTGCGGCTAGTGTGCAAACGAACGCGCGAAATGTGCAAAACCTCCTCAGAAAGCGCATTGGCGTGAAATAACAAGAAAAACCACGATTGCGGCTAAGCATCAGAAAGCTCGTCTCGACTTCGCCCAAGATACGATGTCATGGACCACGGAGTGACACAGAGTACTCTTTTGTGTGAAAAAAATCAACTTCGATTGACCGGATTGACTTAACTATTGTTTCCACGATGTGCGCAAGGAAAAACGAATTTTATTAAAACGGCACTTAGGTGGCGACCGGGATGATCTGGGCCGCTGTCGAATATCAAACAGTCGTGGATTGAGGATTGTGTTTTAAGACGGTTATGATAATTCGACGCGCTATAAGGCTATTTTGAGCTGATATGAAGCACGACTTCGTTTTTCAACACGATAGCGCCCGGATTCACACCTCCACTGGTTCGAACAACGTCACATTGACGTCCTACGTTGGCCTGCAGTCGCACCTGATCTTAATATCATCAGAACGTGTGGGGCTGGCTCGCCCAAAGGTTTACACCAGGTAGAACTAAAAGACTTACCTGGTGCCGGGACCTCCGTGATCAAGAAGGCGGAGATCCCAGGGGAGACCTTGCCACTGCACTTCGGCAAGACTGAGACCTGCCACTCTCCTAAACTGGAAAAAGATGGGGCATATAATTTTTGGTTCTTATAAGTATGAAAGCAACTGAGTTGTCTGCTAGCAGTCGTGATGTTCGGATGTTCGAAGTGTGCGCTCCCGTTAAAAACGGTAAACAACTGGTTGTGTGCAGCCAAGGCTGCTCAAAAGTGTTTCACGGGGGTTGTCTCAACCCCGTGCTCCCCAAGGATGCGCACTCGGCTCCTTGTGGAGCCTGTGACACTCAGGAACCAAGCCAGGTACGTTGACTGGCCGTTTAAGTGAACTACAGTGGAACTTCGTAAAACTGTGGTTAGCACACACGGAACTGCAGGACCGGGTTGCCAAAATCGAGGCAATCCCGCAGAACAGTTTGCCGCACGCCTCACGCTTACAGGGGGTTTGAATTCCACGCTAAGTGACAAGTTAGCGTGAGAAATTCGGCGGAGCGCGCAACGCGGAAGAATAAGAAAGCACGGCTAGCAGACAGTAGGAGAAGGAGGTGACGTCACCGAGAAAGGCGAGAGAGCTGCTGGAGAGAGCAAAACAGGCGCAAGAGAAGCTCGGCGTCTGCAGAGTTGAGTAATAACAGTTGCAACTTAACGGCACTGTGTTAGATGGAACCACCGGGTGGTGGTACAGCGACGTCCCACCAGCTGCGGTAACAACAACACCGACAGCAGATCTAGCTGATCCACAATCGGAGGGAAGGCAGACGACGATGGCTTTGTTGTGGTTCGCAAACGACGAGAACAACAGAACAAAACATCGAATGCAGAGGGGCAGCGCGACAGATGATATAGGCGGATTAGAAGTCTATGCCAGACCTGGGAAGATCTGCGCCTTGAGAGTGGCACGATTGGCGCAGAAGACGTCGGCGGCGTGGCTAGCTGGCAGAGTCATAACTGTGAAAGCGATAAGCTGGTGTGGACGCTACTACCATGGTGGTGATGCTGTGTTCTGTGTGTGGTGCGTGATGAAGATTACGCAAACTGTGCAGAAATGAATTCTGGCCGAAGGGAGCCTTTTCCGTCGCTGGGTTGGGGACGTCCCTACGAGAGGATGGTTAAGGAGAGTTTTTAGTGCGTCTGTGGTCCAAGCCCCCGTAAGTGACTGACCAGTTCTAGAACTGCAAGCGTAGTGGCAAACATACCTCTGCGAGTGCTTCTCTGGAATTGTGAGCGACTTAAGGGGGCAATGGATTTTGCACGTGATGACATGTTTAGGTTGGTTGACATTGCACTCCTTACGGAGACATTTCAGCGGAACGAACTGCATATCATGATATGCGGGGGTTTCACCAGCTGGTTGTCTTACCTGCGGGAGGTCGGGGAAGACCTGTGGGTGGGTTATCTATCTACCTACATAAACGTTTACCACCGATGCAGCATCAGGAAGATGAATACTGCGTAGTGCTCTCTCGGCTCTCCTCTGGGAGGGTAAACGTCGCTGTATTCTATTTCCCACCCACATTCGATTCTGCAGAGGTTGCTGAGACGGTGAGCTTTGGACTTTCAGAGTTAAATCTGACCATGCCAACTATCGTCGGCGGTGATTTCAATGCCAGAATCGATTGTGGGGCCAACGTGATAAGACGAGGTGCTGCTTCAGGTGATGGAAAATATTGGTCTGAATGTGCTAACGCGCGTCAACTATACATATTTAAGTCACAATGGAGGCAGCACCATCGACCTGTTGTTGCACAACCTTGTCAGCCGTGAAATTGAAAGCTTCGATGTTCTTTATGAAGCGGCTTGAAAGCACCAACCAGTGTTGGCCGTTGTCGATGTTCCCGGTATTTGGCGAGACCGACATAACCGCCGCGCTGGTCTGCAATGATACGGATTAATCTATCTTTTTGGGACAGAGCGGTGAGCGGTTTGAGGTAAGCCCTGACATCGATTCCACTTGTGATCAGTTGGAGAGAACGATGAGAGTGCAGTGAAGTGGAAAAGGTTATGGCAAAAAGATCACGCCCGTGGTACTCTCGAGCCTACTATCTCGCCCACGTGAAGTGCTCGGCTCCTGCGCCAAGCAAGAGCCAGCACCACATCACTGCAAGCCAGGCGGGACTACTTTGAGCGTAGAAAGGCGTATATAAGACTCTGCTATGATCATAAAAAGGGA
>QVRM01001534.1:0-53111 GCA_003439945.1 Dermanyssus gallinae | reverse complement strand
TCGGCGTTGTTGTCGGCGTCACCGTGATCCATCAGAGATCCATTAGTAAGTCGTTCGTACGGTTGGACCATACCGACTCCGTTGGTAGGTTTGTCGAGCTGTCCATCTGGTTCATTCAGTGATGGGTGGGTTTATGCCTGCTTCCATGTGGGTTCGTTCGTGGGTGTCTTTGTGTGAGTGTGTGTCGGGGGGGGTATCGTTGGGTTAGTTAAGTAGGGGCAAGGGGGTTGGCAGTTGGGTATCCACCACCGACCCCACAGTCTGCTCGGTTTTCGCCGCCGGAGAGACGCGCCCCTCCGGCGGGTAGGTGGGTGTTCGTGAAGTGAACAAGTCGAGAGCCGACCAGCTCGAAGCATTCAGAGTTCGGCGG
Organism: Dermanyssus gallinae; assembly: GCA_003439945.1. NCBI lineage: Eukaryota > Metazoa > Arthropoda > Arachnida > Mesostigmata > Dermanyssidae > Dermanyssus > Dermanyssus gallinae. The sequence goes on along the minus strand of QVRM01001534.1, from coordinate 52,741 downwards.
GCCGTCGTCGATCAGTCGTTGGTCGGTCATTACTTTCGACTGGCCCTCTTCTTCGCCAGTCTTCTGATTGACGCAGCCATTCAGTGACAACAGCAGAGCGCCTACTTTGATAGAATAGAAGCAATAATAATAATTTGTTTATATATATATATATATATATATATATATATATTGTAATATGTCACATTAGTTTATTATTATAAATGTGAAAAGCGCATTATTAAGAACGATTCCATCCGTGCATTGTCAAAAATGATCGCTACATAATGACAATAATACCAATAGCAAGAAAAACAGCACCAAGAATAAGAAGAAGGGCGATAGCAAAAGAAAGAACAATAAAGCTGGAATCATAATAGGAACAATACGAAATATACGCATGCTTCGTTGTTTAATGCTATTCGAACAATAAGTTAGCTGCCGTAATGTGTCACAGCGGCTGGTTAAAGATCCCCTGTGCAATGCAATACAGCAGGAAAACAAAAAAAAAAACACCAGGCAGAAAAAAGGGAAAATCTACTCCACACGTCTTTCATACTATAGGCATACACAAACGACAAGCAGAGCTTTACTACATATTTTTTTATCAGATGCAATATGCACATCAACGGCCGTAGACAAGGCGAGTTTGACAAAAGAACGATTTGTTTTGTTGTTGTTGAAGACCGACAATCAATTTGTCTAGCCGAATTCACACTGAGCTGACACTACTTGGGCGAACTACTAGACGCTTGCTTACCATCACCTGCCTCCAAAATGTACTAGTCCAAATTAATTTTGTTGTCTATTGTAGTATGTAAACCCATAAAAAAAGCAAACGAGCGAATTGATTGATTTAGTTATTAGTAAAGCTTGCGGGCTGACCCTCAGCCAAGATTTAACGTGCACGGGATTGCTTTTCGCATTGCTTCATAGACGGACCCCCATAAATACAAATGCGCAACGATGGGGCTCGATCCCGCGCACCTATGGTCTCCTCCGGTTGCGAGGCGCAGACGAATGCACCACGCCACCGGGATCGACTGATGATGAATTTGTTATTATTCGCTTGACATTTATACCTAATAAGTGCACATGTCGCCATTTTATATCAGGGGCGCTTAGAGCGGCAGCACATATGTCACCTAAGCATCTATGTATATCACAACTACAACCTCGTCCACTACTACCGAGTAAAGACTTTTATGGGACAAACCTCTTCTTTGTAATATCGACTCTGCTCGTTTTACAGTTTGTCCTAAAGTAAGGTCTGCGACAGCTTTGTTTTTCTGATTCTCTCCCCCCAAACTGTGCATTTTTTGCAACATCTTCAGTTGGCTCGACCCTAATCAACAGACTCGACATGCTAATACTTGTTCCTCTCTCCATATGCTTAGCTTGCTGTACCAATCCAATATGCTGGCCCTGGCGTCTTTAACAGCCACTCCCCTTGAATTATCGTATACCCCGCCCACTTCTTGTTTTTTTCGTTCTGTTTATATCTGCTAAACGCTGTCGTCTATCGCCAATTTCCATTTGCCCGTATATAAGTTAAGCGCTCTTTCCGATGCCTTCGCTCTTCACCATTGCTGACTTTTGTCCCAACCTCCCTAGTTTCGAACACCATTCTGTGGTCGCAGTTCGTTTTTACTCTTAGGGCCGTTTTAAGTGTGGTTGACGGTGGAAGCGATTTGCTGCCGGCTCATGCTGCTCTTCAACTGCCCGCTTCTCATACATTAGCTCTTTCCGTACTATCTCATCTTACTCGAAATTACAATAAACTCCAGTAACCAAATGTTTACTCCAAGATACTTGGATGACTTAGAAACTCCAATTCCATCTGCTGTAGTACTAGCTTCTTTCGTCCCTAACTACCCCAAGTATTAATTGCGCTCATTTTCGTCATGTTCAGGTCCAACCGCTGCTTCACCACATGCATTTAGCATTTCTAGACTTTGCTAGTGTGCCCTAGCACTGCCATATTGTCAGCAAACATCACCACTGTGTCCTGATATATACATACTTTCTCTAATCTGCCATCCTAAATCCGCGTTATTGACCTTTCGCGCAAGTTTGTTTCCTTAAGACTAATGCCCGTGTACGGTTTATTTCATGTCATGGCTGATTTTTAATCCACTTCGGCATTTACTTTGTCTAAATTGGAAGCCATGCAAACTAGGTCTCGAACCCAGGCCTTCCGAATGCAAGGCAAAGGCTTTGCCGCTAAGCCATCTTGCATATATATATATATATATATATATATATATATATATAGTATCTCTATAAACAAAAAAACACACCGGTGACACCTCCTGTCTGATTCTCTTAACTATGAACTCCCTAGATGAGTCCTTTATTTTCTTCATTAAAATATTTTTTCCAACATGTTGGATCTTTGTTCTGCCCACCGTGTCATATGCATTTTCTAATCTAAAAACTCTGCCCCACACTCTTGTCCCCGCAACATCGATGACTCTACAACCTGGCCTAATAAGAAAACATGGTAGTCTAACCTATACCCTCTCCTAAATTCGCACCGTTACTCTTTTTCTATCTGTCTCCAGAACACGGTGCAGTCTACTCTTAAAAATCTGCATATTTATTATAAACGTTTTAAGTGCAATTGTGATTGATCGCCTATTATGCAAAGTGTCCTTAGAATTGAAATTGGAATTCGCATATCGAATTCTAATCTCCGAGACATACTATCTCCTCTTTATCTTGATATTCTTTATTTACCGTTTTAAATATATTTTGTCTTAATTTTTTTTGTGTTGCTTGGAGCTTATTATATATCCCCACAACTCACTAAATTGTTCTCATTTTGACGGTAACGACTTCTTCACACGAAATAGTAAACAGAAGCTATGGTTATATCTCCAACTTAACCCTCAAATCTGTTTTCCTACACAAATGATTGCTTTTCTATTTTTTTTGCATCTACCTCCCGTCCTCGATGCCGCTGGTTACCAAACGTCTGATAACCTCCAATGCACCTTCGAGCTTTTCTGGTCCTATCTGTTTCTTCTCCCTCTGAAAATATTTCCCATTGTTGCCCCGATCTTCCTGTCCCCCCCTTTTGCTGTTGTCTCCCCTGTCCCCGTGTCTGCTGGTTCCGTTGTTCCATCATATTTGCCTCTATCTGCCATCTAACGATGCCCCCTCCCCCTGAATGCTCACCCCTTGAGTCTGTAAAAATTATATTTGGAGATCGAATTCGATACAATTCTGCACATGTGTGCCAACCTCACTTACAGCAGCCTCCGTGTTCTAGGCCAGAAATACACAGCCCTTCCCCCTCCCCTCAGGTAATAAAGCCAACCGGTTAATCTGTTCTTCTATGCTGCATACGTTAGAATCTCCAGCGATTACAACCCGTTTTCCCCACTGGTTTAATAACCACCGCACCCCCTGGCAGATCGGTTACACTTAGCCGAGATCTTTGCTCCCCTTGCTGTTTCAGCGTTTGTTGCGGCTCTTGATGTCAATGCAACAACCATCAGCTGTGATTGGTGCCGTCGCCGCTGCTCCTCCAGCAGCAGCAGCAGCATGTCTTCGTTACCCTGTGACTAATATTTTCTCGCTTTCTCTCTCCTTCCTCTGTGGGCTTGGCCATGCACTTTCTCTTGCGCTCGATATATACGCAGTGGCATCTGAACCATGGTATAGGTTAGATCGTTAAGACTAGACTATACCAAGTAGTGTAACAACTTTTAATAAACCAATTTAATCCGTAGTAAGTAATCCTCTGTTTAATGAACATATGTATGCAGTATTCAATACGGGACACACATACCACAGTCGCAGTTTTAGCGTCTGCGTGCGTATTAGTCATTGGGGCTTGGAAGATAGGGCTTAGAAAGATAAAAATGGCGGTGGAATGACATAAAAGCAAAACGACTATAAGAGCCGGCTGGTACGATGCGAAGGCTGTAAGGACTATTCAGCCCTAGTTCTCGTGTTCCCGGTGGGATTCTTGCTGTTCCCTCACTGTGTAATGTGTATTTGTCTAATCGTCCATTTGGGAAAAGGGGAAGGTGGAAATCATGAATCATCAGTTTGGTTTGTCGCCGCGGACAGTTTTTACTCTTTGGTCCAAGGAACTCCGAACCTTCCTCCCGATGAGCCGTATGGGCGTTCCGCTCATACTACATCAAGCAGTAGACAGGCGGTGTCCGATCAAGCTGATGAAACAGGGAAACGGAGCGGCATCTATTTCCGGATATGGCCCATCGGGTGTGGCTCGAATGGACGAGCTCTATCTACTCAGTGGCTTCGGTATCCAAAATCGGACAATGACGACACCTAAGCGATCTATATGTGAATCAATCAACCCATCAAGCTGGTTCGTGACAGGGAACCATACGACTCGTGGAAATATGCAAAGAACGTTTTCTAACTATCACAAAACACAATGTGTATGCAACAATGGGCAGGCATGCATGTAGAGAAGATGAAATGTTATATTGTGCCAACGCAGGCTACGTTTTTTCGAGAACGGTGCACACCAAAATACCTAAAATATCTTCCCTGTCCTGTGTCTATTGGTCTCTTCTACTTGACCTTGCACGGCCGAAACTATTATATGCCGTGCATTAATATTTACAGATAAATGCATTCGAGACAACTGTTGATACTTCCATATACTAGCAACTATGCTCATTCAACAAATCACAATAATAATAACAAGTATGACAGCCTCCGCTGCAAGCCGAGGTTTACTAGGTTAAGTTTGTTTTTGCACTATATATATGAGCAATTCCTTCGCAATTGAAACAAGCGAAGGAGTTGCTTGTCCAAATGTGCTTCGTTCCCTCATATCCCGAAAGGTGCAGGAAAAAACTGCAGGAAACGTTACAGCGTCTAACTGTCATGGTCTACTTGAGGTGGGTGGCCATGAGTGTCTGAGCAAAGGTCATGTATTTCTGACCTGGTGCTTATGTTAGGAAGGGAACGGCTTCTGTGCTCACACCAGTGCGGAGGTAATCCAGGCCAGCGGACGCCGGGCCGCCGGGCCGCCATGAAGCCCGGGACCTTGTGCCCTGCTTATCTCTTCGAAACAGCTCTCCATTCCGCGGCCTCACTACTGGCTACTACGAGTGGCGAGCGGTGGGACGGGGGGGGAGGGGGTTTCGTCGACGCCCGAACACTTCGTACCTACATCGTCGAACGAATCGGCCGAACGGAACCCCACTCCGGTCAACACTCATCGTGCAATCTTGTAACTCAACGCTCCGTTTGTCCGTTGGCCTTGGCATCGGGCCGCAACGCACTTATCTACTAGGAGATCTCTGCGGCTTGCAAACACCTACCAGTACCCTACGCACTTCTGCAGAATTGACCTGGCACATTGCCACCATTGGGTATTGTCGGCGGAAGTTGTACGTCTAACAAACTTTAGAGTATACGCTCGCTCATCTATAACCGAGTAGTTAGGCTAGTATCCAACAGGAAAGCTTTGCATTTTGTTTGTCCGTATTTAAGACGTATTTATATGCGTTTTAGAATTCGCACAAGCAAGCAATTGCTAAAAAAAACTATGATCACCATACCGTTATAACTGATTGTACGTTATCATTCGCCGCAGCTTGTATAATGTATTGTCGTACATTTTTTTTTTTACTTGTCGCACCGTTGTGTCATCTTCTCGGACCGCTGAACCTGTGGCACGGCAGAAACGCAAATCAGGCTATTGCCGTGACTTGCCGAATACGTTCCACGCGTAGAGATACATTAGTTGTATAAGTACGGTCAGTTTAGTGCAGTGACAACTATTGGCGTCAACTCGAGATCATAAGGTAAATCTATAACGTACTATTGGACTCGATAAACAGATCCTCTGCGTCTCTCTCTCTCTCTCTCTCTCTCTCTGTCTCTCTCTCTATCTCAATCTCTTGTCTCTATTCCCTCTTGCATCCCATCCCAGTTGCATCGAGCCAGCAAACAGAAGAGGCAGGCTCAAGGGTCCAACGTGTACGAACGGGAGGTGCACGAACGGAACTTGTATTGATAGTATGGACGTGTAGTTCAGGGGGCGGCCGTTACTGCGTCTCGTCGTCACGAAGGCAACTCGGCGGGCCAAAAATAAACTCATCAGCTAAAAAGCTCCATGCGGGCTTAGCTTTTCTGACTCGGGGAGGCGCGTAATCGCTGTTGTAATAGTGATAGTAATAAAAGTGGCGGTGGTGCTGGTGGTAGTAGTAGTAGTAGTAGAAGTAGTAGTAGCAGCAGCAGACATAGTAATATCGGTATTTCTATTAGGCCTAGTTGCTGCGGTAGAGTGTAGAACATATATATATATATATACAATACAGAAGTCGCAAAAGCGGTCAGAGGTCGAAAGAATGACGAGTGTTTAAACTGGGGGGAGGAAGAGTCGTCGCAAGAATAGCGCACTACCCGAACAACGCTAGGAAAGGTCGCCGAGCCAGCAAAGGTCCCAGCTGTTTGGTGGCCACAAACGAGCGAAACGCTCAAAGAGGATCTCATTCGATACGGCGACCGTCCCGGATGCACTACTCGAGAGACGGCCAATGTATGTTAGCTCCGTCGGAAGAGGGCGGTGATTCAGGCGGGCTATAAATGCAACGTTGCGTCCGCTAGAGGGTCCGCTCTGGTCCCGAAGTCGCTTCCTGGCGCTTCGAGGAAAAACGCCTCATCGTAGCGGAAACACCATCGTCTCGTGATGTCTTCTCGGCTAGCTCATCGAGCAGATGAGGCAAATGTCCCCTGTTTTAAACGAGCTCGCTTACCTTCACATGTGCCGCCCTTTAAGAGTTGCTAGAAAACCAAGCAGACTGCAGAAGCGATGCAGAAACCTTGTAGTTTCCATGTCTCTATGGTGTTCTAGCTAACGTTTGTGTTAGTTCTGATGCATACTCGATAGGAATGAAATTAATGTAATTATGACATAATACTAGAGAAAGTGCAAAGAAGCCTTTGGCGGTTGTTTGCGTTCTCGATACGTCTATTGAATAGTTTACGGTTGCTTGCAGTACCTAGCAGGAGAAACCGCGCACTTATAAATTACGCAGAAAACAACGTACTGCTAAACCCTCTAAATAATAAAGTGGATAACCGTATATTTAGGGTGCTTTTCGGAGTCCGTCATAGGCTGGCAACTCCTGTTCCCACATCAACGTTAGTATCGAAGAACGTCGGAATCTTATTGATGCCAAATTAGTTTCATGGATAACTTTAGATGATGTGGAATAACGTAGAATGATGAGAAGACTGTTCCTTCCCTGTTATTGTAATAACATCATAAATTACGATTTTCTCATATTCTTATTTGACTTGCATGTCAAATTAACCCTATAAGCGTATTAGCCTTCCTCAAAGTTCCTTCTCTACCTACCTTGAAGCTTAGTCTCACTTCGGAGCGATAATCTAAAAACAAGTGGGATTTTGATGTCCTCATTTAGTCATTTAAATTGCCAACAAGCATTTTTTGTTGGCAGGTTCACGATGCGCAGCGAGCCACCTTTGCGCATCACTTTGCTAGCAAACATATCAGTGCGTAAACCCCCTACTTACGGCGACAAAGATTAAGGAGGATCTCCGCAACACCCGAGGGAGTTCCCCCCACCGTTACGAAGCCCCACCAGGGCAGATCAACCAGCAGATGGTACGCGCTGGTACGGGCCACGCCTCCCGTGGCGCGCTACCTACAGTCCCAGCCATCCACCCGAGTAACTGGCCGCACGTGCAAGCCTGAGTCCTGGACGCGTCTTCCGGTGTGCGTCCGGTGCCAACGGCCGGGTTACCGAGCGGATTCATGCAAGGTGTACTGCCGACACTCCACACTGCATTGTATGTGCGAAGCCTGGCCAAACGTCAGACAGCGAGGTGCTGCCCCGCCTACCGGGCTCAGGTACAGTAAGTACGCATTCAAGCCTCGCAGACGGCGCCACCAAGTGGTGCAGTGGTGCGGCCAAATCATCGGAGGACACCGAAAGGACACCCAGACAGGCTCCTCTGGTCCAGCTGCTCCTAAATTAGGCCAGCGCAAATCACGAGCATCCCGCCAGAGAACAGTGGTAGCGGCGGCCGATAACGGAGTCGCCGACTGGCAGTTGGCGTAGTTGCCTCATCCCAGATCTACAAGGCTGGTACGAAAGATCGACACCGGAACCGCTCACGTACTTTGCCACGCAGGTTCTGACGGGTCAAGGCCAGCTCGAGGTCTACATGCAGAGGATAAGGAAATGCCTGACGTACATCGGCGTCTCGTGTGACTTCGGTCTCCCCGGACACGGTTGATCACACAGTCGTCGACTGTCCCTCGCTCTCTCGACTTCGTCACATTGCAGGCTACGTAGGGGATCATGTCCCGCATGCACTCCTCCGACGCTGACTGGATGGACGGACGGAAACCAATATCGCGACTTTGTCGAGAGGGAGAGGACGCAACAGGAAAAGACCTGGAGGACCAGGCACGGGGATCACTTCCATCCCTCCTCGGCTCTGTACCCGAAGACACAGGTGGGTGTTGAGCAAGAGGTTCCCCGCTCTGAATTCGAAGTACAGCTTAACAATTCCGAGCCGGGAGGGTGTTGGGGGAGGTGGTTTTTAGTGGCTACTATGCGCAGGCAGTATTGAGTCATATTCTCTCCGCCGCTGTTGAGTCCCACACTGCGCGCTATTAATACCAGCGGGCGTGCGTAAAAACATTTCCCCCTTCTAAAAAAGCAGCTGCGTGGAGCAGGATCATGGCTGTTGAGTGCCGCTCTTTCACGATGCGCAGCAGGTAGTTAAGTAACGTTACAAATAACAAGGGGCATTGTGGAAACCCAGTCGTCTGCTCAAACGTGTTATGCTCGCACACACCATCATCGAGGATAGTCTCGTTAGACCTCAGACGTGCGCTAAGCAAAGCAAGCACCGTGGTTTAACTTCAGCCCGTCCCAGCATCTTCAAGAGAATATCACGGAGTGAATGTCGAAGGCAGATTTCATATTAATAACGACCGCAAACAAAGAAAGTCTTTCCGGTTTAATGAGATGGGATCCGCTCAAGAGGCACTTTACAGGCTGAGATAGTGGAACTCCTTCTCCTAAAGCCATACTGCTCATCTGGAAGAAACGCCTGTGCTATAAAAACATCCGCGAGGCGTTGTGTTTTAGACAGTGTGTATAAATTAATTTAATAACTAAATTTGGGGAATTAAGGGCCTCCTAGATGCCTTTATTGACTGTTGTAGTTAGTATTTATTTGTTTAGCGTCCATGCAGATACGTTGTCTATTTACGTTCTTAATCTTATCGCTACGCTGAATTAATATAATTACATCATATCTCATTGCTAGGTGCTCCCACCGTAGCGCATCGCCTGTATTTATCTTCGGGTTACCGGCCTTTTAAGTTCCACGTAACTAAGCCTATACGGAGGCTGTTGCACATTTCTTAAAGTTGACTGCTCCGATACAAAAACTGCCCTAAGAATTACAATAATACCAAAACTAATAATGTGTAAATCTGCCATACGCCGCTTGCATTTAATCTAAGACCCAAAGTTTCGTAACAAATCCGATTACGATAACATATTGTGTCACAGAAATCCGGTACAAAAATGTATTGCGCAGGATTATGCGTCGACGTAAACATGTACAGATTACTCAGCGGACCATAGAGTCGAATCAGACATCACTAAATGTAATGCACAATAGGGCTACATTATGCAACGGCCACATAGACAAAAGTTGCGTTTGTTCGATGTTGATTACGTTACTTGCATGCAGTTTCGCTGCTTCATCGTGCTGTTGTGCTGTTTCATCGTTAAGGAGAATGCGGTGTGTCTTTCTTTTCACAAATCGATTGTGTGGTCTAAACTTTTATACAGTTCACCTTGCATATGGCATCTACATTTGTGTAAATACATAGCTATGACTGAAGGTGTGCAAAGGCAATTCTTTAAAGAGACTCCGCAAGATGCCGACAAGATGCGACCTCGAATCGAACGATACTGTTTTACCGGCCTTACTGGACACACTCGGAGGTAATGACAAACGGGTTGTGGCTCAACTAAGGCGTGTGGTGTGGACCTTATTGATCACTTCTTCAAAAAGCGGCCGTACAGTCAGAGATGCCAAATAATGAATGTGCCTACATGCATTGCAAGAACGGAACACATTCATAATATGTACGCCTGGCGCTTAGCCAGAGATATTCACAGCAGGGCGACTGCGCGTGTAGCTTGTGTTCACCAGTCAGTCTTTCCTCATCCTTTATCTCGTGATTTAAAAAAGCTCCTGTTTTTAAAAAATCATCTCATTTTCTAAATTCCCTTTAAATTCCTAACATAATTAAGGTTTACCAAATACAACGATCCGTTTAACTTTGCGTGAGGGCAAAGGTTTGTAAATAGAGTCAACGGTGTAGTCTAACTGCTCGGCGGTGTACGGTTTTTACACGCCAGAAGGTTTTTTTTTAGCCCAGGTGGCCCAACCTAAAGCCAGCTGACCACAAACATCATTTCAGCTTTGTATATTTATCATGGACGCTCGGTGGCGGAGGTCTGTCATGCATTACGCATGTAAGATGTACGAAGGTTGGCGCTTTATAAATGATGGGCTGTTCCTATTAAATTTTTAATTTGGCTCTGCGCCTGTCCTCGTGAGCACTGCTTTTCATGGGCAAGAGCGCACTTACGGCTAAACAGATGCGTTTTGTGCCTATGATGAAGTGCTGCCCTCCATGCCCTGCTGTAAATCCTGCACGCCAATGGAGGCGCGCAGGAACTTTGGCCAAGAAGGGCAGTCATCACGCCACCCCTTTGGAAGGGTGGCAGGTGGAAAGGCAAAAAGATCATGACCGTGACTTGTTTTAGCACGTCCGCTACTCAGCCATTAACGTGGCGGGATTATGTCCGCAAGCACTTGCCGACGCCGGCAAGCATATTTTGTAATGAGCTTGTGAGCGGATTATTATCTCATCTTATATATTATATCAATAATATTATATATTATATATTATATCAATTTACGACTTAAACTCAATATATATATATATATATATATATATATATATATATATATATATAACTTGTCACCTTACATATTCCCGTTCACAAAGAGTTTTCTATTCTAACTTTACAACACTCCCACACTTGGCTTAGCCGGCTTTAAACGTTTATTTCCACATTTGCTCTGAGAGTATATTGTTCTCAGTTTAGTGATTTTGCTTATTGAATATCAATTAGCATACAAAGGTGTCCGGCTAGGCTGAAACAATATGATCCGCTTGTGCTATTGGAGTAAAGAAAGAAATTCTATAAAAAAATCTTACACATATATTATGTTCTATACGTCTCCGTACATTAGTTAGAGTGCATGGCACTACCTATATCATCCATTGACTTTGACAACCCGAATTCTCAATAATAGCATTAACCTCACATAAACGAGGGATGCCCTAACGCCGTCTTACCATAACGTACCTCAATCTACAACCAGGCTAGATTTACTAAAGGTCACCGAGCGCTATCTTCTCGCCCACTGTCGGCGATTGCATAAACGACGGCAGGTGGCCTAAAATCGGTGATTATTTCGCAACTACGTCTCGCCGATATTATGGTCTTCAATGGTCTGCCGATGAAGGAAGAAGGCATTTCAGCATGCTCCGAAAAAAAAACTACGCAGAGTTTACGGTGGCGGTGGTGGTGGTAAGGGTAGTGATGATGTAAGAACAGATGACGAAGAACGGCCGAATCAGCATAGCAAAACGATAGCACAACGTCGCCGTGTATGCTTGCTTACTATGATATGTTCGACGTGCTCTGAGTAACTTGGTCAGGCTGTGCCCATGCCGCTTCCATTGCTGTTCACCATTCGAACGAGGCGGGCGCAACGGGGCCAACTATATCCCCGCCTCGTATCCCCGCTCTCAAACTTGGTCTAGCTATACGTGCACACAAGCGCATTCGAAGCAGCAAACGCAAGCATACGACCAGGAAATCGTCTAGTGCTGAACCACTCCACAAGCTCTCCGACACTCTATCCAGAGTTCCAGCCAGAGTGAGACGACCGCGCTGAGTCGCTGAGTCGCCGAGTCACGCCGTGATTCCACGCTGCCCGCAAATGAAGCGAGAGAGAGAAACGAGATAAAAGAGGGAAAAAGCTAAAAACGGAACGAAAGGCAATCATTTACTTAGTCGGTTAGTTCTGCTGAGCAGCGGCAGCAGCGGCAGACAATTTTGCCGTCATCACCATCATCATCGCCGCTCATCGAAGGTTTTCGAAGTGTACAAGAAAAAACAGCCTTGAATGATCGGTGGGTGAAGGAAGGAGGTTCGTGTGCGTGTGTGTGTATTTTTGCATGGGTGTATGTCTGCACGCTTGCATTGGAGAATTGTAGTGACGTTTTAATGCAAGGTTATAAAACGCGTGGCGTATTTGAAATTATCCTCGAGATCTTCTTTTTCTTCGTTCGCCTCGCCTCGCCTTGGCCTTGGAAGGTTAGGTTTACGACTCGGCGCGTCGAACTCAAGCGCGGTGAAGCGCGGGTAGTTCTTTGCAGTCTCTCACTTCGCGCATGTGTACAGAAGAAACACGTACACAGCTGTGGAGGAACTCGGTGATGATCACACATGATCCGGCCCGGTCCGGCTACAGCTGCCGATTGGAGCAATGGTGACTGGAGCCAATCGGGCTCTCGGGTTAGGCAAGCAAAGTCTGCTACCAAGGACAGTTTCTCGGTCGCTGCTGCCACTGCTGCTGCTGTTGTCGTTGTTGTTGTGTTTGCTGTAACCGCCGCTCCTGAGAGCGCTGACTGAGAAAGACTCCCATGTTGTATTCGGCCACAGCGCACCACCGCAACGATGATTTCCTTCACACACAAAATAATTAATACCCGACGCCATTTGTACAGTCTCCGCCGAACGTCTCCCGTTCTGTGCGCTAGGATGTCCGATTTGTCCAAGTTGGAACCAAAACAGTGCCTAGTAGTTCTTCCGTGCGTTCCGAGGGCGTTCGAGAGCGGTATCGATGTTGGGCATGTTGGAGGTCTAGTTTCGTGGCCTGGAAGTTCATTTGAGCGTAATAAACTCATGTGGAGGACGAAAGACTGTGACGAAGGACGCACTAGCGGATTTGTAGATAGATGCACTTGGAACTGACTTGTCTAGCTCGTGCATTAAAGCTCCACTCTTCCTCCTCCTCCTCCTACTACTACTACTACTACTAATTCTACTGTTCTACTACTAATGGGGTCGGTTTAAAAGCTACCGACGTCAGATCTGTGCACCCATTTTTTATCAAGATTATTCGATTTGTTACTAGTGCTAAAAGGTGCAGGACCGAGGTACCTGCGGCTTTGACTACCTGCGGCTAAATAGGTTAAGACGTCGGCGATGAAAACACATGAGAGTAAGCAAGGAGCTTTTAATATTTGATATGATGTTTTGCATTTATTTAAAAACAAACGCGGTAAAAGAATTGGCCAAATACATTTGTGTAGAACAAAACGTAATTCTTCCATTTACAGTACATTATATATATATATATATATATATACACCATATATACTAACTATAGATTGATTACAAACTGACCTGGAAATGTATAACCCATTTTAAATATAAGTGCTACATTTGTAGATGAAACCTTATCAATATAAGGGTCATGTATATCCTTCCCTTTGGTTTTAGCGCTTTTGGCTCCATGATGACGCGATGTTTGGTAGTTGTGTGAGACGTTACGTAGTCTGCAGAAGAACAAATATACAATTAAATTTGCCGCCAGCATAGCATATTTCAGGTAACGCTTTTTATATAATTTCTTTCTTTTTATGCTAAAATCTGCAGCTTGTTTATTTTATGGGTCCAATAGCATGGAGCTTCTGTACAATCATAAAGGTTATTAAACGTGTAGTAGATTTTAATTGATCGTCTAAGTAATGTTAGCATACAAAGGAATCCAACCAACAACCATATACTAGAGTGATTCATTTTTAAATGTTTTGGATTGCAATTTCTACCCAAGCAAATTGGTAGGTATCATTTTTATTTAGAATACTGAAAATTGGCAAGGCACCGCCTCTTCATTGAGAGATCTGTGCTCTCCATTTTCTGTTTTTCTTCCGCTCATGGGCGATATATTTCACTTTAGCTTCCATTCGTCTAAATTGAACACCTGGCCCTGCCTTGAACACAGAACCTCTAGTATGCAAGGCTGAGACTTTGTCACAAACTACCATGCTAAAGTCGCTGAATTTTTCAGCTAGCAGTTTTCTTTAACAACAATTAACTACGTATGCTCTGTACATACATCTGATCTGATTTATTTTTTAAAATGTTGTTTACTCGAAGTTCTGTCCACGAAAATAGACAGCTTTACGAGATTCCTCTTGAGAGTTCACATTGTGTAGACAGCCGCGTTAACGCGACGATCACCTTAATGATGCCTAATGGTCTCGTTGGGCTGCAGTAATAGATCCCCTTTCTATACTGCCAGTCTAAACGCTGTTGTTGGCTGATATAGTAACAATACGATTAATAAATAGAGAGCCATTTAACAACATAACATCACTTTATTTCACATAAAAGGATTGGTTTCAATATACATACTCCTAGACAATCGTAATTAATCACCAAATAGGCGAGCACTATTTGGATTATCATGGGCCCATTTGGCCATACGCCAAGCAAACAGTCTGTTCACGAATTCACCGCGGGCCACGGCTTTTGAGGTGATTGATCGTTGACTCCTTAGGTTATTGGAGCGTACATCAAAAAAAGTGTCCTAACAAGTCACATTTTCGTAATTGATGTAGAACAGATAAGTTGCACTGCATGAAAAGTGTGTCGATACTTGGAACAACGTCATCTAACACGCTGTGGGGGCACCTGATTCGCAGGCGTCTTAGAAACATGTTTTGGACCCCATCCACCAACTTCCGATATTTGGACAGATAAGGCTCCCAGACAGGGGAGCAATATGTGAGTTTAGGAAGAACAAGAGATTTGTAAAGGCGAATGTACACATGTGGATCAGGCGTAATATATAAGCCTAAGTCCCGGGTATAAGAGAGGGTCGGTAAAATGCAGTTGTCAATTTAGCCATCAACGTATCGAATATCTTCAGACCGTGCCGTTGTGGAGCTGGATGTAGACCAAAGCAGGCCTCTAGCAAACTACGGCAACAGATTTTCTGGAATCGAATCATTCCCATTTGCGCTAAGGACGACCCCCGGAGGCGCTAAGAAGGCTCTAATGCGTCTTTTGACTACCTCTGCGTATGGCCACAATAAAATTCGCTGCCACGCTTGTGGCACCGTAAAGGGGCTTCTTTGTTGTATAAATCTATTAGGCTATTGCTTAGTTCATCATCGATCAACACTCACAACAATATCGAAAGCTGCATATGAATTTATATATACTAAATATTGCTAATATTGCATTATGTACATTTTCGTTCGACTTAATTTCGCAGTGCATCATGATGGCTTGCCAAAAGTTGTATGGGTTGAAACCTAGTTCATTTTTCACTATGCTTATTGACACAGCGGAATAACTGATGAATCACCCACCACTAGCACTATCATTATATCTCGCCTGCGTGAGCCTTCAATACAAGAAGAAGATGGCAACCGGCCAGATCACCATCCCGCAATCTCGAACACCTGGTCAGAGTGATAAGCATCTGTTCGGGTTTACTGTTAGCTTATGTATCTATCTACAGTATATATATATATATATATATATATATATATATATATATATATATATATATATATATATATATATATATGCTTAAATTTGGGCTAGGTAGAGGAGTCTTTTTGTCAGCGGCAGAATATGCCTGTATAACAATCGATAACTAGTCTACCTGTATAAGCCACAAATTTAACAAACACTATTGAAACTGCATTTTTAAAATAGCTGTTCCGGTTTCGGTTTGGTGCGTATCCGATAATATCTGGATAGAGCTTTTTTTTTACTTCAAGCAGAGTCTTTTCTAACTATCCAAGTTATCCATAGGCAAGTTATATAAGTTAGCTCGTTTTGGGATAAGCACTATTTGCCGTCTAACGGTCCAGATTTAAATCCCCTGCATTGCTATGAGTGGCGCGCTATTGTGCGAGAGTGTAACGAAACTCGTCATGACAGCAGCCTTTCGCTCACTGCCTCTATTCAGCGGTCACTTGCAGACCTTTGTTAGGCAAGATGTTATATTTTGAAGGATGTCTGTAAGCAGTTAATGTAGGTTTCGAATTGAAACGGCAATTTAAGCTAAGGGCGGTTACATTGAATATATACGTCTATTAGGCATGTGCCGACCGACACGTGTAAACAAATGCAGTCAAATGCTTGCGTCCATTTGGAAAGAGCATTTGAACCAAGTCAGTTAAACCGGATTTAATTTTGTAGTATATCGGCGCTGAAAGACGTAATAGCCTATTTGTTTAAGAAAGATGCAATAGCCTATTCGTAATTAGATCGCAACATATCTGTAGATTTTGTTTTTGTTACTGTTACGGATAAGAGATCCTGAAAATCTTCGACTCTTGCTGCCTGGTAGTGTAACCCTCAACACTGTAGAAAACACTTATTCCTACGGACAGAAGAACGTGTTTCATCACGTGATTGCGTTCATACTAATATGCAGAAGCATATAATTCATTTTATTACGTCCTCCGTCGTTGATACGATGTAAGGTAGCCTTGAATGAAGCATATTGAAGAACGAGCTTGAACCCTCGGCAATACTTTACATAAGGGACTTCTTCGCGTCGCCATGAGTTAAGGAGGTTCAGGTCGCGTCCTCATGATGACCGGTGCTGTAACTCGATCTGAATACTATACTACTCAACAATGTTATATTTGACGATTAGGCAGCAGGCAATGGCCAGCGGGCTTGTTATATCACCGGGCAACATTTGTGCGCGAACATACAAGCAACATTTGTGACAGCGCCAAGGTTCTGGCTAGTCAGAAGCCGATGGAAATCCGTTGTCAAGCATTGCATTGCGTTACTGCCTTTGCAGGGTTGTTTGTTTGGCAGCAAGCTGTGTCTAGGCAGCATCAAGGTGTGAGTTGATTAGAAGTGGCCCTTCTTATCCCCTCCCCCTCCGCCATTAAACCTTGTGTATCTAATGTCAGGCGCCCGGTCATTGCAGCGTCATCATAATCTCTTTATCAGTGTAACGCGGATAAATTAAACAATGTTCTGCGCATGCAGTTGTCCTTCCACATAAGAGGAAGTTGATGGCTGGATTCTGAAGCATCGCATCGTCGTGGGTTTTGCCCAGAAGTACCTCGGGGCTTTGTTTCGAAACTCCGACGGAGAGGGCACAGTGGAAAAGCATCTTACTCTTTTGTAGCCCAAGAGACTATTCTCAGGCAATACCAAATTTGATACCCATAATTTTTGTACCAAAGTGATGATACTGCCTTACATAGTTGCCAAGTAACTAAGCATTTTCGACAGCTATAGTGATTATGTTTTACGTTAAAGTTTTCACGTTCAGAACCGCAAAATGTTGCCAAGACGTTTCCTCCCCCTCCTTCCATTAGGAAACTATATTTTTTGTCGAGTTTTTTTTACCCAACCTCAAAATATGTACCTAACGTTCTGATACATCCTTGCAGAAATAGGCCAAAATGCTAGCAAGTATACGTGCCTTTACTTTCGATATGGCGGTAACTGCGTGACGCAGCACCATCAGTTTTGTACGAAAATTATGAATCTTACATTTTCTATTGGTTGAGAATAGTCTTTTGGGCGTACATGGTTGGTTGTAATGGCAAATGTTTACGGTTCTGAACGTGAAAGCTTCAACGTCGTACATAACAACATAAATACTTTTTATGACTTTTCTTAATCCCGCCGTTCGTTTTTCGCTCGTCGTACGTCGAGTGTCATTCAGATTACGCCAAACACGCCGGTATGATCGGTTTCTTTATGTGTTGACTAGTTCGGTCGAAAACTTAAATTTTGCACAACTTTGTAAGAAAAAGAGCAGAATAGATACTTTTATAAATACGCTCACTCCTAAAGAAGACGCTTTTGCCCCCTCCTTTCACTGGAAACAGTTATTTGCTTGCAGAGTTTTACCAAACTTTAAAATAACTACATACGGATATGGAAGACCCTATAACTATATTTATGTGTGTTAGATTATATATATATATATATATTTATATACATACATACATTTATACATACACAATCAGACGTTATTTGGAGCAATAGATGTGTTGAACTCGTGCTGGCTGGCCGCTAGGAAGGTAATCATTGCACTCCACTACCGTCGAATGGGGTTTTTTTTCCTGTTGGCAAAGTTTTAACAACTTTTGACCCAGCAGAGTTACACAACGCATGGATGGCAATTTCGCGCTCAGAAGTAGAATCGCACGCTATCGGCTGGTGAGTCCTCGGCTATGAGACGCACGCCGACGAGGACGACGACACGGTTCGGTGAATGTCGCGCTTCGAATGACTCACTTTTCGCGAGCGGGCTGCCGAATAACCGGATGAAAGCGCGCCCTGTGGTTCCGACTAAAGACGAGAAAGTTGGTTCTGCTTGCCATAGTCTGCTGCCTCTCACGAAGCTCGGCTCAGTCAATCGCCAGAATCTCTCTCTGCCTCTTTATATATATATATATATATATATATATATATATAAATATACATACATACATATAATTCCTTTGCACCACCTCTATCTTGCTTTGCAACGTCTCGTCTTCTCGTTCTTTGCTGCGGACACCGCGAGGGTCATATTTTCAATGTATTTGTCTATACTGCGAGGGTCTTTCCATTCTCGAGAATGACCTGGTCGTTTATTATGATTGCTACTGCTGCCGGGTGGAACGTGGCGTTCGCTTCGGTTCGCTTCGCTCGAACACCTGTGCGCGTTTGCCAGAGTCTGCTGGCAACACACCCCCTACTAACGGGTCTCGTTATTACTAGAGATTAAAGTAGCATCTTATTTTTCGCTACTCAGCACCGTAGCACCCAGCATCAGCAGCAGCAGCAACATCAGCCTTACCCCCATTAGTATCGCCATCGCCGCCACTCTTACAGAGCACCAACTGCGCGCCGTCAAAGAAACTGAGAAGCGGTATCTGTTCTCAACGTAAATACAACCGATCGGGTGTCTGTCGATTTACCCTCGAGTACCGGTTGAATCCTACACACTTTGCTGAGATGATTTCGAGATAGGTCATAACAACAACAAAAACACTAGCAACAACAACATCATACGCGGCGACAGCAGCAACAGCAACAACAACAACAACAACTATAACGGAAAAGTAAAGTTTTCGGGCTGACCCTTAGCCAAGATTTAACGTCCACGGGACTGCTTGTTGCATTGCTTCATAGACGGACCCCCATAAATACAAATGTGCAACGATAGGGTTTGAACCCGTTTACCTATGTGTCTCCTTCGATCGCGAGGCGCAGGCGAATGCACCACGCCACCGGTCTCGACACTACTACTTCTACTCGTACTACTGCATCAGTTCCTTCTGACCACCACAGGTGGTGACCCCCGGGGCCCCGAGATATGAATCTCGAGGGGCATTCGTAAGCCGAGGCTTACGAATGCCCCTCGGGATTTTTGCCGATGCGATTACGAAAGTCGCTCACCAACTCAATCTGGGCCACAAATCTGGTGGATGACCAGCATTTTGTTTGGCGGCTTGGGGGACGAGCACGGCATCGGTTTCTACTACGGCAACCATCACAAGTAACCTGCGCGTCACCACCATCATCACCTCTCGGGTTATCACGCATGCTTAGAAGGCTGAACAACCCCAGCAGGAGCAGCAAGCTCTTGTGCGCCTCCGAAGGAAAACCAACAATGCGATTTACACGTAAGTATACATACTTATAGCTCAGTATTCGTGAAAAAGCAATTCACTGTTACAGATATGCTAGCCTTCGACAAACTGTTGTTGCAGAATATGGGTGGACTACCTATGGGTTATCAACTCATTCTTTGTCGAGCTCCTCTTGTAAAATTGTCAGGCCTCTGATAATATTTGTGCATTATCGCAAAGCACCAACCGATTCCTTCAATATATTATTGAATAGGATTTGTTAGAAACCGTTTGCCACTTGCTGCCATTGTAGGATCAAGACTGCCAAGGCTATTCTAGAGCATTACGTCTCTCAGATAGGGTCTACGGTGGGCAAAACGAAACGCGTGTTGAAAGTAAGATACATCATGCAAATTCAACATGTTTAGAATACATTTGTTGTGGCTTTTCTTGTGTGTTATCACATGTTTCTTATTACTGCTGTTCATAATGACTAACAAATGCTGACATAAGATGATATATATAACTGTGGTCTACAGCGCAATGAACGTCATATTTTAAATCGCAAATTAATTCGCTCCAAATTGCATACATATAATACAGCGCAGTCGATGCATATCTGCACTAAAGACGCTGGACAGACACAATTGCAAAATAAGCGCATCTTAGAAGACCTTAATCGCTTGACGGCTTCTATATCGTTCGTTTTTTATAATGTGCCAATAGAGTGATGTGTTTTAAGCATGCGTTTAAATTTGCCCAAATACCGTTAATCCGCTTAATTCACTAGTTAAGACATGCATCTTGCTAGTGACGTTAGCATTTTTTCGCGGTGTAGCTGTGCCAAATGTGAAAATCTCGTGGTTCAAAGTTCTCCGAGACCCCAAATGTCGATAGAAGTTTCCGCTGTTACTCTGTGAGCATGTATCACTGTGATCTTTACACGATTGGTTATAATAAATGCGTGAAATGTAACAAAAATAGGTGGTCTATATTTTTTTCAGGGACTATATATATATTTATACTATATATATATATATATATATATATATATATATATATATACATATATATATAGGAAACAAATGCCTGCATGTAGACAATTTTGTGCTCGTTCTTTCTCGCCCATATCGTAGTCTGTCGTACCACAGACAACGATACGTCCGTTCGTAGGAGAGATCCCTCCTTCGAGATGAATTTCTTCATTAATGACCCGGAAAAACGTAGCGACTCCGCTGCGAGTACTCCAGCGCACACATATGTTCACGCTGGACAACAACAGCGGAGGGTAAGGGAAAAACTCGACGACGAAGCCGCCAGCAGCAGCTACGCGACAGCGGTGATCGCCAAGCGTGCCGAGTCTCTCGAATGAGGCCGACAGACGCCGAGAGGAATTTCCCGGAACAGCAGCTGCTGTGGCCTCAGCCAATGGCGATGGACGATGATGTCTGTCGAGTGATGGTAGCGGGAAGATGGAGGGGGGGGGGGGTGGACAGAAAGCGGTCTCGTATCCACGCCAAACCACCATCAATCGTAACGGCACCGGGAGGGGGGAAGTTTGGTTCATACAGCTAAATAAACACTCGTATGCACCACCACCGCCACCACCACACAGTAATGTTCTTCGTAACAGCAACAGGCGGCTGTTGTTGTTGTTGTGGTATGCTGTAATGGTATTCGCAGCGAAGCCATAGAAGAATAATAATAATACGTAGAAATAATAACAACGATTTGAGAGGACAGCTCCGCTGCTAGAGTTCATTAATGCTGTATGTCGGAGAACGAGGAAAAGGAGAAGAAGCAGGAGGAGGCGGGTCTCTTCGATGAATACGTCACATTGCTGTCGAGACGGAAGAAAGAGCCGGCAGCCGTCGCAGAGTTTAGTATAAACATGGTGTATATATATATATATATATATATATATATATATATATATATATATATATATATATATATATATATTGTATTACAATCACTTATTTCCTATTTATTGCATTATTTTTTAATAATATATTCGTAGGTATTATTTCATTTTGAAGTTACAGTATTATTGTATATATTGTATATATTGTATTACATATATATATACAGTTAGTCTTCGTCGTAGCAGTTAGGGCATTAATTAGTTCCTTTCAAGCTGCTTGGACTGTCGGCCTACACACGGCAATGGTGATTCTTTACAGAGGTCGATAGATTTGTGGTAATCTTGCGCCTCGTTCCTCAGTTTTTTCTTGTTTTCTCTTTACCTCTCGTTAACTCTCTAGTTTATTTCTATCGTAGCATTTATCAATCAGAGGGATCGCGCAGCAGTTGTTGTTCGAGCGTCTATTGCTCGATCTTATACTTTGTTAAAAATGCCCGACGTTACTTATAGCCGAGACTGCGCGCGCAAAGCACGTTAACATTCGAACATAAGTATATAATATGTATGTATGCCCACCAGTATGACCACCAAGTGCCGTTGTGTTCTCAGCGTCGAACTACTTACTGGCCGAACTCATGCTGCTGTTTTTCCTGATCGCATGTGAATGACTATATCGAATGTATAGAATAGACTAACTTTGAAATGATCTTAACAAAATGCGTACGGTTGAAAAAAGGCGCAATACAACACTATTGTGTTCACCTGCTTGTCACCCACGACTCTGTTAGCCCAAGAAAAGAAACGCACGATAGAGAAAGATCTGCTCGCCGACTAAGTTGCTCTAAAATGCGCTTATTGTGAAAACACGTCTCGGCGACTTTTTGTCAGGCATTCACGTTGTAACATTTATTTACATCTTTTTTTACATATACAGAGCTAAAACGTATATACATACACATATAGTAGTAATACTACTGCTAAACATCTCTAGTCAGTAGTTGGTTTTACCCCTGCTAGGGCTAGGGCGCACAGGAGTCCTTTTTCAAAA
Source organism: Dermanyssus gallinae (assembly GCA_003439945.1). Taxonomy (NCBI): domain Eukaryota; kingdom Metazoa; phylum Arthropoda; class Arachnida; order Mesostigmata; family Dermanyssidae; genus Dermanyssus; species Dermanyssus gallinae. The sequence continues at coordinate 30,088 of QVRM01001534.1, read as the reverse complement.
CACCTTTTTCAACTCCTGTCTATCACCATCCGTGATGACCCGAGGAGTGGTGATGATGCGCGTGTTGGTGGTGATGGTGGCCGTGGTAGAAACCAATGTGGCCGTGGCCGCCTCCCGAGCCGCCGAACTTGCTCTTGCGAGTGTGGTACGAATAGCCTTGCGAGATGACGACGGGCTTGTGCGAGATCGAGTAGACGGGTTGTTTCACGTAGTGCACGCTCTTCACCGGGTGGCTGACGTAGGACACGATCGGCTTCTTCACGTGGTGCGTTGTGACGACATGATGGCCCCCATGATGACCATGATCGTCGCCATGACCATCATCGCCGCCGCCGTAACTGGCTATTTCGTGTCCTCCTTCCCAGCCTCCGTGTCCTCCTTCCCAGCCTCCGTGTTCTTCTTCCCAGCCTCCGCCGGCTAGTACACCGGTCGTCTGAGAGAGTGCCGTTAGACACAGCACCGTGGTGAGGAATGCCGCTGCTGCAGCTGCTGCTGAATTCTTCATCATTATGATCACCGCGCGCGAGGTCCTACCTCCTCAGTCAGCCCCGTTTGGTGCTCGATGTTCTGTTACTGCTGCTGCTCCTGCTGCTGCTGCTGACGCCACTACTGTGTGACCGAACCGTGCACGTCAATACGTGCAGGAATAGCAGGCTGTAGGGGAAGGGCAAGCCAACCAAAATTGAGCGACACTTCACAGACCGCCGAAAATCGCAGCGTTTTTCTCACTAGTAAATGCTGTTGCAGTGGTAGAAGTATTAGTGGTCGTTGGAGTTGTTGAAGTAGTACCAGGGGTAGTGATAGTGATCGTAAGCTTAAATGAACGTTGCTAACGCTTGATATGACGTTACTCGGCTACGGATTCGTTTTGAGGAGGTTGTTAATCACGCACCACGACGGGAGACAATCTCTCTCCGTCCGTCGGTACGTCGATGTTGTCCACGAGTCTTTGATGCTGGTTTTGCTGCGACTGTTACTGCTGGTGGTTGTCCACGTCTGTGGCTCAGACAGATTTGGTGAGCGACTTTTGTAGTCGCGTCGGCCAAAACCCCGGGCGCCGAGGCTTAACACCCGGCGTCCATATTTCGGGGCCACGAGCCGCATCAGTGACGGCGTCATTGGTCACCACAACCTGTGGTGGTCTGGGGGAAAGAACTGATGTTGTTATTGTTGTTACTACTGCTGCTGCTGCTGGAGCTGCAGTGGGCACTTTGATGTTGCTGCCGTTGTTGTTGCTGCTTGTAAAGTTTCTGTTGTTGTTGTTGTTGCTAATACTGCAGCTGCTGTAGCTGCAGGGTCGTGTGCTGAATATTCTGTAGATAGCTTTGACCATGCGGCGATTAGTCGTACAATTTCTGTTCGGCCACACCGTGTCCATCGTCGCCGAATCACGTAACAATAGCCATAGTGGTGTAAGTTTTTTTTTTATCACACCGACTCAGAGACGCGAAAAATAGAGAAGAGGTGCCGCAGGGAGAAATTGGCAATTTACGTAATAATACTATAGAATACGTAAATAAAGGACGCTGCGCTAAACTAAAGCGACGGTGTAGCCCGACCAGCGCACATACACACCGTCTGTGCTAACCGTTTCTAAACATAGACAATGAATTATACAGATAATTAGATTTTAATGATATGGCCGCCGCATCGCTTACGGCCTAGTTGGTAATGAGCAACGGGCCTTGCGCTAATGTATGGACTACGAACATACTCGAATATTCTTCAACAATTTAAATGATTGTCGTATTTAAATCCTGTAACTAAGTTGGGAGACATCACCAAGGACACGCAAGCAAGGAATTTACTTTTCCAACAGTTATCTGTCGATATTTAACGAGGAAACTGCTGCTGCTGCTGTCGCTGCGGTATATGGCACAATGGCAAAGTAATTCTAACGGTTTCTAACCTTGTACCAATAGCAGAGAGAAGGCCATGGCCAAAAGAACGCACTCCTCGAGGTCTCTTCCCACGTTTTATTGTCTAGCAAAATAAATTATTATAACATACATATGTATTTAACATATATTCAGTACAAAGCATGTCTCGACGCTCGCAATGGGCCTTAAGGCCTGTGACACGGACGGAATCCGTCAAACATACACTATGTTTTAGGACGCGATTAGCAGAGCATTCTAAAGTCTTGCTCATGTGTTCAATAGTGTCACCAGTAGACATTTAAAAAAATAATGGAACATGTTTTCCATGCATTTTCTGCATATGCGCTAGGATTGTTTCATCTAGATAGTGGAGCAAACGTGTGTTCAATAAGTTTGCTTTTTATGATCTAAATTTATTTATACCTAGCCCATTTATATATTTAACCTATTCATATGTGACGCAATAAATAGATGATTGATTTTTTCTTAGGGACCTGTTTTGTTTGTTGCTTGCAAGTTTCAAGGCATTATTGATATGCAGTAATATGTGTGTCAAATTTGACATGCAGTAATATTTGACATGCATTATTGACATGCAGTAATATGTGTGACCAAGGGTTATATTAAAGGTAATGTCCAAACAAGGGTAATGTTTAAGTTTTGTTTAGTAGCGTTTAGCCTCCTTTTGCGTAGCAAGGCAATTTAATATGATATAATATAATGACCAACGCGTAAAGGCCACACATACTTCATAGATAGTATGACGTCTAGTTTGGCATAATATTGGCACAGCTAGTTTATTGTATTTCTTGTTTGACCTGAAAGCATTCTTCATTAATACGATCACCCTAGTTATACGAGACGTTTAGTCCATCGATGCTTGAACTTACAACCCATCACATCTGCAATACAAACAATCAAAACGGCCATGCCTATGATTACAGTGCAATTGACATGATTCGTGTTTTTGACTTTGATGACTTTTATTTCTCGTTCTTTGCTCAATCGAATTTCATATACGCTTATTTATTGTTCAATTATATGAGATTGTCATAATAGTAAAATATTATGTAACATAGTAGTATATCTTTAAATCATTGATCGCTTATCGTTAATTATGGGCTGTTCGATTTCGATTAGTGTGGCCCTGCAATGGGGTGATCCGGTGAGATCGTGCGTATACGGGTGGGTTGCTTCGGGCAGCATAACGCACTTACTGCCAGACGGCTGGCCTTCGGATACGATTGGTTCCTCCGCGGAGTCACCCGTCGTCGTGAGTCATCGACCGGTGACCTTATGACGTGACGTGTCCCAGCATTCCGACTCTGAAGACGCCCAGTGTAGTGGAAGACATGCTTGTGGCTCTCCTTCGTGAAGTCTAATGCCTGAAGCCTCTGCTAACCCTTCGTCGCCATCAAGGTGATTGCCACTAGCGAGCGAGCAACCTAATTAAATCCTTTCTGACTGACCTTGTTTGGCATGGCTTTCCCCACTGTGTGTGTGTGTTTGTGACTCCCGGAACTGGATCTCAGAAGGTATGTATCTTCAGAGAAAGGAATCTTTAGAGGGTCAGAGAAGATGTTTTATTTCTGGATTTCGTCTATAGAAAACTTTCTACTCTACTTGTTCCGGGTTCCAATGGTTTCACCAATTATTTGTCCTCACATGGAACTGGCTTCTCCGGCTTTGTTCAGAAGCGTTGATTTTTTATGTGGACTTTTTCAAACAACAAATCCATGCAACAGCGTGGTATGCATCATCAAGCGCAGAACTCAGATGTGTAGGCTCCCTGTCTCACGGTTGAAGCACACGCGGTTGGCGTCACCTCAGTGGCGTGAAGCTCGATGAAGAGCGCTGGTTGCTTACGGCGATCCTCAAATGATTGATCGATGTCACTTATCATTAGGGCCTATGTGCAAGGTTGTACGCTTACCGTTAGTTACGCACATGTTCAGGCACGTATTGCGTGACTTTATATATATAAAGGTTCGTTATGTTAGCACTTTGGAGTAGACATTTGTCTCCGCGCGAACGTGTGATTACGGGTTCTCTAACCCAGGGTTAGCCTAGTTCAGCAATGTGCCCCGAACAGACGCTGCATTTCCTCGTTGGATGTCAAGCGACAGCCTCTGACGCAAGAATTCGGATGCTCTCGAGTCTCCTGTCGAAAGATTAAGGCCTTTGCCTACGCGTTGAATCAGTTTGAGCGTAAGGGGGCCTACAGTTTCCATAGTCTCGAACGCCAACGGACAAAATTCGTGCGGATAATCCACACTGGAATATTTTCTGCATTTGTTAGCCTCAGCTAACCTGGAAGCATGACCTGCTCGGTCCGCACCTGCACCGACCATCGAAGAGGCTAATGAGTTTGGTTACAGTTGTGTCCCAAACAAGCATGCGGCCACGCTCAAAGGGCGTCAAAGTCAGGCCGTCAGGTCTTTTTCCGTCATCAGTCAGTAGTCATCCCCCGGGGGCTCTAAAACACATGGAAAGCCGGCAGATGCAGTGCGCGACTAAAGGTGTCATTTAAAGCGGAGTAACGTGCCCGTCGGCCTGGACTTAACGCGCATGACAGGCCATGATGGGCCAACGCGTCCCCAAAATCACCACGTATTGTATATGGCACGTCTTGTATATGATGCTGAATAGCAGCATGTACACCAACGCACGTGTCTCGCCACGGCGGCTGGCGAACCCCTTCACGAGACTCCGTCCAGACGGGAGGAACAATGAGAGAAGGGAAGATATCGCGTTTGGATATGCGCATTATGTCATCTGGCGGCCAACAGATTTGCGACGGCGGTCCGCTTTTTCTGTTGTTGTTGTCGTCGTTTTTTTGTTTATACTTTTTGTTGGTATTACTTGTCTTGGTATTGTGACCACAGATATCACGGTGACTACTACTACCCTTTAACCACCGCCGTTCTCGCTGGCGTCGTGTTGTTGACCATGTTGTTTTCATGGTTTTGCCGTTGCTGATGCTGCTGCTGTTGCTGCTCGTGCTGCTATAAGTAGCGTTAGACGACTACGATTAGCTATGCTATAAGGCTATCTCGTTTCTGTTACGTTACTATAGCTATGACGTTAACTATTGTTCTTTGTTAGTATTACCGCCACCGCCGCCGCTGGTGCCACTAGCCGACGCGATAGTCTAAAATGAATGAAAACACCACGCTTTTACTTGCACTGCCACCACGTACAGATCTTAGCCATTCGTGTTGTATTCGTACGGTCTGCGCCCAAAAGTTCATGGCAGTGTTCTACTTTTGACGGACGGCGATAGTCGGCGGTCGTTGGTCTGCTGTTATTGTCATGGTTGTTGTTGCAGTTTTTGTTGTTGTTGTTGTTGCAGTTGCCGTTGTTGCTGTTGTTGTTATTTCTGTTGCAGTTGTTGTTATTGTTGTTGCTGTTGTTGTTGCAGTTGTTGTTGTTGTTGTTGTTGCTGTTGTTGTCATTGTTGTTGTTGTTGCAGTTTTTGTTGTTGCTGTTGTTGTTGTTGCTGTTGTTGTTATTGTTGTTTTTGTTGCAGTTGTTGTTGTTGTTGCAGTTGTTGTTGTTTTTGTTGTTGTCATTGTTGTTGTTGTTGCAGTTGTTGTTGTTGTTGCTGTTGTTGTTGCTGCTGTAGTTGTTGTTGCTGCTGTTGTTGTTGTTAAGTTGCAGTTTTTGTTGTTGTTGGTGTTGCTGCTGTTGTTGTTGTTGTTGCTGGATTTGCAGTTGTTGTTGTTCTGGTATGTCTTTGGACTGCCTAGATCATTGCTGTACACTGGGATTGCGCGGACGACCCTGGGCAGAATACAAAAGGCGACATTTTCACATTGTGGTGGCATGACGTCGTCAATCTTCGCAGTCGCCCCACAGTGTCCACCTGGTGTCACTGTTGTCGGGCTCGAGCTTTAATCACACAGCGCTCATCTCATTTTCCACGCACAGCATTTATGTGCACAGGTTCACCTCATTAACTGCGTCTTCACTATCAGCCTATGCTACTCTTCATTAGCAGCTTCTATAGAAGCAAATTGGCTTATCTAACAATCCAACTATAAGGATCTCACACAAATTCATACTAGAAACTTAACACTATGAAAGCAAAACGGCACGTTAAATATAGTCATCCTACGCATATATATATATATATATATATGTATATATATATATATATATATATATATATATATATATATATATATATAAATATATATATATGAAAAAAAATGTATTTAGTAGGAAAATTTATAAAGTGGAAACGCCTGCTGTAAACAGCAAACGAGCTTATGTTATGACGAGGCCGTAGGGCCGGTCCGCCTTGCCAATGAAATTCAATTCATTTAGTTAACTCAACTTTTACTATCTTGTCCAGTAATAAATCCTATACTAGTGTGCGTTTGTGGCATAGCTCTAGTGAGAACGTCGCCTATGCGTTCTTTGGCAAGCTCAACGTGAGCTTTATGAAGTAAAATATTCTTTTATCTAAGTTTTTACAAACGGGTGCTTTGTTAGCCGTAAATCTATATTTATTGCCAGCTAGTTGTTTTGTGGCCTTGAAGAATTGCCGTACCTAGTTTTCGTCCTAAGGAACTGCAACTGCCGATAGCTTCCGTAAGCATTGCTTGCATTGAAGGTTTTGCGTTGCACTTCACAAATTCTAGTAATGTGGCGCCTAAAATTGTCGTCATGACCTTCCGACAAGTTCGAAGTTTTCTAAACAAAGCCCGCATGGCTGTTATATGTTGTCCACGCCGTATGCTGACGCGTTCACATTTCCTACAGGAAAACATCTGCTAGCCAGCGTCTCGAGAGTCTACTCTTAAGGATCTTCGGAATAGGCGCGTTTTCACTTTGCGACCAGTCACATAGAATAAATATTTTATTCGGCGTACACATATGATGTCAGTGTCTTGCGTTAGCCCCTTTCTGCCTGTTGCGCATACGCAGATAGCCCCCAGTTTTATTAAATATCACTATCACTAGGAATCATTAATAGCAGTGTCATTACTTTTTTCGTGGAAGTAGTAGTATAAATAGTAGTACAAAAGGCGCACACAGAACATTTCTAGTGATTACGTCTAGCATCTATATGATTTTCTGGAACAAGTGCAATTATTATTACTCAGGACAGCGGGAAAGTAAATAACAGAACAGTGGTAGGTTTTCGTCTAAGATGCTTCTCAATAGAGACCTTTTAGTGGTACTAGCTTCCCTATTCAAAAATACTCAATTTGTACTAAACAGACATAACGCGGTTAGTCATAGATGACATGAAACAAAACTTAAGCACGTCTGTGGTCTACATATTAAGGGCCGCATCTAATTACAACTATGATTGTTGTAAGGATGATATATCTAGAAAGTATTGAAATAAGTAATTAAAAACTAGTCATTATATATATATATATATATATATGTATATATATATATATATATATATATATATATATATATATGGATCTCAACTCTTTCCGCATAATGTCAGCACATAGAATCGGCGCTTCTGTCTGCGAACCGTTTCAGTGCAAACTGTATGGAGAAAGGTAGATTGAAGTGGTCTACACCCACTGAGTTGCCTGAGCGCCGGTAGATCGTTTAGACATGCGGAATTAAACAGTGTGATTATAAGGTCTCTTAGAAAAGCCGGTATACCATCTACACTTAAACCGATAAGTTTAGTGTCCGCTGGCAAGACCTGATGATTACATAAGAAGCCCTTGGATTGGGTTGCAACGATTTCGTGCACAACCGTGGATTCCTACTTACATTACAGCTCAGTTGACAACAAAGCACGCAGGCGCCAGAAAACGGAATAAATACGCTGGACTGTAAACAAGATATATTTTTATGCTTATTGTCATAGAGACACTAAGACCAATCAGCAAGAGAACCGAAGATTTCCTCAAATAATTAAGTAAGCAACTTCAGGAGGTCCGCGAGAGGGTCAATTCTTGAGGCAAACGTTGTTTATGGCCGTTTGCAGAGGGATCGAGGCATCTATTTTATGCGCCATATAGTTAAGTAATCCTTTAAAAGAATTGCGATAATACGTTCAGACCTGACAACGTTAACATTGTTTAACATGCAATCAGCTTTATATATATATATACTCACATTTAACACTTGTGTTCCTGTTCTTCTAACCAGTCGCACCTCGTTTTTTTCTGGGCGCAAAAAATAAACCGTTTTTAGAAATATCTATCATATTGTGGCAACTGAGTGAAATAAGGCGCGTGTAGCAAACAAATACTTACAAAGTCCGCGTATCGTACAGCAAAGCGAGCTGCGAACAGAACTTTATTCAACACAGTGTGAATGAATATTGCTATTAGACTTGCTCTCCTTGCCCCACGAAAATCTATCTGCGCGAAATGAACAGAATAATAAACGGCTATATAGATCTTAAAAGGCTTTTGGGATTTCTGTGATAACATACATTCAGCTTTTTTATATGCTTGATCGAAGCTTTTCGAAGTATTCGCATGCACTTAATCATCGCCTAAAGTTGCATAAAAGAACCGTATACGAAGTTATACAACAAAAGTGTATAACACACGCAGCCCAATTTTTTGTACGGGTGTTGTGGTTCCACTTAAACATCAACAAAGATGACGCTATCTGCCAGTGGATTTGATGCTTGATCGACATTCTTACTTTGCACAATGCGATAAATTTAGTTATCATTCAATGTTAGGGTTACAGGGAAATGTAATTAACTAACTACACGAGGGCTTGCGAGGAGCGCTACCGGTCGAGCTTATCCTTGAGGCAGCCCTTCATTGTGTCCATTAAATGCGGGAAATTTCTAAACATTTATCTTCTCCTTCTCTCTCGCTCTATATATATATGTCGCTGTTACATATTTTCCATCCATCGATAAGATCTTATTTTCGTACCTTTCACTCAACTTAATGCGAGCAACTGTTGTTAGCATAGATACGTCTATATATATATAAAATGCAGCTCCACACTGTACTGGCCCATGCCAGTGTTTCCACCGCTATCGCTGTTTTTCCTCAATGTACCTTCTCTGTTGCCTGTTGAATTTGCTCTGCTGCAGGGGGACACTAATTATCTACAAGTCCTGTTCATAGAGTGCTATTCCAAGACCCCGACGTTGCAATGTCGTAAATTGCGAGCTTTTACTTCACTGGTTGTTGAGTGTCTGGCGGGCCGTAGTCTTATCCATTAGCTTATTGCTTCTTACTACTACTACTACTACTACTACTACTACGACTCTGCTCTGACTAAACGGCCCTAGTGAACATGCGTTGTTGTTTGCTAATATGCGAGAGATAGGCGTGGGGCGTAGGTTTTTTTTCTGCTGTGCTGCCAAGTGGGTCATATTGTCACACTTCGTACAGGAAGGAGTACGCGGCGAAGCCAGGTGGAAGTCCGTAGGGAATGTATCTGCTATCGAACGCACGACGTATGTGATCGCTTTGGACGCAATGCTTTTATACTTGGACGGCCTGCTTGTGCGTTGCCAATAAATTATCCTATATAAAACACGAGAGATTTACTTCAGTAGTGTACAAATGCACCCGCGTGGGTTTCGGCTGCATTTGTAAACAGCTGTACTAACTGACATAACTAAGCTTATTTTCAATGCGGTGGTAGCAGTAATACTAGTAGTGTTTATGTTATTGGTAGTATTTATAATATTTATTATCATTATCATTACCACAACAGAAAACTATAACATTCAATCCTTTTTTTCAAAGTTAATTTTAGTGGTCGAATGACTGTTCCAGTGGAACCCGTTGTTAGTTTGGTGGGTTAATATGTGCGTTTAGGTATGATGCACTGTGTTGTTTTGTCGACATCCTGTTTTATTCACGACGACTTCCAGTTGTACAGCAATACTCGGGCGAAAATCTAAAAAGTTACATTTGTGTTTGGAATTCCCGCACGCAACTGACGTTTCGTCTTCTGTAGTCTTTTACGTTAGAGATTTAGTCGTACGGGAAGGGACAAGGTACATAAATGATTCCTCAGTACATGAAAACATAGTAATTAATATATATATATATATATATATATATATATATATATATATATATATATATATATATATATATATATATATATATATATAAGTAAAATTGACTATTTTAGCATTCTAGAGTGAACAACTGTCTTAGCTTAGTTCAGCTAGAGAACTAAGCTAAGACAATTAAAAAAAAAACAAAAAAAATTCAGTAAGGCGCAAAAAACAGATGCTCCTTTTAATCTCTAAATGTTAAACGACAGCCTCCGATGCAAGATTTTGGATGCTCTCGAGTCCCACGTCGAAAAGTTTCTACGCCGTTCTCAACCATCGTGAACCTAGAAACATGGCCTATTCGGTCAGTATGTGCACCGGTCATCGAGCATGCGGCCGCGTTTAAAGGGGGGTCAGCGTAAAACCGTTAGATCTTTTCCATCGTCCCAGCGTTTCCAGTACCTACGGAAAACCGCCAGATCTCAGTGCCCCTCGACTAATCTTTAGAGCATGGACACCCCAGGAGGAGGCCTGGGGTGACCCTGCCATTGCCATCGCACTACGGCAAGTCACACTACCAAACTGGGAGAAATGGGGCATGCCTTCATTCCAGCTCACTGTAAGGATATTGAGTCTAATGCAGAAAGGTGCGTCAGGCGTCTGACCGCATCCTTTGTGCTGACCCATACGGATGTAGCGGCTTTACTGCTTGATATCTTGCAGGTATGGGCAATGTCAATGAGTAGCCTTACATAACTGCGGTTATTTGGCATTCGCGAATTTGTCAGAAGTGCATTTTTAGCTTGTCCAACTGACCTTGCTTACGAAATATAGCCTTCTTCTATTGCTTAGATACCACCTGCGTAGACGATTAGTCACGTTGACCACATGGTGCAACGGGGTCCTTCTTTTGCTTACACTCTGGTGTTAAAATCTTCAATATTCGATGTTCCGGCGCCTGTACTCAGATCGACTTGCGATACTGTAGACGATGCGCCACAAGCCCTGCTCCTAGCCGCCTCTGAGACATCGGCTTGGGCCGCAACTGGTGTCTCTTTGGCAAATGTACTCCGGAGCCTCCGGACGTTTTCAAACTACCAAACGGCTTACTGCCGCTGGACTCTATCGGCATCGCCCTAGGCACCCAAATGCCTTAAAACAATGACGTAAAATTAAATAGAAAAACCGCCTCTGGATGATGCAATTGTCACTAGTAAAATACCGTAGTGATTTTACGGGAAGCACGACCAAGCTCCAACAAAAAGACATACACATATATATATATATATATAATTCCTGTGATGCGTTCCTAATACGAATAAACACTATGTATATGTATATATATATATATATACATACATAAATATTTATTTTACAGTTTTACTTGCTTATGTAAGAGGCAACAATTGTCTCCTTATGAACGTGTACACCGGTTTAAAACAAATGAAACATATATATATATATATATATATATATCTGATACTTTCTCAGATAATATCTGCTACAGACATGACGACGTTGCCAATCACAGATCGTTGCTTATATCACCTAAACGTGTTTTTTTTTCTGTTTTTGGGGTTATAAAATTTATTGCTCGATTTTTGCAACAGACACTCCAGAACTATTTGCAGGGGCACGCAACAACAACAACCGTTGTTCCCGCAGGCGTTGCATTGGGGCGAACACACAGCGCTGGGCTGCCGATTCTGTTCTGCGTCTTTAGTGATATAACCGTGATTGATATGACTAATGTACAATTGTCGCGACCGTGATATCGCCTCACGTTTCCTTGAATTCTGTAACGAGAAATACTTTGTGTTGCGCGTTACGTCTTTATAGTCGGTCATGTTGAGTAGACCTAAAAATGGCCTAGTACATCACCAATCATCAGCCATTTTGAGGCCGATCATGCGCAGATCCTTGTTGATGTGATCAAACCCAGACTACAAACAAAGACATCCTGCCCTCGAGTCTCTTTATACAAGGCTGTTGGGTTAAATAGGCTTCTGTGGTTTTTCACTTTAGATCGTACACACGATCGTGGTAATCAAACTACACTCGGCTGTGACTATAGACTACGAGTTCATAAAGGCCGGCGAACCGTAGTGTTTCTGAAGAGTGGTGACGGAACAACCTATTCTGGTCCGTCAATACGTTATTACAAAAAATAAATAAAAAGACAACAAACGGTAAACAGGCTTTCGGTTCCACTAGACATGGGTAAACGCGTCTATGGCTCGGTAGTTATCTGATAAAACAAAATCTTATTATACAACGCCTCCCTAATATCTTTCTGTGTGCATAACTGGCAGAACTAGGCTTTGCGTAGAGACAACCTATGAACGAAGGAGGCGAAACTATGCATTCACTATGAACGACATCGATCTGAGCGTCTTTAGATCAAACAAATATTACATTAGCTATGCTTAATATTATTAGTATTCGTTTTATAATTTGTTTTATAACAACGTGCTCCTTTCCACATTATACAATTGACGCGCGGCATTTTCCCTCGACACAGCAAGAGCAAAAGCGATTGTCGAATCATTAAGCAATTCCTCAGGGGTGTTATATAATATCTTTGTTATTTTTCGTCGCTTTGCACGATGGTTATCGGCGAGTCAAGCGATAACTGACAGCGCTTTTGTGGAGCCGCATTATTGTTTACATACGTTGTTGTTGTTTTTGTAGTTGTTGTTGTCTTTGTTGTTTGTTGTTGTTGTCTTTGTTGGTTGTTGTTGTTGGTGGTGGCGGTGGCGTTGTTTTTATTGCCAATGTTGTTATTATTGTGGTTATTGATGTGGCTGTCGTTGCTGGAGACTCAGTACGCACATGCCCCCTTCTATGTCTGTCTTATGTCACTGTGAGCGCTGATAGGGACGACAACAAACACCTCACAGATAACCGCTGATCCTTACGGGACAATTGCAACACTTACAGCTCCTGTGCCGTCGTCTAGAGCTGTCATGATGTGAACAACAATGACAATGTTGGTGAATGTTATCAGTAACAAGGATAACTTAGTTCGGTCATTTTACTGTTGACGTATATTTATGCTGCTGCTGCTGCTGTTGTTGTTAAGTAGCTATCGTATACAATATTGTCGCAAATATTGTTGTTGTTGTTGTTGTTGTCGTTGTTATTGTTCGTGTTGTTGTTATTTGTGACCCTGTTCCCGTTGATGTATCTTTCTTGTTCTAGTGGTCGTTGCTGGTGCTTGTTGTGGTTGTTGTCGTTGTCCTTATTGTTGTTGTTGTTGTTATTGTTGTCGTTGACAGTTGCCGACCCGGTAGACAGCAGCCACAGCAGTAGTACACTAATGTAACAATGTGGGTGTCCCGCTTTTGTCAAGTCAGCAATTACCAAATAGAGAAGTTTATCGCTACAAGACTGTAGTCATGTTCAGTACACATACTGAATAATACTGTTTCACGAGTTTGTTCACAATTATGTTTAATCAATCGACTATGCACAATGTGGTATCAGATATATTCCTTTGCAAAACAGATCCAGCCGTATACTACGGTATGTATGTACGAACGTTTATTTATATATATATATATATATATATATATATATATATATATATATATATATATATATTCAAATCTCTAAATTCAAAACGTGATTTATTAACGGAGCAGCATTTTACAATATTTGGGTTCTTGCTAAAGATAACGTATAAATAGATTGAGGACACAAAGTCAGAACGGACAGTATTCGGCTACCAATTTTTCAAAACTAACCACAAAATAGGTTATATATATATATATATTATATATATATATATATATATATATATATATATATATATATATATAAAGTGTGTTGCAAAAAATTAGCAACTCATGTTTTTTGTGATAATTTCGGCTTGGTTTATTTGAATGGCTTGAAATTTTAAGCGCATGATGTACATGACGAAACATGAGTATAGTGTTGATTTCATTGCAATCTCAACATCGGCTCATACCAAAAATAAAAAAGTGTGAAAAAACAGTGTTGCAAAATATTAGCAACAATAGCGCCTTACAGCGTATTCGATTCTTAGCAGGGCTGTATGACTTATTTGATACTACATATTTTATTCTAGAAACGGGTTTTTCGTCCCTTCTTCTGAATCAAATCGTAAACTCCGTCTTTCATGGAGTTAATGAGCTGTTGTAAGTAAGAAAGTGGAATATTAGTCCATGCTTGCTGGAAAGCTTCTTTGAGGTCCGACAAATGATCATATTGTCGACCATTTGCGTAAATGTGCTTTACCAAATGTCCCCAAAGATTTTCAATGGGATTCAGGTCTGGACTTAATGCCGGCCAGTTAAAAAGTGGCACTCCTTGTTCTTCAAAAAAGGCTATAGTGCTAGCCGAGGTATAAAACGTGGCGTTGTATTGTTGAAAAACTGCGTCAGGTCCCCCAATTCTTCTGACGTGGGCTTCTAATTGGGAACCGACAATGCGCTGGTACATGTCAGAATTGTGTCGGCCCACAATCTCGACTAGATCAGACTTCCCATTATATCCAAACGCGCCCCAATATTTCACAGAGCCACCACCGGCCACACGTTTCGAGAACCATTTAGGTTCCTTCCGTAAGTCGTGCCAATAGTACTGACAGCCGTCAGGGCCATCGAGATTAAATTTCTTTTCATCCGAGAAGACGATGTTTTTCCACTCGTTATCCCAAGTTTGGTATCTATGCGAAAATTCACGCCGTGCGACAATGTGCTTCGGTTGCAGTCGCGGCATAAGCTTCCTTTTCGCGTATCGCACGTTTTTGTCAGAACTTAACACTCGGTACACTGTGGATCGGTGCACTGGCACTCCCAAAGTAGTCCTGATCCTGGAAGAAGACATTTGGTCATGAGTAGCCAACTGTATGATCCTTCGCCGATCTCAAATAGTCAAAACTGGCTTACGCCCACTGTTAGATCTGCACCTTTGGTTCACTCCAGGGTGTAAGAACCTGCTGATGGTGCTCTTATGCCGTCCTAATCTGGTTGCTATAGCAGTTACTGTATGACCGAGCTCAACATATGCCTCAATTCTTGTCTTTTCGTTATCCGAAAGATCCTTTGTACGACCCATGGTTTAAACATAAGCTTTGTCGTTAGTTCGGAACAACGACTAAGCTGTAGAATATTTTGTAGCTATATAACGATTGATTTAGCTAGACAATATTCCTGACATTTGATACCCGGGATCGAATATCAGCTGTAGTATCGACTATCCTTTGCAAACAAGAGCTGTGTTGTTAGCATGTTATTGTTGCTAATATTTTGCAACACTGTTTTTTCACACTTTTTTATTTTTTGTATGAACCGATTTTGAGATTGCAATGAAATCAACACTATACTCATGTTTCGTCATGTACATCATGCGCTTAAAATTTCAAGCCATTCAAATACACCAAGCCGAAATTATCACAAAAAAACATGAGTTGCTAATTTTTTGCAACACACTTTATATATATATATATATAATATTATGTCGTTCAAGTGACGTAACGACAAGCGAGGTCATGTGGTGACCTAACGAGGCCATTATATAATCGCCCTATTGAACAAATCTGTGAGCTGTGTCGTCGAATCGAATGACTAACGCCGGCCGGCCGCCCGGCCTCCCGTGCGCCACTGCTGTGTTACGCGACAATTTTGGCGACGTACACACATTGTGTACACGCACAGAAATGCGAATAGTGACGATGAATCGTACACGAAAAGCACAAACAAGAAGCCCGGGGCCTGGACGCTCACGCTATACATGCTTGCGCTCATGCGACCCCACAGCCTTCCGCACCCCCGTGTACGTAAACGGCCAGTGGCCATCAGAAGATGGCGCGGCCCGCCACCGCCACGCTGGGCGTCATGGCCAGAAATGTCTGCCGGCGATAGCAGTGTGCGTACAGTAGTGCGTAGTAGTAGTAGTAGTAATAGTATAATACGACGACACAAACAGGACAGGACAGGACAACAGGCGTTGTGGTGTCCGTCGGCGACGAACAGCAGCAGAACGAGCGCGAAGTCAGATATACGAAGCAGCAAGCCGACAACAACCAAAAGAAAAACAGCTTACAAAAAAATTAACAAGCAACTGTGATAATTGTGTAAACAGAAAAACGAGAGACACACGGTCGACGATGAGTGAAAGTCATCTGTGGTCGCTGCTGCCGACAGGTGCGGCTAGTGGTAATTCTGTTGGCTCGCATCGCTACCGTTGGCGGCAACACCGCGGCTGCAAGTTATTATCAGCAATAACTCAGATTAGGAATATGGCATGGCAAAGCACATGGCATCATAGCATGTACAGATTAGCCGTCTCTCCGTCTCTTCTGGTCGAAAGGCTGCTGCTGCTGCTCACTGGGCCAATATCGGCCCGTATCAGACGATACACACAGCCCTCCATCGAATGTCGAATGCCCCCGTCAGATCAAAATAAAAGTTGCCGCGACCAGCCAACCTCAAGCAGAACCAAAAACAGCACAGCTTGTCATCTGCGGCACATCGCGTTATTTGAGCACAGCCAACAAATCAATTATAGCTGGCTGGCGCAATTACAGCTCCTCCGTGTCCGATCAAACTCCGAGGATTGTTTGCACAGAGCTCGTGAGGACATTGGTTACGAGTGGCGATTAGCGCACGAGCTTATCGTTGTCAACGACAAACTGCCAAAAAGTCTTAGGAGTGAAGGGAGAAGAACGGCAGCGACGACGACAACAACATCTACAACAACAACAACAACAAGAACAACATCAACATCAACATCTAGAACAACAACATTAACATCAACATCTAGAACAACAACATCAACATCAACATCTACAACAACAATACCTACATCTTCCACCGACATACTTCGTCCTACCGAAGACGTCACCATGACCAGAATGCTCGTAGCGGTCACAGCCTTGCTGGGCGCGTGGTGCGCCATGTTAGAGGTCGCCGTAGCGGGTGACCTGCACGGTGGGTTTCACGGTGGCCATCACCACGAGACGCATCACTACGTGAAGAAGCCGATCGTGTCGTACGTCAGCCACCCGGTGAAGAGCGTGCACTACGTGAAGCAGCCCGTCTACTCGATCTCGCACAAGCCCATCGTCATCTCGCAAGGCTATTCGTACCATACGACGAAAAAGAACATCAAATCGCACCATGGTTACGGTTACGGTAGCCAGCACCACCAGCACAGCCACCACCACTACGCTGGCTGGTGAGAGGCTGTCAGGTTGGCGAAGGCCGGGCACACACGAAAGCCTCAAGAAACTCACTCGAAAACCTCAAGAAAAGGGACTCGGAGGCGACCGTGGTGATGGTTGCCTCCGAGTCTAAGGCTTTCGTGAGCGTGCCTGGCCTACTGTGACCGGTCAAGAAGTCCTCGATCCTTGACATTATCGATCCCGGGGCCCGGGGACGCTTGCCACAGCCAGGGCCTCTGCTCATGTTGTACCGGCTGTAACGCCTGCTTTGCCGGTCTGGTCGTTTGGCTTAGATGATGGCATGGTGGCGTGGTGGCAATGGTGGCTTTGTTCGTTCACATTGTTGTCGTCATCGTCGTCCGAATGTCGCTTTCTTGTTGTCAGCTCGTGTCGTCCTGTGCAGCAAGAAGCAATGCTGCTGAAGTAAAGCACAGGGAATAGCCGCCGCCGTCAGATAACAACTGGCGGAAATATCTTTATGCCTGACAGCTTCTGTCTTATTCAACTTTGGGCATCACTATCACCATCATCATCATCAGTATCCTATGTGAATGCGGCAGTCGAGAATATGCATACGAACTGTGCGCGTATCGTCATAATTTCATAGTACACGTACGTTATGACACACATATGGATATGTATATACATAGAGATTGTAACGTTGGTGTGTGTGTGTGTGTAAATAATAAAGAGTAGACTATAAACGTCATTGAAAGAAATGCCTGCATCCTACTTGCTTCCTTGTCCGCCGAGTCCGTATACTGTGGTATTTTACTACCATATACGTATGTGTCTAAGTATTCAGTTTACTAGAACTCTTATATTGATTGAACTCCATTAACCCCGTCTGGACACGACACATGATTTTGCGAATTGACGCTTGAATTACAATTCTTTGCCAACCTCGTCATCTTGCAGGCGCACATATGCGCTTCCGCCTGTCAGACTGGAAGCCTCAAAAAAGATACACTCCAGATAGGGGCGCAAGCATTATATCTGCAAGTAACATGTTAGAAAGCACACTAAAGTACAACATCTCCCTGTTCTCGAATAACGTAGACGATCCGTGTTTTACACTGGCAATATTGTTGCCATATCTCACAGTACTACCAGGAGTCCAGTTTCAATAACTACCGGTGCCGTACATAATATATATATATATATTTGTTTGGAGGACTAACTGGGAAATGCAGGACGCACACACGGTCACCACTGCAGGACAAGCAGCAGGGAAGTGCTGTTCGCATTACTACAAACTACTGGGGGGGGGGGGGGTGTAATAGCCCGGTTTACTGATCGCGCCGGCCCTCCGTAGCCAGAGAGGGCGTCGACATGCGGTTAACCCGCTCTTTCTCGGTTAAAACACACCTGATGGCGGTCGCGATTGGGTACATAATACATACGCATACATAATATCTAAGGGTGTACAAACCTCATATGGTTTGTACATTCTTAGATATAGCTTGTGTAACAAATTTTCACACGAACTCAACAACAATTCCATGTATTGCTCAGGGCAGAGTTGTCATTTTTAAGTAGCTTTTCCAGCGATCGCTCGTGCCTGCGCATATAACACACGTGTAGCGTTTAAGGTCGGCAACGTATCGAAAAAGTTTCAACACTACCTTTGCTAACTAGAATACTTATTTGCAGAACCTGAACGAGTGATCCGATTTGGCTTCAAATGAAAACGGTGACAAAATGTGTCTCTAGTGTATGCATAATGCGTTCGACTAGTAAACACACTTTGCTAACCAACCAGATTTCTAATTACATACATAAACCATAAGAAAATACCTACGACATTTTTATATTTCATACCTCATATGATACACCCTCGCGTTCTAACTGAATAAATGACAGTCCTGCCAAATAACTCACTGGACGAAACGACTGTTGACAGCTTTTTGACAGCGCGGCTTACTTATTGCCTAAACCGAAGAACCTTTCAAGTTGTTTTTATCATTATTATCACTGTAAGTCTTAAAAATCCCTTTGCCATAGTGTCAGCGTTTAAACATTTTAATAATATCAATCAGCCCTCATACGTTTGCACTAAGCTTTTTTACAATGGAATGTCTATTACAGAGAGTACGGCAATGCTCACTTACAGCTCTAATAACACGACTGCGAATCCTCCACTTGCCAGAGACTCTCAAAGCTGAGATTCGTGCGCCTTTCAGCGGAGCAGCAGTACGGTTTGGCATGTGAGATGAGGGCGACTAGCGAGTGTGTTGCTAGCAGACCCGCCTCGTGTTGTGTCTTTTATTTTGGTGTTGTGCTGTGACCGCGCGACCACTGAGGAAAGCGCCGCTTCTATCGCCTCCTCTATCCCACGACGAAGGTCAGACGAAGAATGGGCAATCGGGTCTGATGTGATTGAAGCTGTAGCATTGGTAGCCCATTGTGGTGGGCCACGGTGAAAGAGAACCCCGTAGGATCTTAGACCAAAACGCACCTCCATTGGAAAATTGTAGCCTGAAAGAGTCGAAATAGCATTGTCGGTTGGCACGACTAACACGCGTTCTGACAATCTTAGAGCGTATCCAAAGCGGACGGCTTCCGTTACCCCATAGGGCCTCAGGGCGATAGAGATTGTCGCGTCATTCAGCGATAGATGGACTCCGCTAATTTTCTCTTTTGCTGACAAAGGGGAGCCGCTTGACCTTGATAAGGTCGGCACTATAGCCAGGGACTGTCCACGCCAAACAGAAGAGCATTGCCTCAATGTCTCCCGCCACAATAACGAGTTGACCATTTCGGGTATATCGTAGTTCTACTACATTCCCTTTTATGTGGCCGGCAAGGGCATTGAACACAGCGTTAAAATGGATCTCCAGTAAATGTTTCTACGCTGAGAAAATGATTGCCGCCGGTCTAGTATTTCATAGATAATTATTTTTTTATTTATTGTCTATGAATATCAGATATTGTAAAATAAAATCTCCTCATTAAAATAGTGTCGTCCTAGTTAGCCACCGATTTATCGGTGGCTGAAACACCAACCGTAGCGTTCGCTATGCCACGCTATCGCCTTCTCAATTGTTTCACACATACCTTTGCTGCTAGCGTCTTCTAACGGGTCTGAAGCGGTCCATTTCCCACAATTTGACAGTTTTTAGATGACAAGCCCGCATCACTAATTGCTCCAACAATGTTATGAAATAATTTTTATTATGAACAATTTTATTTAGAAAAATTTCATACAAACATATCTGTTCTGCAGGTGGCCCAGGTTGTAAGGTCGACGGAGTTCTCAGGTTTAAAGTCGGAGATGTAAATTACCATATTGGCGCATTGCGTTAACCATGGTGACGTGCGAAAAAGCACTATAGGAAGTAAAACTCTGTACATGCAAAGAATTATGTGAAACATCTGTCGAATATCACAACCATAGCATGATTTTGTGCGTAAATACTTTGAATAGCTTTAAGTACAGTGCTACTACAGCTCGAATATCTAGTCCCGCTGCGATCGTTCGCTACGAGGACATATTATGCCGCTAACATGCTGAAGCGCAATTTTCTAGCCATCGCCGCTCGCTATGAGGAAGATGATGAGGCATTCCGACACGTAATAGATTACCTCGCTCCTTCTAACTCGTCGAGAGTCAGTCTGGCTGTCTGACAACTCGCAAGAAACGAAAGAATCGACGGCCAACAAAGGGCCGTTCCGTTCGGGGGGGTGGTAGAAATATAGTGGAACGAGAGGTCGAACAGCGCGAAGGCACGTAGAAAGATCGGCAGTAAAATAAAGATAGAGAAAAAGCTAAGAAGAGAGAGAGAGAGAGAGAGCACTAGAGAGGGACAGGAAGGGAGAAAGGGAGGAAGAAAGAGAACAAAAAGGCAGAGATGCCAAAACAAAGACTGTACGGCGGAAGGAGGTCGAAGGAGCTCGAGGTCGAGCCCTTCTCGAGCAACGTCGGGCGAGCGCCGCCTGAGACCACTGGACGACTGGTAATAGAAGTGGTAGTATTTGTTGTCGTAGTAGTTTGTAGACATCGTGTGCCCCTCTTCTCCCCTGTGCCAATCCAATTAGGTCTTGTCGAGAAGGTCCTGTCTGTGGTGGTGGTGCTGCAGCAGCAGCACTGCTTCTGTTTCTACTCCTGGTGCTGGGACGAGAATTCAGTCGCGCTCAGCAGTGTCGATGCTGTCGCAGAGCGTGCGCGCTTGGCCACAGAGGACACAACGATAGATATATAGATAGAGGAGCCAGTTGGCGAATAAGAGAGGGTGCGGGAGAGATAGAGGGGCAGGAGCAACTGAGAGAGGACGAGCAAGCATGGGGAGGTAAAAGCCTGTCAGGAGAAGGTAGGGGACGAATGTCAGTAGGAGAACGATCACGAGGAGCCCCCCCACGCCCCCTCAGAGGAAGACAATGGTGACATTTTCCATAAATCACCACTGTTGAGCCCAATTCCCGCTCGCTTCGCCCATAGCAGGGATTCGACGTATCGCTGGCTTCACCACCGAGTCAGCATTTCTTTTTCTCATAGGCGTATAGCGGTGGTGCCCGTCCGGCATTTTTGGCATCTTCGGTGGCCCCTCTCTCTATATGTCTACTTCTCTACGTAGCAGCATTCTCTCTCTCTCTCTGTTTCTCACGCTTCTAGTGTATCTTTGCGCCCCCTATTGTCATTCGCTGCCGCTTTCCTTCTACCCTTCCCTGTCTCCTTTTCTCTGGACTCCGCTGTGTCAATCGCTTTCTGGCGCCCCTGGATCTTTCACGGTCGGTAGCCTACGTTCGCGTGGTACTCGATGCGTGATCGAAGTCGCCTTTGTTGGTGGTGGTGGTTGGTATCGTTAGGTTGCTGCCGTGACGTTGGGGCGACAGAAGGAAGAGGCGCTTGGTTCATTTTTCTTCAAATTAAATCTCGCTGCCACTTCGAGGCCTAGGGCGGCGCCTACGACAGGAGACAGGCCGGCCACGCAAGCCACTCGTGCCCTCTTACTGACTTCGGCAGCAGAAGTCGTCCAAGCAAAGGCTGCTTACCGATGCTGGAGCCGTCAGCCTCGTCAGCGACGCAGCCTCGAACCCCTTCTTCCAGCCAAAGTCTTCAATCCTAATAGTATAAACTTGCCGGTTCGAACGACAACAACAATAAAGACGATGATGATGTTGACGATGGCGGCAACGCAGACCACGGCGACGGTCATGAGGTTGACTTGATACTGCGCGCAAACGGCCCCTAAACGCTGTTGACCATTTTACTGCATATCCAGTCAAGCAGTAATGGCGTACTATCCGCAGTCGCAGTCGGCATTCGTCAACGAGGCAGTTCAGAGGTGCTTCGCATATACGTATGCACACACACACGTCAAATAATTGCTCAACTTGTGGTACGCCACGCATAGGAACACTGACTGGCGTAGCGCTGAAACAGAGCAAACCCCAGCACCAGAGCAATTACCAAGTTGTTCTGAAGTCCTCTACAAAGAGTGATGTCGAAGCATACAGATAAACATGCCGGCCAGTACAGTGGACTACCAGCACTATTTTAAGAAAACTGGTCTTAATTTTGTCAAGTACATTCAAGTTTGCTTTAGACAAGTGGGCCCATATGACATTATTCCTATAAGCAGTCCATTGATGTTCAATCGTTAAATGTAATCCAATAAGCAGAGGTGCTGTGTTCAATCTTTAAATTAAAAAGGCTGATAGCGACCTCTAGAGACAACCGATGAAGCTCTGGGATAGTATGAAATTGCAAGCTCTGCCCTCACCATGTTAAATGGTAATACCTGCGTTGAGAAAACTTCTCCAAGGTAGTGCAAAATGCTGCTCAAATTATATTGGTGCTGACCTTTAGCGAAGTTCATCCTTTCAGATCTATCAATGCAGATAGAGTGACTCTCTGCTATGCCACGATTTGATGAAGGTGTCAAGGAATCTTCTTTTCCTTTCAGTATCACGCTTAAGAGACTGATTTTCCATTTCCATCAGACAGGTAGGACGTTCTTATAAGTTACTTAATGAAGAAAGCAGAGAGACAAGGAGCCAGAACAACCATCTGTCACAGATGTTCGTTCCAGGTGAGGTCTGGACCCGCAGCCTTCATTATCGCATTCACTACTTCCGAGATATCAATAGGAAAAGCCAGCCCATGGAATTTGGTTGTCTTGATACTGGACTGTGTGTATGAAGCTGCAACTTTTTTATTATTATTTATTATTACATCACCTTTCGGTATTGTTGATTACATAACATTACACAAATTCATTAAATCTCGAAAACGGCATTCGTTTCTGTTAATATTGGACATATATAGAATATGTTGTATATGCATCTCAGGAGGATGTCAGCGACCTAACGCCCAGATAGCTTGCGCTGGCCGTCATGTTTCATGATGATATTTGGTGCAGACAAGGCCGCGAAATTTGCAGCAACACTCATCGGAAGGGTTTAGGGAACGCAGTGCGGTGGCACAGTTTGTGGTGGAACCCATGGACGGAGTAGCGGGTGAGAACGTGTCGTTACTCGAAGAGCGGTTCCATCCATGTATTGTCCAACATTGCCGGTGTTTTGTAGAACGCTTCTGGCACTTCCCTAATTTTCTGCTCGAAGTGCCTACGGAACTCTCGCAATGACGCGGTGGTCGGAAGGTGAAAGCGGTTTACCATGTCCTCGAAGAACGGCGTGGTCCTCGACAGGCTATAAGTTAGCCCGTTTTGTGCATTTCTAGGGAGGCCCAAAACTCTCTTAAGGAACGTTGCCTTCACCGTGTCGAGATCCCTAAGCTGCTGAGCGGAGAGGTGTTCCCAAATTAATGTGATACCATAAGATGCCACCGAGACCACCTTCAGGTTAGACAGTATTAGAGCTGTTTTTACTGAGAGCTTCTGTGGAGCCGGGATTGAGGTCATAGCGACAATGCTGCTATTAATTCGCTGAGATATGTGCCGCTTGGCGTTAGTTTAACACCCAGGTAAGTAAACTCCGAGACAAATTCTACAGAGACATCGCCCAAGCTGAGCCTACTTCTCTTTAGGGGTCCCCCGGATCTGAATTTCATAGCTTTCGTCTTCGATACGTTAGTCGTTAAACCATTTTGCTCGCTGTATGTCTCCAGCATCCTCAGAGACCTTTTTAGACCCGTGGACACTCTACTATATACCACCAGGTCATCGGCATAGAGAGTTATGCGGACACAGGGGTAGTGGTCATTGATAAGGCCCGGAAAATCACTGAGTAAGACTGAGAATAAGAGCGGGCTAAGATTATCACCCTGAGGATAGCCGGTGGTTTGTAGGAAAGACTGGTATTCCTGAATGCCGTCATCTAGAATGACCGGGTTTGGTTTCAGGATAGCTGCTAGTATCCCCAAAACTCGTGGGCCCACGCTCACGGCGGCTAGCTTCTCCATGACAATATCCCTGTGGGCAGTGTCAAACGCCTCCTTGTAGTCTACAAATACTCTCGATACCTCTAGTAAGCGGGTTAAGTCTCAGTGGTTTACAAATGGGCAGAGGCAGGCTGCTGGAGGATAAAGTTATTGCTTTCTATTCTTGCAGTTTAAGTTGGAACCCAGCCCATTTTAACTGAGGAATGATACACAAGTATATATCAGTCGACGTCGTGCTATCTCTCTATTGCAACACTATCTAAGAAACTTTCGCCCCTTATAGTCTCTCCTAATGACAACCTAGTAGCACGACGAACTTGGCTTTAGGGCACAGACCTGACTCAACGTCCCTTTTTTACTGTTACTGTTGAAGTTTTCATCGGCAGCCAGCAGTAATACATCACCCTTTCGTGCACTTTACGGATCACGGTAATGTGATCTGTGAAGTGCGGCACAAAAATATTGGCTGTTTTTAACCATCACAAACTGTCGTAAGCCGACATAGTCGCTTTTAAGCCGGTTGATGTCTCAAGGAATCCTTAAGGCGTGATTTAAAAGATCCAAGGTCTTGCCTGAAAACCGACATTACATCTGAGTATGCCAGAGCATTGAATCTTTGAATACTACGTATAATGGTTCAGCTCACAGCCTTTTTATGACGCGTGTTAAAAATATCGTAGATGCATCGCATAGCCGGATGCCGTAGTGCAGCTGATACCTTGGCTCGAAGCGGAAGGTGGTTTCGTTTCAGCCTGATCACTGGGGTTAGAAAACAAGTTTAAGGGGCTCTGAACAATGGTTCTAGAAGCGTACGCTACATCCGCCTAGCAGCCCAGACTTAAATCCTCTGGAGCCCAGTGGGTGGGACGGTATTGAGCAAGAGGCTGACAAAAATCGGCAAAGCAACACAGACTCGCTTACCGAATTCTTCAATTAGTAGGCATGGCAAATCTTGAATTGGCGGTTTTTTTTTACCAGATTCCTGTAAGCAGTTTATGCTTTAAATTAAAGTGGTCCTTCAAGCAGGTGGTGGTTACATTAGATAAATACGTCCGTTAAGGTTGTACCTGCCGAAACGTGCTAAGTCTTGTACAAACATTTGTTTTCACTTGAATACAGCGCTTGAACAAAACGATCAGTCATTCATATATATATATATATATATATATATATATATATATATATATAATTAAGTACAAAATGTTACGGGGAAATTAGAAAAATAGATTTATTTTTGCTACAGGCATTTTTTGTAGTAAATGTTTTCATATTACAGTTTTCGTACTATGAAGCTCCTGTCAGCATCATTCAAGGCTTTCGCATGATCTTAGTGTTAAGTTGTGTGTGTTAGTGTCCGTATAAACGCTTTGTCTGTTGCATGGTATCTGTATAACGTGTCATATAAGTGTGTATGCATATATGTCATGTATATATATATATATATATATATATATATATATATATATGTACATGTCCTCTTTCGCTTATCACAGTACAATACAAGAGTGGCATCACCGACATGCTTTTCATTCTGCGGCGCTCAGGTTGGTTCATCCTTCGTGTATCGCTTCAGCGGGGTTTGTCCGCGGGGGGAGTGGGGTGGGTGACCTGTACCGTCCACGTGTGTTTCAGTCCTTCTACGGCAGTTGGAACCGAATGGCGGAACTCGTACATGCAGGGCACTCAGGATGCAACACACTGCTGCTTTGCTGTACGCCGCCCTATGAAACCTCTCTCGCAGAGACGGTAGCTGCACCAACATGTGGAAAAAACGTGCTTGCTTCGTTGGCTTACGGCTACGAAAACTCCAACGACAGCGATCGGACTCCAACCGTACTCAGTACAACTGAAGTCATACGCCGTCATACGGTGTTGCTTCTGCTGTTGTTGTATTCGAGTAGCTACGAAGCTTATCATACACAAAATTATGCGCACCCTAGCCACGCAGTGGACGTCGAACGACTGACTGTCTCTCGGACAGAGGACGGAGAAGCCAAATACACGACTGGATTTGGTTGTATCTGGCTTCCCCCGTGTTCTTTTGTCTCGTTTTCACTCCCTATATGTCTCTCTATGTCTATTTTGCTTATTGTTTGTCTGCTTGCTTCGGCAATCGTTAACAACTATTTGACTAAACGATCGTTATCCCTCATATACGTATACTAACTTGTACAGTGACTCGGTTTCTTTGCTTTCAGATCTTCCGTTCATTACTTTTCTCTTCTTACCGTTCGTATCGATGGTCGAGCACCGAACGTGCACAGCAAAACGACGACTGTCATATGTACACACGCCCATACGTCCTCCCAGACAGACGCGTGTTATTGGACTAACACGGGAAAAGGTACGGTTACTAGAGTCGGCTCGCAGAATCCGTGAACTTCATGGGCATCGTTGTGAAGTGTCGACATGGGCAATAAATTGTTGCCAATCGACTCCATCCATAAAATCGCGCCATCCTCGGCGTCTTTCTCTCTCTTTCTCTGTCAGTTATTGCTCTCTATACATAAACAACGTCACTACGCACTACGCTATCAACAATAGCAGATAAACATACACACAAATACACATGCAAATGCTCGAAATGTTCCGAAGCGACCCCTACACATTTGTACACATACGGATCTATGTACTGTCTAACAAAGTTCTGACACGGCCATATTGCAATTTAATGATGCCGATCGTCATGTTCTGACAAATGATTAGGTTCAAGGTTATACCGTGCAGTTGAGCAAACCCAAAACGAATCGGCTCGTTTCAATGTCGTTCAATGTCAACGTTATAATGTCACCATTGCGACGGATGGTGGGACTTGAAAGATGATGGAGTAGTTAGACACGCTTCGAATCGAGCGTGATCTACAGCGCTCAGGCAAACGAAACAGTTGCAAAACAAAACTCAGAACGAGAGCGCTAATGACCAAAGGTATTTCATGACTTGTCAATTCTACAATACCGAACGTTGCTGCCAGAGAAGGTAGAGTGTACAAAACTTAAAAATCAGGCCGACGACGACAGCCAACTCCCAGACCTACTAACAAATGCTTTAGAAGTAACAAGAGACATAACAGCGATACCAATCAACGCACCCAAACGAGAAAAAAATCATACGCCAAAATCTGGCACTAAAAAACTATGCCACCAAGGCTCTTCGTGATGGTTAGATCTAATATAGTTTTTACCCAAAAAAATGGACATGCGCGAGCCCTTGTTCAGCACATATTGCGTAAACTATTTGGGGCAATCAACTACGTTCTTCCTCCCTGTATTATATGTGAGAATCACTACATATCAAGTGCCCTCTCTCTGTTTCTTTCTTTCCTCTCTCTCTCTCTCTCTCTGAATAGTATCGTACCGTGTCAACGAGCAGCCCCATAATGAAACCATCCACAAATGGCAGAGTCTCAAAGGATGTATCCAAGCGAGTTGTTTAGATCTCCGTCGCATCCAAATATCGTTCGAATCACTAGCAGCACTTGCCCTACCATCATCTTATCAACGATAAACTGAAAGCATGTCTGAGCCTAGATCGCAATGAATGTTTCTGATGCACTAACAAAAAGCCACAAAAGGCTTCTCGTTTAGTGACATAACGCAAATGGTTGGGTAGATAACAGCAGCATCACCCCTTGGCAAGGCCAACCATAGACTTATTTCATAGACCTAAAGGTTTTGTACATCCATCGTTGAAACTTCTTAGTCTCTGAATAATCCAACACACAATGACAGCCCTTTGTTATAAGAGGCACCCATCAGTCCGTCGCTAATCAATTTAGAATTCCAGTCGCCACCAGTTGACCCAAGAAACAAGAAAAGGGCAAAGACTTCCCAATGTTGTCTTATATATCAGTGTGCTATCGTATACATACCTACCCAGTATGCGTTTTTGTCGCCTCCTTTAGCGTGCAATTTAGTTATTCTTACGACAATAAAGAGAACGCAACCACACCATAGTTACCTGCACAAAATCTTTTTTGTCAATTTGCAATCCCTTAAAAATCCTTCGACCAAGCCGCACACCTGCTCAAAGCAGCTCGGCAAACATTTCCCACCTGCCGACTGGCCATGATGGGCAGATATATATATATATATAGAAAGAGAGAGAGCGCGTACGAGAAACAGAAATGTTATGTAAGGAGTGTTGTACCTCTTTACAGTGAGTGCATAAAATTGTTACTTAAACATCTTATGCCCGATTCCCACAGGATGCTTTGTCGACAATAACGAACGCAGAGATCGGCCTCGAATCGAGAACGCAAATCGAGCGGTTCTTCTACCTTCTTCACTACTACTACAATTACTACTGGTACTACTACTACAACTAGGGGCAGAATTTCTGTCACTATCGAAGCTCAACGACGCTACGTCGTCAGCATCGTCGTCATACTCATCATTTCTCAGAGAGACCCTGTGTACTTTCAGAGAACAGTTCCAGTTGATAGTTTGTTTCGGTCACGCACGTCCTCAGCCCTGTTGCCATCGCTTGCAGCCAGACAGCTCTCTGTTAAAATACTTTGTTTATTGCTCTGTGCTGGGTTGTCGGTGTCTCAAAGACAGGTAGGTGGCTAGCTCTTAGTGAAAGTAATCTCTTCTACTAAGATTTTCTTCTACGCTTTATGTACACACGCTCTCACACATATATATATATATATATATATATATATATATATATCGAAAATGGTATTATACAGCTTACAAATCTGTACATTTCTTGTTATCATACATACTCGGGCTACAGGCTATCGGTGGCCTACAGTCAAGAATCTCTAGAGCTTCGGCCAATGGCAGAAATAGGGACACGAAGTGACACACGCGATGGAGAAACGGCGTACTGCAGGCGACCCTGGCGGCAATGGCTGGCTACAGAAAGGTCGACAGCGACTCGATAATGATGATGATGATGTGAATTATGATGCTTCTGATGCTGCTGATGATGTGAATGATGATGCTTCTGATGCTGCTGCTGATGATGATGATGATAATGTCGACCACAATCATGACAACGGTGTAGTGTGTTCGTGTCGCCGCACGTAGCGTTCACGTGAGTCTGTCTGCGCACCTCATGCGGACGACGATCTGAGGAAATCGCCTCTCGTCTTTGGTAACTGGATAGTTAAGTAGGTAGTGAGCTGGTACACGGAGTTCTTCGTGAAGACTGCTCGGCCTCTGAGTTCGTTTGTATCGCGACTTTGAACGTTGAGACACGCTGTCGTGCTGACGCCATCTGTCCCACGCTGTAGCCCGCTGTAGTTGTTGTTGTTGGTGTTGCGAGTGTCGTCTTCAACCGTTGTAATTTGGTCTCAGCTAATCTCGAAAGCGGCGTCGATCACCGTGCGATGCTGACGGAACGATTTGAGAATCCTTTTGCGGAGCTTCTCCATGTTCTCGAGTACGAGCGTGTTCGATGGCTCCAGCGTATAGGCGACCGTGTAGTGATGAAATGCTGCCGAATAATCACCCTGCAATGATGCGCATGATAAGTAAGCAGATTCGTTGATTCATTGTTTAACAAAAAGTGGCTGTAGCACAACAAATTGTGCAGATCGACATCTGCGATGGTATCTACCATCCAGGCGATACGTCCGATGCGGCTCAGGCATTCTCGACTCCTCAACGTTTTGAGCATGTAAAGCACCAAGCGCAATGACATCGAACGTGACACTTGAACGCAACAGCGAAACTTAGCCACAGCCGAGTTTATATCTAGTT
>QVRM01001533.1:0-302348 GCA_003439945.1 Dermanyssus gallinae | reverse complement strand
GGGCAGTCAAACCATTCCCGC
Organism: Dermanyssus gallinae; assembly: GCA_003439945.1. Lineage (NCBI taxonomy): Eukaryota > Metazoa > Arthropoda > Arachnida > Mesostigmata > Dermanyssidae > Dermanyssus > Dermanyssus gallinae. Next base: position 302,327 of record QVRM01001533.1, on the reverse strand, counting down.
AGAAATTAGCTCCCTGGTCCTCTAGGGCCTCTGTAATGAGTTGTCGGTTTGCAGAAATAGAGGTATAGCGCATATACAATAATATTAGGAGGACGAAGCCCCTTGCTTCCAAGCTCTTTGTCTTTTCTTTGCTGGCGCGTTGAACGATTGCATCCAACGTCGGCCGGTCCCGGCGGAACAAGCAATTGTAAGTCGGACTGCATAAGATCAATGTGTGCCTTGTGGAACCCTCTCACGAAGATGAGGAAATTACCCGTGCTGGATTCGTGCTGTGGGGTGGTGAGCCCGCTCTCTAGTCGCTCGGCTTTCCAAGTGTGTGTGCCGCACTAAAATCCCCTGTAACTATGGTCCCCCTTTTCCATGAGTCAGGTAATACTCCGAGCGAGGTTGTTCATCAAGTCGTCAAAATCGTCAAGGAACCCTATTCGGCAAGAAATAACAGGTGTGACAAATCATCACCCCCACTCACATCAATCCAGGTGTAGCCGCAGTCTCGACTGCTTGGACTCGTAGATCAGACAAAGGCCGACTTTCGCGGTCTATGGACCACTTTCTCTATCAGCTCGCGTGCCATGCGGCGCCGGTTTAATCGTCCTAACCTGCTTGTCCCGGTAAAAGGTGATCGTTTACCCTTTGGTTAGGTGGTTGGTTTCAAGTCTGCGGGCGAGCTCTGACAACGGCGGTTGGTCAACTTCAATACGTGAATCGTCGCAACAGCTGTTGGCAACGATCAGCACCCGTTACGTGTGTGGGGCCGCTGCGGCTAACAGTTACGATACCAATACGACACGGGGGGGTTGCTGCGGCCACCAGTTACGATAATAAAATAGAGACAATAAACAATTAACAAGTATGCTTATCATTATTAATAATATGCTAGTGAGCACATGGCTCTACTAGAATTAATAACATTTTTAAGGAGGGTGTTTTTAATTCTAGACTATCCTTTGTCCCCTGCGGGCTTGAAACTCAACCTGAGGTATATCTTCAAAGCACCGAGGGCCGGACATGTTAAGATATCTAGGGTTTCCCTGACAGCCTTGTGCTGCAGGTGAAACGAATCTCCGATTCTCCAAAAAAAGTTATTTTGATCCCTGAGATAGATGATCGGCTGGCAAGCGCATACGTCCTATCGCTTGTAAGGCTATACTATTAGTTGGCGTGTCTCCATCGCCATATATATATATATATATATACGCACGTGTGCATACAGACAGATACAGGGTAACAACCTTATGATGATTCTCTGAGGTTTGTGCGTTCTGCCCTGACCCGACTGCTATAGCACGTAACGCACCCGCATGACAGCCGAACGCATTCAAACCGAGCGTAAGACTAAATTGCCAACAAACATAAACACCGATGTTTGTCGTCCGGACTGCATACACCACCACCATTCGTCATTGGAGGGGGGGGGGGGAGGGCGCCTTTCTGAAAGATTCCGTTTCTATACTTTATGCGTTAATTTTCACTAATATCTAGTCCTCAAACGCTGCGCAAACAAAGTTATTTGTGTAAACAACTACGTATTTGTACTACGTGTTTGTGGGCGAGAGCATCTGGTGTCCGCATGACGGAACGCCAACGCATTCCACTGATACGGTACGCGATTGCCTAAGCGAGTCCTCCGAAAATCGATGAATTGGTCAAGGCTGGGAAATCGCTCGGCCACCGCGATCTCCCAATTTTGCACGTATGGATAGTTTTCTTTGGAGTCACCTCAAGGCTTTCGTCTATAAGATTTCGTCGAATTACGTGAAGTAACTGTCGGTCGCCAGGTTAACCATCGCTGCTAAGGCCGTTCGAGCAATGCCTGACATATTTCAAAACGTGCAAGAAAATCTTTGCAGGCGCTGCCAAATGGGTATACTGGTTTGTGGAGGCACCTTTGAGCAATTACTGTGAAATTAGGCATGTGTATGCTTGTAGAGAAGTGACGAGTGATTGCATAGATGCATAAATGAATGACCAGATGGAGTAGGTCATTTTATCATGCATACACTCAATCTCGACATGCCCGCCGAAAGACCTCAATTACTCCGCGGCCGCAGGTTGGATTGTTAGAGATTTGACACAAACATTATCGTCATCAAACTTCCCTGAACATGTTAGATTTGAGCACTGTGAATGGACAGAGGGTTATGATTTTGAAGTATCAAACATGTCGTATTTTCTAGTAGGTCCATCGCAGGTCCTTCAGCGGAAGTATCAGTTTCACTCTCACTGCCAAGGAAGATTTTTTTTCCGAGACCAATGTTAATTGGAAAAATGCCTCAACGAGCTTCACAATTCCCTATATCGTTTTCGAAATCATCAATGGACACCCTATATATATATGCGTGTGTATATTAGAATTATCTACAAAGGGATGCAAAACCAAACTTAAACAAATATTTGTTTAATTACACCGGATATATTAAAACATGTGTATTTGGATGAGTCTTCCAGCACCATTAAAACATAAATAAAAAAATTCTACTAAACGCCCTTATGTAATAATGAAGTTTGTTGGCACACTCACAAGAGCGGACAGACACGGGCGATAGCTTTTTCTGCAAAATGCCCTTAATGGTTACAATTGTTTGAATTTGTCTAATTATGGACATTTCAAGCTCAACGAAGAATTACTGACTTTAAATCAATTTGCCATCCGGAGAAAAAACGGTCCCATAAAAAAAAAAATATATATATATATGTGTGTGTGGATTGGCGTAGTAAGCATAGATCATATATGTATTTGATTTTCGTAATTCCTCATTTGTATAGCGCAAAGAGGAGACGGGATAAAGGGCCACACCTAAAATTAACATCTTTAAGTGAAATCATAAATACTTTTATTCAAGGGTCACATGCACGTTCATATACACGCTTTTAACAGAACATCCGCTACAACATTTTTAACATCCGCTACAGCAATGTTTGTAAGAGTCTCTGCGATAACGTGTTATTTTTCTTTAACATGCGCAATTTGCAGAGATCTATCATTTAATCCGCTTTGTAGTCCATCACATGATTTATTTACACACCAGATTGGGTAAAATATACAATAGTACGATCGATATCACTACAGTCTCGTAATGATAATAATACAAAAAATCGCTCAGTGCCAGCTTTGTTAGAGAGGGGATTGCTTTGCACTCACTGCCATGATATCTTACACATATACCATAACAATATTTACAAACACATGTGTCACAGGGTTTATGGCAAGCGTCTTTCTGACATAGAAGGTGGTGAAAACCGTGCACAGCAAAGCGGGCGGTCATGTGCCTGTTTGTCCTGCTCGTGCCCTTTCATTCTGACCTAACCATTGCATCTGTCATATAAAAATGTGGGTCGATCTCTGCCATTTTCTCTTCATATCGCCGTATGAACTCGCTGTATGCAGGGGTGTCTGGAAGCGCAAACTGTTGTTTGACCTGTTCCACGAATAGTGGAGCATCGCACAGCAAGTACGTGAGGCGGTTGTATGCTGACGTATGTAAACCTAGTACCTGCTTCAAATAAGCTGGTTTCACACGATCGAGAGCACCAAGTTGAGTCGAGCTTAGTTTTGCTCATACAAGCTGGATCCCGTAGGATGCATTTGGCGCTATTTTCATATTTTCAATAGAGCTAGCACTGCCTTAATCGAGAGCATCTGGGGCTTCTTAAGGGTTGTCGCCGCAATCAAGGCTTTTCGAGACCTCTCCTCTATACGTGCAGCGAAGGTCTTGGCTGAGGGGGTCACTGTTATATTGAGATATGTGAACTTATTTACATAGTTCAGGTCTTGTCCATTTAACCTAAGTGTGTCGGTCGCGGCCAGCCTGCCCGCGCGCCTAAAGTTCATAGTTTCTGTCTTTTGCATATTTATTTCAAGGCCTACTACGTTCACGTATGACGACAACGTGGCCAGCGCCTGTTGCAGATGGTATCTGCTGCTACTGTAGAGTACTAGATCGTCGGCATACATAATTATCTTGACAGCTGGGTGTCGGGTTTGTAAACGTGTTGGTAAATCGGGTACTAGCAAATAAAAAAGCAAAGGGCTGAGGTTATCGCCTTGGGCAAAGCCTGTCGTTTGTTCTATGCTTGGGTGCTCCGCTACACCGTCGTCCAAGATGATCTGATTGGATTGTAGCACGTCCTTTATCAATGTCAGCATCCGTATTGGGACCCCGGCGAGCTTAAGCAGGACTCGAGTTATTGAGCCTGAATCAAACGCGGCTCGGAAATCCACAATGAGCTGTATAAAAACAGTCCCGTTCGTGACAGGGTTTGCTCTATATCTGCAAGGAGGATTGCACATGCAGTTAGTGTTGACCTCTGCGCACGAAAGCCATGTTGTTCGTCTGGTAATGCCTTTTTGTATTCGACGAACGACGTTAGACGAGCGGCTAGGAGGCTTGCAAGCAGTTTGTAAGCGCAGCTTTCTTGGCAATGCCCCGCCAAGAAGAGGGCTCGGTCCGCGGTCCCTTGCCCTTTGGAATAAGTGCCATAACGCACTGTCTCCACGCTGATGGTAGTCGACCGTTGTAAATGCACCTATTAAAAAGCGCGGTCCAGTGTGCGGTCATTGTGGCTGCCTGCTGCAGATGCTCATTACAGATGCCATCTGGCCCAGGTGCTTTGTTTCTCGGGAGTTGACGCAGTGCCTCCGCCACTTCTTGGACGGTGAAGTATTCGTCCAGTTGAGTTCTCCATTTCAGATCCTCTTCTGACCAGACCGACATGAGAGTAGGCACTGCCCTTGGCACTGTGTCGTGTGAGCTGAGGATCGATCTAAAGTGGCCATAGAGTACATCGCTTTCAACTGGACATGCAGACCTCCCCTCTGAGGTGTTACGGAGCCACAAATATGGATTTTGTTCGGTCTTCTGAAGCAGTCGAGTCTCCAGTTGTTGCTCGTGTTGCCTTTTAGCATTCCGCAGAGTTCGTCGGTACATGGACCTCGTCGTTGCCAATAGAAGTCTCATTTCCGGCCTTATGCGTTCCAGCACCTTTGCTTGGTAGTCAATGGCCTTCGCTTGGTTACATTCCGGAGTCCACCAACTCCTTTCTCTTCTCCATTTCACATGCTCTGCGCATGCTTTGAGTGCTCGCGTGAGCAGTTCATTGTAGCTTTCTACATCTTGCTCTGTTCTTTTGATGCCGAGAACTTCTACGGCTTCTTGTAAGCGGTCTGCTTTACGTGCTCTCGACAGAGGTTTCCGTTTGTGCTGTCGCTCGTGGCGGGCTAGGACCATGATATTAGACCAACGGTAGTCTATCTTCTACATAATTAGCATGGTCTGCTCAGATTTGGAGGCGACGCAGCTTTTTTATACAGCAAAAGATCACTTTATTCGTGTAAAGTTTGTGTCAGCACAAGAAATTCGATTTCAAGAAGAATATTGCAGTTTTTTGGCCATTCGTTTGATAACTTTGAAATGTATGTTCTCAATGACGTTTTTATCTTTTACAATAAAAGCAAAGAAGTTTAGGTACGACTAGACTTCCGTACAAATCAACATAGAAATCGCGAGTTTTTGAAACGTCTAAATATTGTATCTCATAATTGTGAAGCGGAAGTGGCGGTAGCAGTAATTTGTTCAGAGAAATTTCGTTTAGGAGTCGCATCATACCTCCTCTACCGGGGTGTCGCCGGTTCGATCCCTGTTGTTAATCGAATTTTCTTTGGCGACGAAAATAGATTATAAACCATAATGCTGAGAGTCAGCGGCCATGTTGACACGAAGACTCTTGGGGAAACCCTACATGTCTCAACATGTTCGGCCCTCGGTGCATTGAAGATATACCACACGATGAGTTCTAAGCCCGTAGGGGACGGAGGATGGTCTAAAATTATAATCAACCTCCTAAAAGAATTTTAATTTCTAATCACACCACAAAGGCACGAAAAGAGTCACTCACTGAAATGTATACTTTAAATAAAGGGTCTGATGGCCTAAACATACTAATAAAAAATATACTATAAATCTACATAGATGTCTGCCACAAAAGGTTAGTGCACCTTTCATTGCCTTCGGCCTCCCTCACTTTGTAAATCTTCATAGTATTTGATACCAAACGTTTACTTTACAGTTGGTTCCCTTTTTATTGCTGCGTTGCTTTGTTTTATTGGAACTGCGTCGCAATGCCACACTATTCTTAATGGACAAGCATGACCCAATACTATATAGGTTTGGTTACCTCTACATCTATTGTAGCTAACTGATTCTCCACGAAGCATGCCAAAAACTCTGTAGGAAAGTGCGACTACCGGCATATATATATATATATATATATATATAGATATATATATATATATATATATAGATATATATATATATATATATAATATATATATATATATATATATATATATATATATTTCAACAGACCTTACTCATCTGTCAAATATAATTTGCTCAGGTGAGAATCACACTATCGCCTTAAACGAATTTCTGAACAAACATTTTACACACACTGTCCGACGTCGTGCCTTTAGAGAAACACCTTCCACTGAAGCGCGAGTATCTAGAAGGCAACAGCGACGTCAAGACTACGCAACCACTCAAAAACTTTTTAGCCAAAACCGATCCAAATGCGCTCATGAGGTGCTAGACGGCAAACACACCATACACAACATGCAGGCCACCGAGGTTGTAGAACACTGGGCCAACACGATGACACAACCACCCCCTGAACCACTCCCTTGCCCCGTATACACTCCCAACTCTGATCTCTTTGAGGTTTCCCTCCCTATCTCCCTAAAGGAAACCCACGTAGCTCTCCGCGGACCTTCTAAAGCACTAGGCTTGGACGGGATTTGTCTTTCGTCCCTCCGTAAACTCCCGTTAGAAGTAGTCTGTTGTATTCTTAACATACTATTAATTAGCGATATTGCCTCAGCCCATGAAACTGCTCGCTTAGCGTTTATCCCTAAAATTAACAATGCCACATCCCCAAGCGATTTGCGACCCCTGTCTATTAGTTCATACTTACAACGAACGCTTAACAAAATTCTCTCTAGACGCCTCCAGAACTCTATTAAGCTTCTCCCAATTCAGCGAGCGTTTCTCCCCTATAATGGTACCTTCGAGAATCTTGCGGTTCTGGATGGTATCCTTAACGATGCCAAGTCTGCAGGACGTGAGCTCAGACTCGCCTCAATCGACCTCCGTAAGGCGTTCGACATGGTGAGTCATGACTCCGTCCTGTGGTCACTCCGGACTCGCGGATACCCGGAGGTATTCATTAACTATATCGAACGCTTGTACCTCTCATCTAAAACTCTCATAGAATTTGGACAAGAATGTCGCACATTTCGGCCAACTAGGGGTGTTAGACAGGGAGATCCTCTGTCCCCCCTCTTATTTAATCTAGTTCTCGACGACATTCTTTCAAAATTAGACAAAACTAATATCGGGTACCAACTTACTGATGACTTCCGCCTTATGGGCTTAGCCTTTGCGGATGATCTCATCCTCCTAGCCTCCACGAAATCCACTCTCCAACGTCTCCTTAATATTGCGGACCCACTTTTGAAATCCCGAGGCCTTGAAATTAATACTAATAAAAGCTTTACTATCTCCCACCTATTTAATAGGAAGGAAGGTAAAGGTTTTATCAATACCGTACCAGAATTTAACGTTGGAGATCGGCAATTGCCAGCTAAAGGTATGAGCGATCGATGGAGATATCTTGGAGTCGACTTTGACAGCAATGGCAGAGTTGACTCCACCAGGGATATACTCCTTAATTTACTCAACAGACTCACGATAGCTCCCCTTAAACCCCACCAAAGACTCATATTTTTGAAAGACTTTCTCATTCCCCGTCTCCTATATAAACTGGTCTCCGGTCCCAGACCATCTTACGCACTCCTTAGTGACCTAGATAAAGAGATCAGAAAGGTTGTTAAGTCGAAATGGCTTAAGCTCGAAAACTCGGTGCCGAACGCCTACCTGTACACGCACACGGCACACGGCGGTCTGGACATCCCCTGCCTCCAAACATTCATTCCCAGACTCCGCCTCTCCCGCCTGACAGCACTACAACACTCCACGCACCTTGGGGTCCAATGGATGCTAACCACCGAGCACTTTAAAAAAGATCTTGCGAAAACAAGACTTCTTTGCGAGCGCTTGGGAACCTCCATTGAGACCGCTACACAAGAGACCGACTACTGGTCTCAACAACTACACAACACGTTCGATGGGGCACATTTTAAAAAAGCACACGAAACGCCATTTGTACACTACTGGATTAAGGGTATGCCCTACCTATCTGGTAAGGAGTATTTAAACCTACTAAAGCTCAGGATCAACGCACTACCAACGCGTGCCAGATTGGCCAGGGGACGCCCGGGCTACAACAAACGTTGTAGGCACGGGTGTCATGCGCCTGAGACGTTGGCTCATGTCGCTCAGATGTGCGATACAACACACAAACAAACCATAAAGAGACATGACGACGTCTGTGATCGCGTGGCGCGTCTTCTCCGCGAAAGGGGTCATGAGGTGGTTCGTGAGCGAGTATTCCGTCGACCGGGCGCACCGGGTCTAAAGCCCGACCTCGTAATAACAACACCTACCGAGGTCTGGGTTTTAGATGCCGAGGTTTGCGGCCCGAACCGGGACCTGGCAAGAGCACGGCAAGACAAGATCGCCAAATATGACGTCGAGTTCCTAAGAGCGGCGCTCCCCGACCCGCAAAAACCTCGCAGATTCGGATCCATCACTATCTCTATGAGTGGTGTATGGGACTCCGAATCTGCGAGGACGCTCTTGGGGCTCGGCGTCACGAAGAGGAATCTTATGGATCTCACCGTTTTAACTTTGCAAGGAACCTTGAGGATATACCGCTCGCACCGGGTCCATAAGAGCGGGGGCTACCATCAAGCAAGGACACGGACAACTGACTCTTAACTTCACGTGACACCTTTTTACCACAATTTTTATTAAGGCGAGCACTGCCAAGTGTGCAAACGTATGTAAATGATTAATAAATCATCACAATATTTTCTATATAAATAAATATTATATATATATATATATTATATATATAAATATATATATATATTATATATATAATATATAATATCTATAAATATATATTATATATATATAAATATCACTATATAATATATATCTCATATATCCTATATACATCTAAATCTCTATATCATTATAATAGTATATCTACATATTATATTATATATATAATTATATATATCTTATATATAATCGGTGATAACTATTTATACAAAAAAAATACAAAAATAATATGTGAAATATCCTCCTCACATTGTTTCACTCATATTGAGAAGACATATAACATTGCATGAAACTGTTGTCAGCCTGCTCTCGGCCATGCCATTTAAGAGCGTCAGTGCAGGAGTCTCTTTTGCTGAGGACCAGGCAAAGCAGTAATCATGATGCTTCGTATATGTTTGTTAGCAAACAGTCGACAGGTGCAACTCTGTGTACTCCTCGTACAATTGCGTATTCGAGTAGACCAGGTAATGAGAGTCATGAACTACGTATCCGGTATAGACATGGTGACTGTCACATGCCAGACGAGATAAGAGTACCATCGGACTTGTTCAATTACATTTTTCCATTTCGAAACAAAGATTTTGAATGGTACCGCACGTGGCGTCTTCGATACCTCAATCAAACAACCTCTCAAAGCCGGTGCAAAGCCTGATATTACAGGCACACAAAGCGGCTCCTTACTCGCATTGACAATCCAAGTACTTGCTTCATCTACATTGTGAAACACATTTCAAACATGTAAACTATAGTATAATAACTGAAAAATGAATCCGCAACTAGCATAGCAAGATCTGCCCCCGCTAAAACTGAACGAAGCAAAAGCTGAAAGCAGAAAAGGGTCGATATTACATAAGAGGTTACGCAGTCTATACCGGGCGGGAGAAATAATGTGACCGACAGAAAGAGAAAGAGAGAGAGAGAGAGGGGGGAGAGCGAGAGGGGGGAGCGAGAGGGGGAGAGAGATGAAACAACGGCGACAAAACTGATACGAGGATCACACTAGGGATCGAGCAAAGAACCAGCTAATTTTCTGCACAGCCAATTTGTTCATTGCTCAGTGTATGCTTTTTTATCATGTATTAGTTCAAACTTGCCGCTCTATTTGCTTCCACTGCCTGTACCCTGGTCGCTTGCCTGGCGTGCGAATTTATGTCTGACGAGAAAAGGAAGAAAGGTGACTCTGCAACGCGGCGACTGTAGTAGCTACAGCGGCTGCGACACCGTTCCTCGAAGGATCGGCCGCTCATGCGTTACGTCTGGGACGTCGAATTAGCGCCAGCCATTTTTTAAAAATCTGTCGTCGTCGTCGTCGCTGCTTTGGCTGTGCTTCCGTCATTATTTTGCCCGACCTTTATTTTATTCGCGTCGATCTTATCTCGTCGTTTCGCTTTTCGTCCTCATTATTGTTTTCCCACTGACACCACAACGGCAATTGCGGCCGTTGATGTCGTTATTGGCCTCCGTCAGCGGCGGTGGGGAGGTTCGGGTGTCTCTTGTTCGATCATCATACGCATGTGGCGTCTGAGCCAATCATAGGCGCTAGCACCCCCACTGGCTCACTACCTATTCGCGGGCGATCCGAGCAGAACGCCCTCCAAGCTGTGCCGCTGTTTCCGCCGCCATCAAAATAGGATATTGCCTGCGATAAGCTGCTCCGTTCAAACGCCGACACAGATTTCTTTTTTTTAAGGTATTTTAAAAATTATGTTTTATTTTAACAAAGTCATGGTGCCAATTCTAATGACATACATTATGGGTGAGGTAATGACTTTAGTTTAGAATTTTTTTTATTACATAGGTCAAGGTATATTACAGTAATTCACGCTTCATTGTTGATATATATTCAGCTGCTGGTCGTAGAAATATAAGCTTAGACTCTACTCTTTAAAAAGCCCACAGGGAATTGCATACGGTTAGATCACAACATCTTAAGGAGATCGTGGCTTGTGGCACTATCTTAGTGAAATCCGAGTTCACTGTCAATTTTGTGCAAATTCAGCCAAATACAAAGGATAAGACTTGTGCTGCAATAACGCTTGTCATTTACCGTGTAATGAGACAGAGAGTCAACCTATTCTTTAGGGCCAGAGGCCACACTATACTGTCACATATAGCTCGTGTAACAGTTTTTCCTGAATCACGTGAGGGTAATCGGTAATCCAGATGCAACAATTTTGTTTATTCACACTTACATTCATAGAGAGCGGCCTCGTGAGAAATAGTATTTTCTTCACATAATTGGTGTCACGCTACATCATCGCGAAAGCTCAATTGGCGAAAAGGTTCTGGCTTGCGTTGGTCCGCATGCTTGAGCTTTCGTATCAGCCAAATATTATATGGATGCATCGCAGGTCTAATTTCAAAACACACCAGGTTTTGAAACACCAGTGGCGAGATTTTAAGCCAAACAAGCTCTCCGTGGTTTTCCGCGGCATACCGCACACCAAACAAGTCCTGTGACTCTTTTGCACAAATTCGCAAATAGTTTTTTTACAGGACCGGTTATGTTGACTGTGAACTGCACAAAGAGCCCGTCAGCAGCCTGGGCATATGATAGCCAGTTGTCCTTTTTGTGATGCATTTTCACGATATATATATATATATATATATATATATATATATATATATATATATATATATATTATATATACAGGGTCATTCGTATCAAAATGTATTTCTTTCGAGGTTTGGTGGAACTCGGCAAGAAAATAATGTTTCCCTATGTAGGGAGGACGCGGAAACGTCTTGTTTAGGAGAGAGAGTGAAATTTATAATAGTAGTTATTCTGCCTTTTTTCTCCTACATAGTTGTGCAAAAGCTACGTTTGCGGGAGAACCATGCATGAAGAATCATATCGGCGTGTTCGGAGGAAAATTATGCGCAACGGAGGACACTTCACTAGCTTGCGTAGCAAAAAGCGAATAGTATATTGAGGAAAGTCATAAAAAGTCGATATGTTGTTATGTCTTACGTTAACGCTTTTTCGTGAAAAATCGTAACATGTTTCCATTACGACCGAAAATATGTGTCCCAGTCTTGCAATAGCAAATTCAATGCCCGCCATTTTCGTACCAAAGTGATGATGCTGCGTTGCGTAGTTGTCAAGTAACTAAGCTTTTACAATAGCCATATCGAAACCGAAGGCATGCATGCTTGCATAGGGTGTACGAGAAAGTTAGGTACATATTTCGAGGTTTGGTAGAACTCGGCAAGAGAATAATTTTTCCTGGTGGAAGGAGGGGGCGGAAACGCCTTGGCAAAATGTTACGGTTCTGAACGTGAAAACTTGCACGTAAACATAACAACTATGACTGTCGAAAAAGCTTAATTACTTGACAACTACGTAACGCAGCACCATACATTTGGTACGAAATTGGCGGGCATTAAATTTGCTAGTGCGCGAAAGTGCTCTTTTGGACGTACATATTTGGTCGTAATGGAAACATTTTACGATTTTTCACGAAAAAGCGTTAACGTAACATATCGACTTTTTATGACTTTCCTTAATCTGGCTATTCGCTTTTCGCTACGCAAGCTAATGAAGTGTCTTCCGTTGTGCAGAATCTTCCTCCGAACATGCTTATATGATTGGTTCCTTCATGCGTTGACTGGTTCTCCCGCAAACGTAGATTTCGCACAACTATGTAGGAGAAAAAAGGCAGAATATTTACCTTTATAAACTTCACTCTCTCTCTCCTAAACAAAACGTTCCAGCGTCCCCCCTCCATAAGGAAAAATTATTTTCTTGCAGAGTTCTATCAAACCTCCAAAGAAGTACATTTTGATACGAATGCCCCTGTATATATATATATATATATATATATATATATGCCAAGACAGCAATGAGTCATCAACGTTGTTTTTACAATGCAAGAGCTCGACCTCATTGTGGGATACCTTCCTAAATGAAGGGGTTTGACAAATGCTCTTATGGGGACATAAACAGGGGTTCACAAGAAACATTTCAAACGCGATAAATCGAGTTGTAGAGCTTATTAAAGCAAATCTTTTGTCCAGTAGAGCATGGTCTCTGTCTTGTTTGAAGTGAAAGTGAAGTTACTAAAATCTGTGACACTGGTGTTGTTGCCCGACATAAAAGGACAACATGTGGGATTGCGAGACAACCACTTCTCCTATGCAGAAACCAGTCACACCGCTATGTTCGTTCCATCTGCTCCATCATCAGGACATCAGGACGCCGGCGAGAAGATAGGTCGTGTAGACATAACTTTAGTATATACAATATAAACATAAAATATAAAAACATAAACATACATTTCATATTTTACAGCGGTCTTTTTGGTATTATATATTTGCTCCGTGGTTGCGGCGTAATTCAGGTTTTCGGGCGGGCCTGTCGAGATTAAGCGCACGCTGAAATGGTCGTAGGCCTATGGTTTTGAATATATACGTGAAAGCTAATAGTAGAACTTACATTTTTGCGACTTCTCTTCTACACGGCCGTGTCGCATTATCTAGCCGGCGTCGTATGTCTTTCAGATGAGGCAGAAATAAGACTTCTCAGAGATCATATCCCATTAAAGAATTTTTTGGCGAAAAAGGTTAACGAGCGTCGACGATCTCTCTAGATCGTTTTTGGAAAAAAATGCGGGCATCCTGTATATATGCAAACAAACAACCCATATCAATATACGCATTCTTATGCAATACAAGACCATCTAACCACAAAATGCTGCGATGAAATCAAACCCATGAATCGTAAATTCTTAGAAATTGTAGGCTGTCCCTATTGCTAGAAGCTTCTTAGAGAGTAAGCTAGATGGCTAGTGTGAGCGAGCAATAAGAATATTAGGCATAAAGAACGAGAAAAAAATAGTAGATGTGCTTTTACTGAATGACAGCGACCGAGGAACAAGACCGTTAAGTATGGCCTTCGCTTCCACATCCGGAGCGCATTAACCACATGTGTTAAGACAGCCACCAGACGTACAAACGGAACTACTTTATTAGTAAGTCTTTTATGATTACGGAATAATATTTATTACACAAAAAGATAAATATATATATTGAAAGTGGTAAATCTGAACCCTAATAAATTCTGATAAGATATAAATATGTATGTTACTTTGGTTTTTATGTTTACGTGTACATTTGACTTAAGGCATATTATGTATCCACAGTGGTCGCGCCACATTAAAAATTTAATTAAGTCAAAATCAAAGCAAGAATAGAGTGTTGCGTTAATATTATATTATTAAATATGTTTGTTTTTATTTTTGTAATAATGTGTTGTTTTTAATGTGTAGTCTAGGTGTTTCCTTTTAATGCAGAACCAATGTAATTTTGTGTGAGGGTTAGTAAAAGTCGCCGTGTAAATTGGTAGTCATTCATAAATTAATTGCAGTGGGATATAATGCCACCCTTTCTACATGGCATTCATAGTCTTCGGAAATGTTGCTGGGGCAAGGGTTCTGGCTCTTACTCGTCGTTTTAGAATCTCTCACAGATGCGCGCTAGAATTCAAGTCGAGGGAACATATTGACCACTCTGTTAATCTAATGCAAGCTTTCGCCTCTGAACAAGTAATATAGTGTGGCCTAGCATTCTGGCGCATAAAGATTAAGCTATCGCTAACGACCCCTGTACAATGCGCGGGCCTGTAAGGTCTAGCATTCATGTTGTACAATCTTCGGATCACAGCACGCACACTGACGTCGTAGATTATCACTGGCGTCACTAAACAGCAGTACGTCAGAATTTCGCAAAATATTGATTGAAAAATTTTCATTCTTTGTTGTTGAATTGCATTGTTCCACGCTGACTATAGTATGGCGGCATGATCTAGGGGGCTAGTGCGCTAGTCATGGTTGTCCTCTGCCGAGATGTTCCCGTTTCAATTTCTGGTGTTGACCAATTTTTTTTTGAGCAGTGCTCATTGAGCTTAAATAATAAACCATTGCGCTGAAAGTCGGCGGCTATGCTGCCACAAGAACTGCTGGGGAACTCTACATATCTCTCAACATGTACGCTCATGCTGCTTCTGTAAGTGCCCCCGACCTTAAAGGGTGATATGTGTGTTTAGGTACATGTCAAGCAAATAATAAATCAATCCATATATATCCAAGATTAGGAATAGCAACGATGTGGGCCTTCTCTAGCGTGGTATCATCCATTTATTAGCCAGAGCTTTTAGCGAAGGCTCTCCAGCGCTTTTTCTACTGGGAAGTTTTGCTACTGTATCTATTGAGTCACTTGCCTGTCAAGGGGGTACCTTTACTTGCATATTGTTGTGTCTGGGCATGTTCAGGTAGACACACGACTGTCGGCGCGCCATGTGCTGGTGAACGTGCAGTTAAGAGGGTAGGTACGAATAGATCTGAGAAACGTCCAGAAGATTCAATAAATATGTATTTTTTGGACCGGGATCAATCTGCCGCATTCGAGAACAATCTGTGAGAGGCAATCAATACAGCACCACAGAGAGAAATGGTTCTCAAGTTACTACCGCAGACTTGTTACGTATTAGCAGATACTCTGTCATGAGAGAGTGAAGCGTTCTCTCAAATCAATTTAAGTTTTCCAGGGAAAACTAATAATTGGGGACATTTAAAACCTTGCTACACAACTTAGATAAAAAAAAATCTCTAACATTGAGAAACAGATTAGATTCTCTGGACATTCATTGCAGATGAGTTAATGTGCTAATTTGCGGGTAGTATGTTTCGAGACGGTGTACCTGCTTTCTACTCAAGAGAACATTCGCCCTGAAGTGCAATCCATTTGGAGAACCCAATGGTTATTATTGGCCATTACGGAAGTCACCACCGGGCTTGACTGTCGGGTAATATCTGGAAAATGTATACTTATGCCGATAATAACACACTTATATCGCATTTGCCAGTTACCGCTCAAAGCGAACGAAAGTGAGGTCTCGAGAAATTCGGAGCTCTTGTTATAGGTTGATGATCCTGATATACAAAACGCTGCTTTTGTGTTACAAGATTTCATTTTAAGCAAATGGCTATAAGGCCGTATCTTGTCACATGAAGGTTACTCTAAATAAGATACTGTAACAGCTTTTGACGGACATTACGATAACTCTATTCCAGACGCTTTTCATAAACTGGGCTTGCAGTCCACAGCTGCCATGATCTCGATTTATGGTTAACGGCTGTCTAAGGCTTGCATTTCGTCAAGATGCGGTTACTCACGCAAAGTCGTACGTTAACTTTTTAAATTAATATATATATATAATAGAAATTCATATATATAAGTATATATAATTATTATTTTACGGTAGTTAAACAGCTGGGAATAATTGACTATTTAGATTAAACATAAATGCTGTACCATTGCAATTTCGCCAATAAGCATATAATATATTGAATCGGAACTTTTTTCTGTAAAGAAGTAGCTAGAAAGAGTTGCATGTGCATGCAGACGCTACTGCAGTAAACTTATCCGCAAGTGTAGGGTGATAATAATCGGGGCTCAAAGTCGGCCATGAGACACAACAACGTAATTAACCGTCTTCAGGGCTTTACCTGTCGCCCGGCACAAACAAGGAGTGCCTCGCAGATCTCGGTCGAGGAAGACATTTAATCCCTAAAGGAAGTTTGCTGTGTTTACTTTAGAAATAATTTAATCGTCCAGGAATAAGTGGAGAGCCGAACAGTGTTTCTGGCTCAGCAGGAAATTCGCTTTGCTCTTTGCAGAGGTAGGGCATGACCTGTTGCCCACATTCATTTTGAGACTGCGGCTAGGATCTCCTTTGCCAGGCCAGGCTTGTCGGCAGTGTCGACAGCCTGGACAGTGAGGACAAAGGCGTAAGTGTAGGCGATGAGATTAACCCCGGGCAACGACCATATAGCAACAGCATATCGTCGTGCGTCTTGCAATACTCGTGTAGTTATTTTGAATGAGGTTAGGCGATTTTATGGGATTGTCATGTCAGGCTATGTATGTAGTTCAACGTGAATCTGTAGAGGTAAGAAGGGCTCTTTTGCTCGTATAGCGTTTAATGTATAACCTTTCACAGAAGGCTGCTTAAGGCGCTCTTAACGTCAAGTAGGACAGCTAGAATGAAATCGCGCCTTCTAAGCAAAGTTGATTGCATATATATTATGTGTATTAATAGTACTATATTTACATGAGGAACTCGCTGAGGAGTTCTGTCCTCAAGTAGGCCCGCTGTAGAGCTCTCAGCGTCAACGTCGAGTGAGCGCTGTAACGGTCTCGTGTGTCTAAGACGTACAAAAATAGGCGCGCTGTACCGTTTGTCAGATGAGTACACACGTACGCGCTGCCGGATCTGGCGGGCACGCTTTGTCGTACATTGTAACTTTTTCTCTCTCTACTATGATCATTCACGCACCCTTTGGTAGGGGGGGGGGGGCTTTATTAAAGATTATTGAAATTTAATACTAAACACGCCACCTGGCGATTTAGATGTTTGGCGTTATCGTAACGACATGATTGCACTTATGACCTGTGCGCCACGCAAGCAGTCTTTTATTGATTTTTTCCTGGCTACAGTTATAGCCTGAATGTTCATACCAGAACGAGTTATCTTCGTCGTGACTTCAAAGAACTCATTAAATCTATCAGGCTGCTTACACATGCTAGTGAACGTATATCTATCAATATTTTCTATTACAATACATGCACTTAATATTATTGTTGTTAGTAACACCTATTGAGGCAATACGCTATATAAATCTTCTGTGTATTTTGGCCTCTCTTTTCCCATGATACAGGAGCCCCTGATGCCATTCGGGCGAAGCGTATAATAAGATCGGGAAAACATATTGCTTGTGCAGTCTTACATCCAGGGAAGCATTTTTAATCACAAAAGCGCTATATCCAGTTCAGTCTCGTTGTAGCAGCCGTTTCCATTTTAAGTTGATGATATATGTATAGTTCAAGGTGTCGGATATGAGTATTCTCAAGTTTTACTAACGGTTATTGCCTCAGAGCCTAGCATGTATCTGAGTGCAGGGTTATTGTGTCCATAGTGTGGCAAAATTGAACGAAAAGTAACTATGTTGCTTCTATTATCAACGAGTATATACATTTTGGCATTATCAGCATACATTTTTACATGAACGACTTGAGATATTATATGCTTCAACGAGTCGGTATACAGTATGTATATCGGAGGGCCAAAAATTGTACTCTGCGGACAGCCAAGGATAACATCAGTCGTAGATCACAGACAGTCGTTTACTCTGACCCTAAAGAGTCGATCAAGATGATTAAGAAATAATAATAATAATAATAATAATCCAAATAATTACATCATATCCACTTCATATTGCAAAAGGATCTTGAGCAGCTTAGAGTGTGTGGTACTTAAAAGCAGACTTAAAGCCGAATCACACGCAGTCAAACGGTCTTTCATCCTTTATGGCGAGAGCCCAATCATTTTGAGTCTTAATTACCTGCAGAAATGCAGAATGCGGTGAGCGGGACGTTACGCCAATTGTTCCCTCGATATTTGGTGGACATTGTGGATTTGCGTCGTGCGGATTTCCTCTGCTGTGATTTTCTTGAATAGTTTGCATGATATGGAGGTCAGCAGGACGGGCCTTTTACATTAAGGTCGCTTTTATTGCCGCGCTTCTGCACAGGGCAGACGATGGCGAGAAGAAAGATTAGGTACAATTTCCTCTTAGAAGGACAGGCGGAAGATAATCGAGAGTGGCACAAGTGCATCATCGCCACATTTCTTGTAGACGATGACCAGGATACCGTCGGGTGAAGCGCCACGCTTGTTCACTAATCCACGCAGATGCCGTTCGAGCATCTCTGGTTAGTAGTCGACGTTAATCGCCATCTGCGTGCTGGAGGGCTCATGCAAGGAGACAGCGAGGTGAGCGATTGCAACTCGGCGTGCGTGGGGTAAGTCGTAGCAAAGACATTTCTAAGAATTTCAGCTTTCTCGTGGTCAGCAGTAGTAGTAATAGTAGTAGTAGATCCTTCTGGTCGCCTAATTAAGTCAGGGTGCCCTTGATTTTAATACGTTTTTGTCGATACCTATGGACAGCGTTGACGGCGGCAGACCGAGCAACACTCTTCTCCTCAACGATGCGCCATCTATGAAGCACCTTCTGCAGTTTTTTCTGCAATGCAGGCCCTCGCTCCGGCCTAGAGCTGCTCAGTTGTCGGGCGGCCCGTTGAATATCAAAGTTTAGTCTATTCGTCTGTATCAGAAGTTTTCCGAGGTACAAACATTTCAAGCTAGAAATGCATGTAGTTCACAAACTTTTTATACATGCTAGCTACGTCAGGACAGGCGGCGATGAAATGAGTGCTTTCATACTACGCTTATCATGCGCGGAATCTGTTGAACAATAGCACCTTCCCTAGCTTATGCCGTACGGAATTGTTTTATACTGTTATTGGCGACTGGCGTATTACCACCGGTCGCCAGTCTTTTTCCTGCACGAATCGTTCAGGTTCTTAATTTTACGTTTTGTACTCTTATTAAAACCACACTACCGACAATTGAATAGCGTTTATAGCACAATAATGTATAATATAATTTAATTCATTTAATAACCAGTAATTGGTGTATACATTTTGGTGCTTTTGAATTAGAGCTTTCCTACACCGCTCTCGTAATGGTATCGATCTTGTACACCGTTGAAGGTGACAAACATCACACGATTTCCCACACAGCCTGCACTCGCGTTCGGTGGTTATTTCGTAAACCCCATTTCGTGTACATAACTTCATATGAAATCTGTGCATTGGAATCTATGCCGGTATTTGTTGGAATCCATGCCGGCAACAAAGCACTTACTTTTACAACATGAACCCTTTTTGTAGCAAGCAGTCACCGTTCTAATCTCATAAAAACGCCAGTTAACCTGTGGCTGAAAAACATGATCTAAGAAGAAACAGGCCGCAGTGGGCCCCCAATTGAAGTAGTCTGTCTGTGGCGAAGTCCAGTTTGTCTTTCCGGCGGGCTACTGCTTTTGGTATCCCACCCGACAGCTCAGGGTCAGTCTTGTCAACAACGCGACAGCCAGAGAGTAGGCCAAAGAAGCCCGTTAAATCTAATGATTCAATTCCGTTATGCGCTGCAACATATACTTCACATTTGCCCGGGTTCAGTGTCAGGCCACTTATCACACCAAAGTCAATGACCTTTTGAATATCGTCCAGTACTATCGGAAGCTCTCCGCCCAGAACGTTGTTATCCACGTACCAGACATTAAGGGGGATCGCAGTGCATCCACCATATCCTTGATACACAGACAGAAAAGTGGAGGACCCAGGGGACCGCCGTGCTGAAGACCTGTTTGCGATAGCATCGCGTTATGGGGCATGACCAGATGTAAAGACTGACCGTAAGCCAGATTCGTCTGGTGAAACAGTAACGGTACCCACGACTTGACGGATCGGAGTAGATAGTCTCTTCGAACGCTATTAAAAGCGTTTCAGAAATCCAATTTGACCATCGCCGTCGGCACTTTGCGCAATTGCAGAAATGCACGGGCACAGTGTACTACTACCTCTGTACCGCCAGGGGTAGCGAATTTTAGCTAGTGATCGCCAAGAGCTGCTAAAACAGCATCCCTATTATCTTAGCAGCCGATTTTAGCCGCAATTTTTTTATTTTAAATTAAATTTTATAAAAATATATAAAAAAAAAAAATTCAAATTTAAAAACCTTTAAATTAAAAAGACTGTGAGCGACGTCTAGCATCAACCTTTAAGGTTCTGGGAGACTATGAGATGTCAGGATGCCTATGCAAGCTTGTTTTTATTTTGCTAAAATCCCTGCGCTGAGCAGGTACGAAAAGTCCTGAAACAAATTTATTGGCCTCAAGCAAAATTTAGCCTTTTCACATAACGCTAACTTCTCAAGGATTGTTAATCGTAACGCTGTAACAAAGCGAAGACTTCTTAAACTAATAAATGCCTTTAAATATAGAAAAACAGCAAAAAATAAAATTTAATTATCGTTTATAAATGGCGAAAGTGGCGCCGTGGTTTAATTATGGCATGAACCTACTATGGCGCAAATGTGCTAGGTTCTACCATATATATATATATTCTTGAAGTATCCTAGTATGGTTTATGTGTATCATGATTTGCCTTTAGTTGCCCGTTACACGTAACGCAGAGTCGAAAATTGCTAATTTTGTCAGGCAATTTTGTGGCGTCGTAGCACAGTTCCAAATATCCGCATTGCTTGGAAGTGACTGACTGGCTTGTGACAGTGCATGCTGGTCTCGAGAACGGAATTGCTTTGATTGAATAATGTATGGTTAAATCAGCGTTATCAACATTTGCCAGCGGCAACGTGGCCCTCAGACGGGAGTCTGACGACCAGTTTGGACCAGTTTGGACGACAAGGGGTCAGACACCGTCCTGTTTAACTGCCCGGGCACTGCTCAGACAACCACTTCTACTAGTGGCACACAACTACTGCGTCGGCTATTCGAGTCTTACCACTACAGACGATCAACGACGCCTGAAGACGACTCTTATTTACCGAGTGATGGAAATCAGAGGAAAAACTGCACTACGCAGGAAGAAAGCATGCGAACGAGAAAGTGATGAAGAGGAGACTAAGGCTAGATAGGAGATCGAAAAGAAAGAGAGACGTGATATGGAACCGAAAGGGAGCCGATGGAGAAGCGGTTGGAAAAGGACGCGTTGCCTTTCAACAGGGGAACTTTTAGAGATTTGGCCAAGTTTCCAATGCGATTGTAGCGCGAAGTGAGTGTGGCAGCCGTCGCCATAGTGGGTTTTTTTTTTTTTTTAACTAATCGCTGGTCGTTATAAAAGACAGTGTGGCCTAGTGAAAAGTTGGTAAGCCAGCTTTACGTATGTTGTCGGCACTATTGTCGCTATTGCCGTGGATATTACTAATGATTCTGTCGTTGTTACTGTTAGCGTTGGTGGCATTGTTATAAACGCGTTGTTAATATATTATATATATATATATATATATATATATATATATATATAGGAAGGAGAATCGGCAAGCGCTAGTACTTTAAATTTAATCAGATACACATAAGCCTAACTTTGCGCGAATCGTTGGCGGAGTTTATTGTTTGAGTTCAGAAGACTGGCAGCCACGTTCGGTTCAAAATCGTTGAGCAAATCAGCCCCCGTCATGAAACTTTAATTGAACCTTCAGGCGGTACCAAAAAACCTAGGATCGTTTCAGAAAGTGATTGCAGGAGATAAGTCATAGGTTTATGGTTACGATATCGAGTAAATTTTCCCAGTGGATCATCCAAGGAGAAAGTCTATCAAAGAAATTCAGACAGAGCAGATTCAACACCAAAGTTTTTTTAAGTTTTTTTTTGCGCCAACAAGAAAATCAATTTCTATGAACTCTTGCCACACGGTTTTATGGTCAAAAAGGAGCAAAAACTCGTTATCGAATGCAGACTATTAGATAAAAAAAATCGGTTTCTATATTTCCGCAACCTCTCTTTTCGACGAAGTTAGCTTCAGGCGACATTTTCGTGTTTCCGCGAATAAAACATTGAAGAGACAACGTTCCGAAACTGTAGAGGAGATAAAGAAAATTCATATCAGAAGGGCATGACAGCGGCCAGCAGCAGTTTTCAAGGAAACCCAACAAAAATTGGGACATTCAATATTTTTTTTTTTTATAAATATGTATCAAAACTTTCGATCCTTTCGGTGAAAAAGCTTTCACTCGACAAAGAAGTCTATTTGCGATTTTATAGCAATATGTAAAAATGACGGTATTGTACAGTTATCACTATTGAGAAAAAGTCCATTGAATTCATTCATCTCCTGGCTGGTAAGCATACTAATTCAAATGTAAGCCGCGATCCCAGTAATTTATTTTACCAAATGCCTAATAAAAAAACAATTGCTAACAGATCGATAAAATAAGCAATCTGTGTTCAAGTAATACATAAATACAACAAACTTGCACAACTACCTCTCAGATTGTCTTTTATGACCATAATAAACAAAATGTTCATATAACTGGTTCTAGAACGGTTGTACGAAAAGAGTTTACAAAATCCATCTAACAGGTTATACGGGTCTCTTCCTAGCAGTCCTAAAAACAACGCGGTAGGATTAAAGTATATACAGGGTCTTCCAGAATACGTTCAACAAACCTCTGGATCTAGTACAACTTAACAATTTTTTTTTCCCAATGGAACAAGGGGGCGGAAATGTCTTCTAAAATGAGTAATTGAGCATAACAGCCAAAATATAAGAATTGCAATGAAATTCATTTCTTAAGAATAATTTTCAATACAACATTTATTCTGCTTCTAGATAACGTAGAATGCAATTCATCAGATGCAAAATTTCCCCTCCCAACAAATCGATGGGATTGAGGTTCTCGCATTTGCAGATTTAGTAAAGATATGTCAAGATAAATGGCCTGATACAACCGCTTTTGGTTTTTTTTGCTCTCACCCCAAGTAAAGACATTTCCGCCCCCTTAGTTCAATCTCGTTAATTAAATAGTAAATAGGCGTTGAGTGACGTTTTTCCGTAAGGCCCGTGTACGGTTTTTTCATGTCATGGCTAATCTTTTAATCCACTCTGGCATTTACCTTGTCTAAATTGGAAACCATGCAAACCAATTTAAGAGTGGCCGGTCTGGGTCTCGAACCCAGGCCTCCCGAATGCAAGGCGAAGGCTTTGCCACTAAGCCATCTTGCTCGGTGATTTCTAGCAAAAATAGCAGCAAATGAACATTGTAACCATTTTGCTTGTTGTCGGTCTGCGTGACAACTTTATCAAGCGGCTTGTGGTAGGATGCGTCGCGAGCGCCAACCTGAGACAAGTTAAAAAGTACGACGAGACGTTGAAAACCTGAATTTGTTCAGTGCCTCTCAGCTCTGGTTTGGCCTTGCATGTGACAATTGCTACGTCTATACCAGATACATAGTTCATGGTTATTATCACCTGGTTTGCTTAAATACGACCTCCACGAGCACCGCACGGAGTCATTGAAAGGATATCACTGCACTGCCTCTCGCGAATCACATGTCAAGAGCAGCTGACAACCATATAAGTGTCAATGTTATATTCATACTCAATATGAATGAACTAAATGTGGCGATAATGGCACTGCGGGGTAAGCCAGTACGGATAAATAGCTTTCCGTACTGGCAACCGAGGGTCGGACAAGTTGAGATATCCTAGGGTTTCCCCAACAGTCCTTGTGGCAGCACGGCTGCTGACTCTCAGCGGTATGGTTTATCATCTATTCGCAATGAGCATCGCTTAAAGAAAATTCGATCAACAACAAGGATCGAACCGGCGACACCCCGTCGGTAGATGACAGCCACGACTAGCGCACTAGTCCCCGGGGGATGGTCTTTAAAAATATAGTTATATTGTAGAGCTAGCGCCCTATACCGCACCGCCATACATATATATATATATATATATATATATATATATATATATATATATATATATATATATTTATTTATAAGTTATTATATTATTTTTTTAATAAGTTTATTTATTCAATGTAATGAATCATTCAGGGTGGGAACATGACATTTGGGTCCCTGCGAACGTGTGCACCGTTACGGGGGGTCCAGTGTAGGGACCAGCCATCTCTGGAGAGTGCCCCGAACCGAGGCCGCATGGCCCCGTTGCACATCCAGCGACAGGCGCTGTCTGAGAAAATCACCCGCTCGTTTGTCTCCGCTGGCTAGAATCAGGCGTTTCCCGACCTTTTGTAGCAAACTTCGAGTGGATGGACCGGGCCCGCCAAGGGTCTCGAAGGCAAGGGGATAAAACCTGTACGGGTACCCGATGTTCTGGTACTTTCCAACCTTGCCTGGTATATATTTATATATATATATATATATAGGAGTTCAGTTTTACTGGAAAAAGGAACGGACGATAGGCTAGTGGATCGGTTAGCTGGCGCGAGGGTCAGCTATGTAGTCCCTTTGCTGAACTCAAGCCCGAAAGACGTACAGACAACGAAGGCGGACTCCTGTAGCCACTAGCGTCACAACTTTCTTGTAAGCGTACTGAGCACATCCTACATAGTCACAGCTCAGACACAAACACGCGCGCGCCGCACCGTTGGGCCATGCTCACTCCAACGCGCTACTTCGTAACGATGACCGATACGCGGAGGTAATTGTGCACCATCACCAGCGCAATATATATATATATATATCTATACGTGAGTCACTTAGTATCTTAGATAAACCCGTGAAGGAATGAAGCTGCCGATATGCCAGCCCAGTTAGTACAATTATTACCGAGTGTTAACAGAGACATAAGCGATTGCCTCCGCAGTGCACAATAGTTGACGACATCCACCGATCGAACAACTCACACTGTGGAACTGTTGAGTAGCAATTCAAGCTCAGCCGGCACAGTATAGCGATAGAAAATAGAGGCGTTGATTGCGGGAACGGCTCTTTAGTAGAGCACGTATTTTAGAACGTTAGTTTGTCGCCTACAAAGCGCAAAATGCCAGGCTATTCAAAAGAAGCGCATGACCGGCTATTCAAACGACGGACATGTAAATCGAGCAGTAGTTTCTGAGCGATAAAATTGCTTATCAGCAAAGTTGCTGTATCGGTAAGAATACCAATTACACTGGCCAACAAGCACAAGAAGTGTCCTCTTGTTGTACGAAATCACTCGCCGAAAGCCACGACAACAATCATTGGGTGGGCCAACATCGCACGAATACAGCCGTGGTGGCTACGCCTACGGGCGGAAAAATCGACACCTCAGAGCTTCTGCGAACGATAAAGTTTTATAGCCAATCTGTTGTCAAACAAAGTTAGCTAGGTTACTCATAGATCGTTAGGAGTTCTGCCCACATTCGTGCTAAATAGAGTCGGCCTTTTAGTGCTAACCTACGCTCCAAAATCACTACGTGGCGCACAGCTTCGCTACTCGACCTAGCTTCAAGAGATGTCCTAGTGAGGTCGTGCCAGTCTGTTACCTTGACAGCCGACCAAGTGACATGCAGGTTTCCATGATAGAAAACCTGGTTGTCTGGAGCACGGTAATAACACAAGAAATAAAAAGAGACCTGTATACCGATACTTGGAATAGAGACACTCCGCGATATATGATCGAACTTAGGCTTCTGAATTGTGAATGACTTAAACCCGAACTGCTCAGAGAGGAGGAAATCAACCATACTAGTGCATTCGCAACCAACATGCTTAAGACGTATGCACATTTTCTATGTGTGGATTTTAAAGTAAGAAACTAAGCTGATCAAGCGCCCACTTGCCTGTTAAAATACATGCCGCGATATCCTTACGACCTGAATGTCAGCAGAAACAACGATTGGGGTCAAAGTCTTCTAAAGCAGATTCTATGCAAAAAGTTATCGTGACTCGCCCCGCGCAGTGAGAGGTAGGGGCATATGACAAAAGCCGAGAAAGCTGCGTGTCTAAATTAATAGAGAGCATTCTGGTCTACTGCCTGACTCCATTCGGCTCGTGCAAAAAAGCGCTTCATCGAGCAAAACAGATGAACTTATAAATGTATCTTAAAAATCTGTCTGGCCAAAAAATTAATAATATAAAAAAAAAGAAAATTTATATATGTTTATATATATATATATATATATTGCGTATTCTAGTGCGTTAGTTTGCCGCATACAAAGCGCAAAATTCCAGAGCAAACAGCGCATAACCAGCTGTTTAAACGGTGGATATGAGAGTAGGACAGTACGTGTTAGACAATAAAAACGCTAGATCAGTGAATATAATTCAGGACTATTTATGACTTTCATTGCGGCGTGACTCCTGAGATACGCGCAAATTATGCGTTCTGAATGCACTATTCTTGAAAATAGAAAGTTGGTCAAAGTGCTAACTCCTTAAAGTAAGATCTCCTTGGGCCGCTATTTTTGGAAGTCATGGCATTCGATATAGATCATACGGCACCCTTCTGCATCCACAACGTCAGTAGGGTGGCTCTTGGAAGTGTCCGGCGCTGAGGCAAGGTCTACGGCTGTCTCCGTGTTGGGGCGCGCGGTCGTTACCCGAGTGTTAGGCCAGATACCGCGGCGTAGGAGCTCGTCACGTTGCTCCCTGTACTTCGGACAGGCGGCGACGTTGACCGCTTGTCCTTCTTTACCGCAGTTGTAGCAAACTGCGGTCGCTTTACGTTACCTGGAGAGACGCCCGACTACCCCGCACCTGTGGAAGCACTTGCCTGTGACGACTGCATTGGTACACGAGGGCGCAGAGTGGCCCACTCGTTGGCAAAGCTGGTACGTCAGCACGGTAATCCATCTGAGATTTGGCATGAGGACCACCCCAGGTAAATGCGTTTGAGGTTCAGAACCCTGGCGACATCAGGAGGGGCCACTCGGACCAGGGACGTCCACCTTCCGATAGCCCCCTTTTGTGGAGGGTCAACGGTCAGCGGTCCCTCGATAGACAGCGCCCTGCGGAGACAGCCTCGATGTCTTGAAAGGTGATGCCCCCCATGACACCCCTGATAAGGAGCCGCCTTAGGGACGACCGGTCGACGCTGGCGTCTGTCTCCCCGGCTGATGGCAGGGCCCGGAGAAAAAAGCTGGCCCCCCCTCTGCCACCACCAACCGCACGTCTTCGCCGGACAGTTGTTGGACTCGATTTACCCTGACGCTGTGGGCGTTAGGGTCCACCCTGGAGCTCAGCTCCCTGATCATATCGGCTTAGGTCTAGCCTTCCTTCTTTTTTTGAAAGAAGGTTGTTGTCATGCTGATTAAGCTCTTCTTGTCACTTTCTGCCCCCCCCCCCCTTTGCGCGCCGTAGGGGTGATAGCGAGATGCAGGCCCTGTGCCCGCGAGAGGCACTCGAGGAGCTTACTAACTCCCCTCTGCTCACCCTGGCACCCCGAGTCCGCGGTCTCGCTGACGGTTAGTGTGCAGACTTCCTTCCTTCGTGCTTTAGCCTCTTTTACCCGAGACACGAAGTTCCTTCGCCAAGTTCTTTACCATTATGCCCATGTTCTTTTTGCTGGCCGAGTGATTAATGAGCTCTGTGCAATGACAGCTATCTTGTCGTGATAGTTGTTTGAGACCACTTCTTCGGGGCTACCCTCGCCAGGAGTAGTTTTGTCATTCCCCCTTTTACGTTCTTCGTGGCTCGAGTCTGAGCGGCTTTTGTCCGGGAGAACATGGTAGTGTCTTCTCTGGAGCTTATATTAAATAATAATTCAGTGAGTAATTCAACTCAAGTGAGGCACTCAACTAGTGAGCGCCCGTTTGCACTTATATACACAGTTAGTTATGTACACAGTAAACATACACATTGGGCATACACAGTGGGCTAAATGCATAAACACATCCAGAAAGCCCGTCCAGGCTGGACTGCCGATCGGCTAGAACCTCTTCTCGATCGGTAGGCAAATTTCTCATTTTTGACGCTTCGAACACACGGACTTCTTCTTTTTGTTGTTGAAAAAATGACAAAAATCTAGTTTATCACAGTACCTTTGCAGTTATTACTAATCGCGTTGGGCTTCCTACTGCTAAGGCCGTCGAGTGCAGTTGGTCAGCCTATTACAGGCCTTAGGTTACTGCACCCTTCGACCAAGTTTTACGAAGCAAAGCCAAACGCGACCGCACCTAACGACTAACAGAGGTAGACTGCCGTCTCCTGACCATTCAAGTGGCTAATGAGTCAGTAACTGTCGCGTCGCAGACCAGCATGCAACCGCTTTTGCACAGGATTAAGGTCAGACCATCATCATACCGTACGTCACCATACTCCATCGTATCTGTCAAGTCCGACGGGCTCCAGCGCATACGGTAAGCAACTGAATCATAAAGCTCTAGTGAAGGTATCGTTGAAGGCCTTGTGTCTTGCTTACCTGCCTGCACTGACTATACGGGACGGCTCGTGGTGCCTGTCCGGCTAAGCGGCGTCTTCGCAGACGCAAGTGTCAGCGTACGCAAAGTCTACCACTAAACAAAGTCCGGCCGCGATTCTCACCTCCTCGTTATCTAATAGAGTTTCAATCCGGGAACAGGCAGAGCGTGGGCCATACGTCCCCCCCCCCCTTTTGGAGGAGACGGCACGCAGTCTGGCCCTATGAGCGCCCGTAGCGCACTTCGATAATGAGGCTCTCGGCCCTTTGCTCATATAGATAGAGTCGCCGACCATTCTCGCTGGCGTCCAGCTTCGGCGAGCTCATGGCCACACAGAGCAACTGCTCTACGGCGGCTCATTTCCGGTTTAGCTTTTATGTCTGTACGAGCGATGGCATCAAGAAGGGTTCTAGCCTGTTGTACAGACCTATGGAAAAAAAACTGCCAGAGCTATCCTTAGTAGAACAATTGCATCAGGGAAACTAAGGCCACTCCAAGGAACGGTCAGGGCTTGTTGGCGAGCCTCTGCGGATATACTGATGTTTAACAACGCCTCTGTTGTAGCTAGCAAACTTGATTCGAGGAAACCTGCACCCTGGGAGAGCCTCCAGCACGCCAAGGTTAGTAAAATCTCTTACAACATTAACTTCACACGTTGCATGATTTAAGCCACTTCGCTCAGTGAACTCGACGACTCTGTGGATGTCTTTCAGAACTGCATCGGGGGCGCCGCCCAGAACACCGTCGTCCAAGTACGATACGTTTAGAGGGCACTCAAGGGAGCCGACTAACTTCTTAATAGCCAGGATCAAGCCCATAAAAAGACGACGAGTGCATAGCTCTCAAGCTCTCGGTTTGCCCCAGATAGATTAATCAACGTAATTCAAGACATCATTCGCCGCTGGAGGCGGGTCCGCATCCTACCAGAGTCAGTGTACTCGTATAGACAAAAAGTCGAAGAGTTGTCCACGGTACTGTGCTCAGTCGCAGAGCACAACGACAACACTGTTTGGCTTTCCCTGTTACCCTTTGCACAGGTTGTTTTCCGCCTTCCCGACGGCGGAGGGAGAGGGTATGACCTCGCATTTGCGGTAATCGTCCTCAAGAACCGATACCTTACTGATGGGAGACGACCTGCCTCTAACGCTACGCAGCGGGCGGTCGATGCTGTTCGGCTAGCAAATTACCAAGTTCTCGGGAGACGACGTTTCTTTGGCACCTAGGGTTTAGATCTCGGAATGCTGGCGCAGCGAGACGGCTTTGCTATGCTGTATAAGTACATCTCCGCGCCGTCATTTCCCACCTGGCCTAGCCTTTCTCGCGTACCCTTGCGGTCAATCACATCGGGCGAGAACGTTCGGTCTGCCATACAAACGTTTGCACGTAGCTCAGCTGCAGGCCTCGACTTTACCAGACGCATTTGGCAAGATCTGCTGTCTCCCACCATAAGAGCCATCACTGACCGGCTTGTGGCCGTCAAAGCTGTAAGGAGCACTCGTTCTTCTCCCAAATAAAGTCATAATGTCGCAAACTGGGGTGTAGCAGGGCGACCTATGGGGCTCTCCTCTGGCCTACGTGGCTAAAGAAGAGTTAATCGACGCCCTCGAAATATCCTATGAGAAATACTGTGACTCTTCTCATCATATCCTATGAGAAATACTGTGACTCCCCTCATAGGTCTATGCAAGATGCTAGATACCTTTACGATGCCATCGCCTTCACAGACCTAGAAACTTGACTAGAATGCCGTCTCCTTCACAGACCTAGAAACTTGACTGGAATTGAGCGGCTTTGGAGCAGCGGCCATAAGTACATCAAATCTGGGCGCCAAATAGAATGACCAGCGACTCTCGAACAAAAAGGTTTAGAAAAAAGATATACATATCAAATGTATTTTTATTTATTTTCCGCAGGACGAGTTGCAATAGCGCCCTAATGCATATATCAACATCGATATATAAAAATAAGCTGTTTAAAATAGTGAATGTCGCCAGCGCTGCGCTTTTTTTATTAGCATTGTTTATTAAAGTAATATACACCAATAGCTTTAACGCACGGTAGTACGTAAAAACAAATAACGCGCGTTACGGCAATGCAGCAACTCGTTGGATTTGCCATCCGATTCTGTCTTTGCCACATCTAAAAGAATCTATCACCTGAACGTTTGGGCACAAGGTCTACAGCACGGTTCGATCTACAGTAGTTCACAAAAAGCTTTAATTTACCAACGGAATATCTTTTTTCTCTGTCTCACTCTATGGGCCTAGCAGGTGAGCGTCTATAGATGCAATTATCTGAGCGCTAAACAACTAAGTAAAACGGGTGCGTTCAGTGTTTATTGCGTGCGATTTGCCGACGCTAGGCAATGACAACGTTGCTGGTGAAATAGACGTCCATTAAATCACAGCATCACTTAGCACGAAGTGCGCCAACGCGAGCAGAACCACATTAGCAACAAGCAAAGTCTACGTTCGCAATATACAAGTATTTGCAGTCACTTATTCCACCACAGTTTGTCGTCGGCATCACTGAACGACGCTCAACCGTTCGTTGCCTTCGGTGTCCTTGGGATACGCTCGACACGCTTGCCTATGTATTATTATTATTTTCTCTCTCTCTGTTTGTGTCAGAGATACATTCGAGTGCATCGCTCAAGGAAGGATCATCGTCGCCACCAGCGCAACGTCGTCCTTGTTGATGGCTTTGATGATGGCTTTGATAGAGGTCCATCATCGTCTTTCGAGCTGGACTCTTTGCCTAGCTTGAGCATCTGTGTCTCTGTTGGGGGAGGTGGCACTGGTGGTGGCTGTCGAACAACTCGAACGCCGGTTGGACCTGCTAGCCACGTCTCTTTCCAAGGGTGCAGCCTCGGATCATCTGGCCAGCGATGACAATCGACTGTACCATTCTCATTGTGTTCGGCGCGCCACAAAGCGTCGTCGGTTCTCTCGGCTAACTCATCGACGTTTCTCTCGGCCAACCCGTTGCCGTCTCCGTCATCATGACGGCGCATTGCTGTCGTGGTTGTCGTCGTCGTTGTGTTCAGATTTTCATTTGCCCTGCGCCCAAGCCACTTGTCGGGCAGCCACACTCGAGGCGGCCGAGCTCGACGGCCATTTGAGGAAAGACCGTTGGCAGGAACCGCCGAACTTCGCGCACCTTGCCTATTCTGTATTCGATCCCATACCATCGCTTCGGTGGGACACAGGACCGGGCCAGGAACTGCACGTCTGGGCTGCACGAACTGCTCGAACCGCCCGGTCGTCCTTGACATATGCGTATCGACATTCGAATGGGAAGTCAACCTTCTCTGTCTAGGGAGTTTCAATGGCGGCCAGCCGCCAGATAGTGGCTTGTCGTCTGTCCCATGGCCGCCTTGCGACATGCACGAGTTCGTTGCGAATAGCTCTAGATCGCAACAATATGACAACGGGCAAACAGAAACGCGCAAAACGCTGCTACTCTTCGTTGTTGGCGAATTTTGATGATGTCAGTCCATACTTTGCGGCGAGTTGGCAGGAAAGCATCATGCCTCATATATCAAAAGACTATATCACACCTGTTCTACCAACGACGCTACTTTGTTTAGTTACAAATTCAAGTGCGCCGTATTCGGGCAAGTAGATTTAAACACGTAAAGCTATGCTGTGTGCTATCTGCGCTGCTGCGTGAAACTTTGTACGACCCCGTGGACGAGTCGGGTTTCCACTGTGGATACAGCAAAAAAAAACTGCTTTTGTAGATTGTAATACTTGATTGAGAGTCAAAGAAATCGTACACACAAGAAAAACACATCGTATAGAGAAACATGATGATATGTACACAGAACAGGTACGGTCTTCTCTTAAAAAAACTAGTAAGAAATGTTGTGAAAGGTATAAAATGAATACGTGCTTATACGTGTAGAAGACAACGTAGCGAAATAACCGAAAAGGCATACTCAACAATTTCGGAGCAATCTAACGATATATGCCATAACATCGCTTCGAAGGGACTTCTTCGCATTGGCTGCACAAGCTGTTGGTAGCGCTCGGCGTGTGCGCATCAGCGTTAGAGTGAGAAGTCAACATCATTCGCTTAAGGACGTAGTCGGCTGTCAGTCACTAGATACTGACATAACTGCTTCGTGGTCGCCCTGCGGCAAAAACAATGATGCCTGTACCGCGTTTTCAAAACTTCTGACAACACTAAGCTATGTACAGCGAGTTGAAACAGCTACTGTTAGACCTAGGACAATAGATCTAGGCGCAAGGTATGCGTAATCTTTTCGCCATTTTACCTATCTAGGTTTGACTATTGGGTACAGCTCAGCCTCCGAAAAGGTACTTACCTCGACGCAGTTGATGTATGAGTTTTTAGCTTAACGCTTCTAAACGTTCCGTCCCAGACGTGATACGATATGTCAGTAATGGCTCCATAAAGATACATGGTACATGGTATGGATAAATAGAAAAACGGGAGTCATAGAAGTTTGTGAATTTTTTTTCACTAAGACAAATGTGTCGTCTGCAAACGAGACTACCTGAGAATTGCATCATTGTTTTAATCGAGCCAAGCCGTTAGTCTAGGAATAGAAAAATATTTTCTTGCATAGATCTTAAAAGATACTCAGACAACTAGAAGTCAGCTAGAACCGGGCCACGGTTTTTTAGCTAGAAAAACTTATGTTATGGAAAGTTGGAAGCAAAACTTAATATCAATAGAAAAAAAGACAAATAATTTCATGAAATCAAATCAAATCAAATGCACCTTTATTTAGTCAAAGGGGGGACAATATTTACATTTTAGAAACCGTTACCTAGATACATACAATAGTCAGTTTACTTGTGTGGCGACATTTGCACTGTTAGTGCTTTAAGTTCTCATTGCCCTCGCCATCCGCCACGAAAACATGTTATTTACACGATCTGTCTTGGCAATTTGTTTCGACGAGATGGTGTTACCGCTTCTAAGATTGTTCAACCGAATGCTAAAATAATTTGACTTATTTGATGAGTTTATAATACGATTGAACATGCGATAATCCGCTCTGGACTGAAGTTCCCAAATAGGGCTTATCACAATAGAATTTCGGGCAACGTTACACCTTAACGAGACACGACGAAGGAATCTCCTCTGTACACTTTCCATTGCTTCAATGTGTTTATCTAAGTAAGGCCGCCAAACCTCACAGCAATAGAGAAACTTAGGTACAACCAAACTATTATAAAGCCTCATGTAAAAATTGTAATCATTAATTATGAAACAACGAAATATGGTATTAGATATAAGATTAGCTGATCGGATGACTTGTGTAATATGGGTGCTAAAATCCAGTTGCGGTGTCACCGCAACCCCTAGGTCCCTAATACAATTTAAAATAGGGATAGCCTCCCCATGTAGCGTGTAGTTATGGGCTTCTTTTAAACACAATACAGCACATTTCGGCACTGATATAAGCATTTCATTATCCACACACCACTTAGAAACTGCTTCAATCGTACTCTGTAGTACTTGCCATTTGCTAGCGGTGTTGGAAGGTCCGTATAGTTTCAAATCATCAGCATAAAGCTTATAAGTTATCGACTCAGGAATAACGTTTCTAAGATCTAAAACAATTGTGCAAAATAAAAGTGGCCCGAGGCTTGATCCCTGAGGAACACCTGAGGGGCACGTGCCCGACTCACTAAAGCTATTGTTTACGCGAACGCAGAACTCTCTACGGGTAAGATAACTAGCAATCCATGATATAGAGCGAGTATCTACATCCAAGTACCTAAGCTTTTGTACAAGTTTTACATGGTTTACTCTATCAAATGCCTTCGAGAAATCAAAATATATACAATCAAAGGCCAGCCTATTGTTTATCATAAGAGCCCAATCTTGAGTCATTTCGACGAGTTGAGTTGCCGTGGATTTGCCTTTAGTAAAACCATGTTGATTCTCATCCAGCAAGCATTTAGATTGAAAAAAATTAAAAATGTGGTCCACTAGCAGTTTTTCAAAGATGATACATGCAATAGATGATTGAGCTACAGGTCTGTAATTATCTACATTTGACCTTAGACCCTTCTTATGTACAGGGGTTACGACTGATTGCCGAAAATGTTTTGGCACAATGCCATCCTCATAAGACCTACTGAATATCAAGAAAAGGGGTTCAGTTATCGCAGACGCTACATTTTTATAAAATATGGGTGGGATTAAATCAGGAGTAAAGCTGCATTTAGTGGGTAGTTGTTTAATTTTAGAAAGAATATTATATTCTGATATTTCCAAGTATGGACAACTATCTTTCGAGACCACGTCGTTGGAAACACCTTCGGGAACTGAACTCCCTTGGGCAACATAAACCGACGAGAAGAAGTCCTTAAATACATTTGCTTTAGAAGCGTCGTCTACGAGGACCGTCTGATCTATATTTAAAGCCGCAATGTTTTCTTTTCCTTTTAATCGCTTATTTGCATATCTAAAAAACGACTGTGTGTTTTTAAAATCAAGACTGGCTTCTTCCATTATACGAAGTCGTCTAGTCGCCTTCCTTAACTTTTTTTCATACTGCACATTTGGCTCCTGGTCAATCAACCGTTCTAGATTGGTGACATATTTACGTAAATTTGCATTATTTTTTGACTTGCCATTTCGTTTAGGTACAAACTCTTCAATTAGTGAATGTATCTGGTATACAAAGCTATCATACATCGAGTCAACGGTATCGCAATTTAAAAACAAGTTCCTCCAGTTTATACAAGCAAGCCTACAGCGGATTATTTCATAGTCCCCCTTCCAGAAATTATAACCTCCCTCGTCTACCGTAGGATAATTAGCATCAAATAAAATAGAAAACGAAATGGCATTGTGGTCGGATGGAATTGGCGACTGAAATACTCGTATATCTTCAATGATGGACGGGTCTGAGGTTAAAACTAAATCAATAATAGAGCCCAGATTGTCGTCGTCATCGTCGGAGATACCTAAGATTCTTTCATCAGTGACAATACAACTATTAGTAAAACTAGTAGCTAATTGGCTAACACTACTAAGGTTACCATTACTATTAATGTGACTAGTTGCATGACTGTCATTACTATATCTATTACCATTACTAGTGGTGTGACTGGATAGTTTACTGAAATTATTATTTATGTTAGTGTCATTACATTGAGTAGCGAAGTGATTCTTAGCATTACCTACAGTGGCGAATGTGTTATCTATTTCATCATTGGAACTGACCTGCGCAGCCTCAGCACCATGGCAATACAGTCGAGGGTGAGTGACCTCGTCTATTTGTTGGTGTAAGCCGTTGGTGATGCAGGCATTAACAAAGGTGGACTCCATGGTTTGCGAATCTAAAAGCGTAATATCCTTCCAGTGTATTTTTGGAAGGTTGAAATCTCCAGAAATTAAAATTGGACTGGTTGTATCACAAATTAAGTCAAATGAATCACATACAGTTTTCATGCGTTTCTTGCGTTCAGCAAGGGTGCCGGCGTTTGTTGCATAATAACAGGCAACCCTGATGGAACTATGTTTGGAATATACGTCTAACGCGACAGCTTCGATGCCACTCTCTAGTCTTAGTTCACAAACTTTCATCGTGTTTTGAATTAATATACAAATAACAAGAAATGTTATTTTTTTTCTTCTAAAAACTTAAGCATTTGTATTGCAGTTTCGCAAATAAACCAAGTTCTGAATCTGAATCTGAAATAACTCTACCAATGCGGTATCAGGCTTGGTTTCATCAGCTCTACATATTTTGAATTCTTGTTGCACTTGGTGCTCGCTCTTAGCAAAGTATCAAACCTCTCAAAATTTATATCCCAACATATAGACAATATACCGCTTCCTTTATGTTACACCTTGGTATATGTATGTATATATATATATATATATATATATATATATATATATATATATATATATATATACTCGTATATATATATAACGGCCGACTAGCGGCGTAAGTCCCAGTAGCAGCGGGTATATACGCGAAACGCTTCCTCATTTAAGCGGGCGACTCCCCAAAGGGCCCTAAATGAGATGCCCGTCCGTTGCGCCCGCAGAGCGAGCGACTGAGTCTGTGTAAGCGCCTCACGAAGCACCTCAGCTGTTATATTTTACGATGTGCCGCCGATATAACTGCGCAATGAATTAGGCTTCTTCTCTTGCTTTCCGAAAAGACGGTAATTTGAAGGCATCCATTTTGCCATCCTACACAGACAGAAGTGGCCTGACGAAGCCAATCACATGGGAACGTGGGACAGGAGGCGCAATCATGGATAAGAGAGATGGAAAAGACAGCGAAATGAGGCGAATTTACCTTGCTGCTATTTTCTATTATTTCACCTGAATCGTGAACGCAAATCGCTAGACAAAAGCTATTGAGGTATTTTCGTTGTGCTTATCATTTGCCGTCGACAATATTTCTACGCAGGGCGCCTAATCACACACATCTTTCACAGGAAGTGGCAATAGGATTCAACACTTCGGCGAATCTCTCTCTCTATATATATATACTCTATAAAAAAAAAAAAAAAAGGCTAGGAAAAACATCTCTACGAGTATGGACGTGCTTACTTGATTCAAATTACGCTCAACAGTCGTTTTTAAGTGTATTGCTACGGCATCGCTTACACCATGATGCATTTTGCTGTAAAACCTGTTTGCCGCAGGCAAAAGCATAACGTGCTTACACAAGTGTCTTTAAAATAAGATGCTTCTTTTTTGCGGAGACTTGTTCCTCTGAACAGTGAGTGGTACTACGCTACAACATGCATATTATTAGGATGTGGACGTTTCAGAGAAAAGCGTGGGTTACACACCAACGAATGCCAGAGTATTGCTGTTTGGCTACTTACAGATTGGCATTATGGACATGCCATGGGGCTTTTTGAAGGCCTTCGGATAATGATGTCCACAGTCTTTATTGCCGTGTCACTCCTAAACATATACAATGACTTTAATTTAATTGGTTTCAGTCAATATTGAAATATTCGTTGCAGTCAGAAGATTATCGGCGATTCTCAACGCGTGGCCTACAGTTTGTTACTCGTTAAAACATTTTTCTTTTCAAAAAACAAATCTTGTTCTATGATATAAGCAATATTGACTTGAAGTAACCTTTTGTTGAATAAAAGGAACTGAAAACGTTGCGATATATACTCGTGTATGGGTTTCGTTATGATGTGCTATAATATTACAAAATGGGCGAGTAATCTATCTGAATATTAAAAAAATCGCGCGCTCTGCTTATTATTATTTTTTTCTCTGCTTATTATTTTGCGCGCTCTGCTTTGCTTGTAAGCAAACCGGAGTTATGGTTACAAATCCAAAATGAAAATTACTCAACAGAAAAAAAAGCGTGCCAATTGTTTAAAACGTATCATGAACATGAAAGCTCTGTACGGGCAGGCTTGCGAGTTTTTCGTGTATTTACAGTATTGACTAGTTATATATACTTGTATACTTGTAGAAAAACCATTCAATGACCATGAACGTATACAAACGTTTTGCAAGATAGGTTCAGTACATGATATGCTAAGCCGTGAAAGACCACGGAGCGCTCGTTCGACTGAAAATGTCGCAGCTGTTCCGGACAGTGTGGCACCATATGCGGAAACATTTCGGATCAACAACTGGGTCCTTGGTGCACCTCAACCTGGCGTATTTTGAGATCGGATCCGTCGAAGTGTTTAAGTAAAATTCAGCTGACCCAAGAAATCAAGCCTAAGAACTGGCGCAGCTAAAGTGCGCCAACAGGGCTTTGATGCAGCGTAATGCCTATTTTGTGAAAAAAAAATATTTATCCGACAAAGCTCATTTTATAACAATAAATACATGAATCAACAAACCGGTTCTACATGGGCAATCAAAACTCTCCCGTTACCCACGAAGAGCCGTTACACGTGCCATACGCGACAATCTAGTGCGGGGTACGGTCCAAATGAATCATCAGACTCAGTGTTTTCCAATCTACGGCGAACTGGCCAATACGCGAGCGTTTTTGCGTTATGATTCTCGTTAATCTTTAGCAAAACTTAAACGAACTCGCAGCGAGTGAACTCTAAAATGGTACCATAAGCCACACGGCAGGCTTTGGTATTGAGTATATTATTGAACGAAAACACCAACCAGTGTTGGCCGTTGTCGATGTTCCCGGTATTTGGCGAGACCGACATAATCCGCCGCGCTGGTCTGCAATGAGACGGATTAATCTATCTCTTTTGGACAGAGCGGTGGGCGGTCTTGAGGTTAGCCCTGACATCAATACAACCTGTGACCAGCTGGAGAGGACGATGAGAAGTGCAGTGAAGTGGAAAAGGTTATGGCAGAAGAGATCACGCCCGTGGTACTCTCGAGCCTGCTACCTAGCCCACGTTGAAGTGCTCGAACTCCTGCGCCAAGCAAGAGCCAAAGTACCATCATTACTGCAAGCCAGGCGGGACTATTTTGAGCGTAGAAAGGCCTATATAAGACTCTGCTATGATCATAAAAGGGAACATGCGAGGCGGGAGGAACGACGGCTGCTTGAAAGAGCAGAACGAGAGCCCTCAGCTTACATCGTGCGACCTCGTAGGTCGGGGAATCCGCTTAGTGACGGACAGGTAAAGAGCCACCTAACTAATCTTTTATTATCGTTGTGCCGATTCTTTAGTGACTGTCATAATGTTGATGCCATGTACAATAAATATATCGGGTACATGCATTTTCTCATTGAGTCCTTCGTCCCTAAGCGTACGAATATTAGGAGTCATCATAAACTCAGGGAGTATATTGAGAGACTCAAGAGTTTAATTGAAACTGACTCGTGCCCTAACTTACATTCTAAGCTGAAGAGAGCTACGCTTAGACTCCGTATACTCGATGAATCCGCGTTGTCTTTTCGAAATACTAAAGAGTTTTTTCGTTATGCAAACAAGAGAATAAAGGGCAAGCAATGCATAGGGGCTATCAAGTTGAACGGGGAGCTCATCACCAATGATGAGGCTAAGGCCGTCAAAAACTTCTTTGCCTCAGTTTTTGTTTCTCATCAGGTCTCGTCTTCCCCTTCGATTCATCCACCTCCCAACACCGTTCTCAGCCCCCCCATTTGTGTAGATGATAAACAAATAGTTAATAAAATTAAAGAGCTCAAGTCCAAATGTAGTATCACACCTGACTCAATACCACCATTGTTCTACAAAATGTTAGCCATAGATCTAGCACAGCCTCTGCGATTGATTTTCCAAAGATCTTATGAAGAAGGTGTGGTCCCTCAACCCTTTCGTCTCTCGGTGGTTACTCATTCATCGTATTTATTTCACTCATATTGAGTATGCATATAACATGAACAATTATACATATTATACAATTATACACTCAGCTCCTCGCGGCATGTTATACGAGAGAGGCAGTGCAGTGATCTCTTCGCAAGGGCCAGGCAGGCAGATGCATGAAACTTCGTACACGCCTGAGAGCACAGTCGACAGACGCACTCGGTGTACTCTTCGTGGAAGCTCGTATTCGAACAAACCAGGTGATGATAGCCATGAACTATGTATCTGGTATAGACGTGGCGATTGTCACACGCAAGACCAGACCAGAGGTAAAAGGCCCTGAAAACATTCAGGTCTCCGACCTCCCGTCGGACTTGTTCAACTTTATTTTCCCATTCCGAGATAAAGCTCTCGAATGGTACTGTACGCGGCGTCTTCAACCTCAATCGAATGATCTCAACAACTGGTGCACAGCCTGACATTAGGTACACAAAGCGGCTCCTTGCCCGCATTGACAGGCAAAGTACTCGCTTCATGTACATTGTAAAACACCTTTCAAGCAAACCAAAGTTTGCCCGAGTGAGGTGCTCCCATACTCTGTCAAGACCATACATCAGCGCCGGAACAACCTTGAGGTAGAAAAGCGCCACTGCCGTCGGGACGGACAGTCGCCGGACATCGCCTATTTCTCCATAAAGAGAAATTAGGGCTGTGCGCGCTGTCTCGACGATGTGAGCAGTGAAGGTCGTCCCAGTATAATGAAGCCGAAGCCCCAGATACCGGAAAGAGTTAACGAATTCCAAGGATTGGCCGCCGCAACGTATAACGTCTTTAGCAGCCAATCGACCTCCTCTTCTGAATTTCATAGCCTTAGTCTTCATGGCGTTTATTTCCAGCCCTCTTGAGACAAGGAACACTTCCGCCAAAGAAGTGATGCGCTTGATGGCACCCAGGTCGTGATGAGCGACCACTATGTCATCTGCGTACATCACAACTGTGGCCTTCTGGAACTCTTGTCGAATATAATCAACAAAATCGGCAAGCAGAAGAGTGAAGGAGACGCAGCTCAATGGGTCGCCTTGCGGGGTTCCCACATTTTGCCTTACCTGCAACACTTCCTGCTCACCTTGTACCAGTAAGGTGTCCTCATCAAAGAAACTGGAAATTACGCTCAGAAGAGAGCCACCAACCCCTGCGTATCGGAATGACTTCACCAGGAGATCTCGAGGTGCTTTGTCGAAAGCCTTGACGCAGTCTATAAAGACTGCATACAAATGGCCTGCGGGCTTTGCCACAGCTCGCTCTATTACTGACTGAAGCACATGGATTGCATCACGCGTTCCTCGACCTCTTCGAAAGCCGAATTGCTCCGGTGGAAGGGTCTGGTCGACAACGTACTCGATCCGTTTTATAACCAATTTGCAGAAGATCTTCTTCAGCGTCCTTTCAGACGCTATACCGCGGTATAAGTTTGGGTCTCGTCTGTCATCACCATGCTTACCCTTAAATAAAAGAGAAAGCCTGGCGATATGCCAGGCTCCTGGCATTTGTCCCCTCTTCATGATCTCGTTGAAGAAATCACAAAGATGGTTTGCCAAAAGTGGCTCAGACTGCACCCAGTGCTCATAGTACACTTGGTCAGGCCCCGCACTCTTTCCTCTCGGAAGAGAGTGCAGAACCTGACTTACTTCTTCTACCTCAAAGGGCAGATTCATAGTATCCTGCTCCAATGTGAGCGGGTGCTCAATCATTGGAGCCAGGCGTACCGTCTCGCGGTTATATAGAAGACCGGTCAGGTGACTCGTTACCTGTTCGTCGCTGAGCAGGTGGTTCGCCCCCCTACGAGGCCGTACGACGTAGGCTGAGGGCTTGCGCTCCGCTCTTTCGAGCAGTCGGATCTACCGCCCTGTTGCCCAGGAAGTCGTCGCCTGCTTGATTTTCGAGAAGATCCTTGTTGACCACATTAATCGTTTCTTGAGTCTCAATAACCTTTTGGACCATAATCAACACGGATTCACAAGGGGCAAATCAACCTCGACGCAGCTACTCAAGACTGTTCACGATTGGGCACTCTATAAAAACAGGGGTGAAAGAGTTGACTGTGTCTACTTTGATTATTCTAAAGCATTTGATCGAGTACACCACCATACCCTTGTTAAAAAGTTGTCTGTTCTAGGGATTGACAATCGTACCGTATCCTGGATTAGAAGCTATCTGAGTGATCGTAAATTCTGCGTTAGGGTAAACAACTCGTATAGTGACTTTATACATTGTCCGTCTGGTGTTCCGCAAGGCTCTTGCATAGGTCCATTGTTATTCAATTTATTTATTCTTGATATTGGAACCGTACTACCCCAAGGAGTGACAAACAAGCTTTATGCTGATGATCTGAAGCTGTACTGTCCCACTGACACGCTAGAGGGAAAACAAACACTACAACTAGCCATAGATGCTGTCTCTCGTTGGTGTGCTGAAAATGATATGATGATATCCATACCCAAGTGCGCAATACTTAGCTCCAAGAAACAGTGTTTTGCTTATAAACTTGACAATCAGGATATACCATATACCTTGTCCATACGTGATCTCGGCGTAATGGTTACCCCAAGCCTCGATTTTGATTTACATATAACACAAACAATCAAATCGGCTAATGCGGTGATGAATACGGTATTTCGTTGTTTTGTCGTAAAGAAACCGGAGTTCTACCTGCATTTGTTCAGTAGTCTTGTACTTCCCAAATTCCTTTATTGTTGTGAGGTTTGGCGTCCCTTCCTTAACAAACATCTTGAGGCCATTGAGCGCGTACAATCACGTTTTATAAAGAGAGTGAGCAAGCGCTGTAATATACCTCGTGCAAATATAGAACTCAAATCAATTTCTGATATGTTTGATCAAGC
Organism: Dermanyssus gallinae; assembly: GCA_003439945.1. Lineage (NCBI taxonomy): Eukaryota > Metazoa > Arthropoda > Arachnida > Mesostigmata > Dermanyssidae > Dermanyssus > Dermanyssus gallinae. Next base: position 259,381 of record QVRM01001533.1, on the reverse strand, counting down.
CGACACGAGGATGTATAATCGTTTACGCAAGCTCGATATGTTAGATAAGTTCTTTGTAGTAAAACCTAACTCGCTGCGTAGTGGTATGACTATTAATGCCTTGCAAGTTGCCTCAAATGATAGAATTAATAACTTCTTTCCTTGGAGGATTTCGAGAAAATTGCACGCATTGAACAAAATGTAAAAATTTTGTGTAAACATGTACATAATAACAACGACAATGATATTAATAACACTCTACAAATATCTATACACTTGCAACTATACAATATGCCCACCCTTTTGGCTCAATAAAGGCGCTTTTGAATTGAATTGACGTTGCGGCCGTATCTCCAATCGTACAGCATCCGCTTACATTGGAGCAGCACAACATGAATCTGCTTTTCGGGGTGGAGGATGTGTGCCAGGTCCTACGGTCACTCCCGAAGAGAAAGAGCTCAGGGCCCGATCAGATCTGCTATGAGCATTGGACCCAGTCACTCCCTCTCTTGGCAGAAACTCTTTGTGATTTCTTTAATGAAATTATAAAGCGGGGGCGGATGCCTAAAGTCTGGCATGTCGCCAGGCTTTCTCTTCTGTTCAAGGGTAGGCATGGTGATGACCATCAGGATCCAAATCTCTACCGTGGAGTGGCGTCAGAACGCACATTGAAGAAGATTTTCTGTAAGTTGGTGATTCGGCGGATTGAGCACGTGGCTGAAGAGGCACTTCCACGGGAGCAATTCGGTTTTAGGAGAGGCCGAGGCACCCGTGATGCAATCCACGTTCTCCAGTCAGAAATCGAGCGAGCTGTGGCACAACCCAGAGGTCATCTGTATGCAGTCTTTATTGACTGCGTCAAGGCCTTTGACAAAGCCCCTCGCTATCTGCTGCTTGAAGCATTCCAACGAGCAGGAGTGGGTAGCTCTCTCCTGAGTGTAATAGCAAGTTTCTTTGAGGAGGACACCTTGTTGATAGACGGTGAGCAGGGTGTATTGGAGATTAAGCAAAATGTGGGAACTCCGCAAGGAGACCCGCTGAGCTGCGTCTCGTTTACACTTCTCCTTGCTGACCTCGTCGGTTACGTCCGACAGGAGTACCAAAAAGCCGTGGTGGTGATGTATGCAGATGATATCGTGGTCGCTCATCGCGACCTAGGTGCCATCAAGCGCATTACCTCTATGATAGAGGCGTTCCTTGTCTCGAAGGGACTTGAGATAAACACCAGGAAGACCAAAGCCATGAAATTCAGGCGTGGAGGTCGATTGGCTGCCAGAGACGTTATACGTTGCTGCGGCCAACCATTGGAGTTTGTTAACTCTTTCCAGTATCTTGGCCTTCGGGTTCATAATACGGGAACGACGTTCACAGCGCATATAAATGAAACAGTACGGAAGGCACTTGTCTCTCTTTACGGGGAAGTAGGCAATGTCCGAAGATTGTCCGTTTTCTCAGCAGTGAGGCTCTTCATGCTTCAGATTGTTCCGGGGCTGGTGTATGGCCTTGACAGGGTGTGGAACCACCTCACACTGGCGAATTTTAACCAGCTTGAAAGGTGTTTCTCATTATATATGAAGCAAATGCTTTGCTTGTCTATTCGAGCAAGGAGCCGCTTTGTGTATCTCATGTCAGGTTGTCCACCGGCTACTGAAACAATCCGACTAAGGCTGAAGATGCCGCGTACAGTACCATACGAATGTTTCATTTCTGAATGGGAAGCTAAAGTCGAACAGGCCAGACGGGAGGTCGGTGGTTTGGACGTTTTCAATGCCGTGCACCTTTGGTCTGGTCCTGCATGTGACAGTCGCCACGTATACACCAGGTACATAGTGCATGGTTATCACTACCTGGTATGTTCAAACGCAGCCTTTCACGAGGAGTAAGAGTTGTGCACCTGCCGGTTCTGCCTGCAGAGGTGTGCCAAGTACCATGCAGTGGGATGCACAGCGCTGAACAAAACATCGTTACACTACTTCTCTCGCCGAAAGCGTGAAGAAGATAGAGTATTATGAAGAAACATCGTGAACTGTATATTATACTCAATCTGAGTGAAATAAATCTAATTGGAATTGAAATAAATAACGCTATATTATTGAACGCAGGCTTTCTTAAATGACATGACAAGAGCAACTGACAACAATATGTGTAGCAATGTATATACAATTTGATATGGCCGTTATAGTATATAATGTTATAAAGGCACTTATAGTGATCGCTTGCATCCGGCTGACGTACTGAAAAAGACGGCTTTAAATATGGCTGTTGGCCTTCCACTGTTGACACAAATGCGCTTCTTGTTTCGGTCAGCTGGCATGTAATCCGTACGTCATAGTTACCTATTAAACCCTCTAAAAGCTCTTCATAATTGAAAATATTAATCAAGGTAAATTATTTGCTCAGCGTAACTAGGCGCTTCATTTATATCTAGCATCTACAAAATGAGCTGAACACATAATGTAGAAGTCACAAAGATTCAAACAAAAAAAGTAAGAGTGCGGACTAACCACCATTTTATGAGAGTAGTTAACATATTAGCATAGCTTGCAGAGATTTTAACCAACGGATTGGTATTATAAAAAAATGCGATTTTGAGGGTGGATCAAAAAGTTCTGTTATAGGTGTTTAAAACATTTGTATTTAAAATTTCTAAGTTTGTTTGTTACCTTTAAAATAGCTTCCACCTGCTGCAATGTACTTGTGCCACATACTTTCCTATCCGTCGAAAACTTTTTAAATGCTTAATTCCGAATTGAGTTGCTCTTGTGAATGTCTCTATGTCACTTCTATAGTCGCGGGGCGTTGTCTCTTTAATTTTTACCCGTGAGAACAGGAAGAGTCACAAGGAGCCAAATCTGGCAAATAGGGAAGCTGCAAAGATATCAAAATCGAATCATGAATTCACCATCAAATAACCCGAAATCAGTAACGACAGTGCGTTGTCGTGATGGAGAAGTCAAGAGTAGTTTGCCCAAAATTCAAGCTTCTTCAGTCGGACGTGCTCGCGCAATCTTCTGAAAATTTTGTGGCAGTACTCCTTATTAGCGTAAAACAGCACCGTAAAGCAATTCAGGGTCTTCTGGATTACCCGTTGGGCGTTCATTTTCTGATAATTCAACATTTTTGGAACGAAATTTGCTGCTAGCTTGCTGACGCATAACGCTTTGAACTTTTCCTCTGTTATTGTCGTCAAAAACTTTCCCAAACGAGGGTCACTTTCGGTATCTTCACGCTTATCGTGAAACTAACGGTACCACGTATACACAGTGTTTTGGGGCATTTTCAGGTTAGCAACTGGTACTTCTGACCAAGCAGTGTCCTAATTAAGCAGTTCCTAACATTTCTACCACTTAAGAACATTTGATTGGGTTTTAAACAAAGAACTTTATGTAGATTCGTTGCTCATCAATTTCCGGCTTCTTAAAAATCGCCAGATCTCGTTTTTCACACTATTTTGATCTAAGTAATACAATAAACGCGAAACGTGGCCGTTGTCTACCTGAGGAATATCGATTCTAAGCAAAAAATGATTTCGGTTCAGCTTAAAAAATCAAAGTTCTAGAACATGCCGATCCACCCTAGTCTAGATGTCGCTAGTTTGTCAGAGGATGCAATTGAGGCATTGACAACATAGCAAACGCATGTCTCAGTAAACCCAAATTGACTAATTATGCGTTAATGATTGTCGGCCGCATCTTCATCACTTGTCGGCAGCACTATCAACAGCAATAGTGGACTCTAATAGCCGCTGTGTTCCACCGCGGGATAAGCGAGAAGCCATACGAGAGCAGCCAACAAGCCTACAGGCAATGGTCGAAGCCAATGTTCTCGCCTCTTTCCTCTTAGATCCGCCGCTCTTCCTCCTGTCCCTCGCCCCTTTTCGCGCGATCATCTTCTGAAATGGAGTCGTCGTCGTCGTCATCGTCCGTCGTTGTCTGATTGATTTCGGGTAATGAAATGATTTTGTTAATTAAATCTGCTAATCAATAGCTAGCCGGACGCTGCCTTCCGAAACTGTCGTCCACTGTAATGATTTTGCGCTCCGGGCTCAAGAGCTTACCGCTCAGTTGAACGTTACGATCGGCCGCAGCAGTAGCGGCAGCAACTATCGATCCAGCTCCGGCCAATGACCTGTTGCTGTTGATCGGGTCGGAGGGAGACTTTTCCAGGTAAGCTGAGCTGAGCACGAACAGAAACTCGGGAAAGGGAAAACCAGAATCAAAGAGTGTGAGTGACGGGGAGATCGACAGTGGGGGGGGGGGGGAGGAGGCACGGAGGAAGCAGCAACCACAAGTTCTTCGACGGGCGTGTGTTTCTTCCGGAGCTGTGGGCGGGGTGACGACAGAAAGAAATGGCAGCTGTGTTCGCAGCAAAATACGTTTGGATCCGAGACGCTGTCGCGCTTTCATCACGGCCACCAAGCCGCCATCGACTGTTGTTTCACAGCCGAAAGCAGCTGCACTGACGAGTGGGTCGTGGTGGTACGTAGACACTCACCAATTGTTTGCAAATGGCAAATGGGTTGGGTTCAGACGCCAGTTGTTAACGACAAACCGACGTTTTATATTCTTCCCTATCTGGCTCTCACCTTTTCAGAGTTTCAGCTGATTCCATGCTGCTTACTAGACCCGTGGACTTGCCGCGAAGTTTTCATAGATTATTCTTTAGTGTATATATATATATACTGTCTACTAGACCCGTGGACTTTCCACGAAGTTTTCATTGATTTTGCTTTAGTGTATATATATATATATATATATATATATACTGTCTACTAGACCCGTGGATTTGCCACGAAGTTTTCATTGATTTTTCGTTAGTGTATATATATATATATATACATAACCGCAACGGAACCCAAGGTGGCCGAACTGCTAGGAATATAGCCTATCCCGCTGGCACCTAAACTCACGCAAAATATATATATATATATACTAGTGGCATCAAATTGACTTCGATTTCTACTCAATGCAGTTACGGCTAGACAAGTCTCCGTTAAACAAGTGCTTTTAGCCCCAATAAAATAACCAGCTAGGAGGTTTTATGTTTCTTTGTAACGAAGTACGTTGAGCTGGCTTTTCTGTTCCATCTGAAAAGTGCAGCGCGTTTGGTCGTTGCCACGCGCTACTAATATGACTAGAGACTCGTTTGCTAGAGCCGCCAACTAGAATGTCTAGTGCTATTCCTTAGCAAATCTTAAACACCGAAATATGAGTTCCGCAGGGGAAAACAAAGGGTAAACTCGTATCACAAAACAGATTGGAAATATCTTGTCTGTTCTCATTCTAGAGCAAAGTGGCCTGCGATCATGTCTATCTAGTTGTTCCACATACCATCGAGCAAAAGCTCGATGGTCTTTGGCTGGTGTGCTTGATCGTCTCGGGTTCTTGGCGTCTGGTGTGTTCGAGCTTAATTGCGGGTTTGGCTGTTCTATTTGATTTCGAACATGCCAGGAGTGTATATTGGTTGATTAGAAACACAACTAGTGAACTCATTCGTCGCTTCTCAGCATTACGAGTCAAGCAGTCAAACAGCATAGTCAAGTCGACTAAAACATTTGACATTGGTAATGCTTTTGCTTTATTTAATTTGACTGGTTCAATGTTGTTGACTGCGTATTCGTGGATACTCTCAGTCTGTCTTTTCAGTTTCTGACAAACATGAGGTTTTCAACAAGGTACTTACCGGGGAACACATGGCCCGAGTTTAGCGCGAGGCCAGGCTTACCCTGCTACTGCTAAGGGCAAACACGGCGACAACGTGGACGATCCAGATCTTTACCGGGTTATCGCCTCACAGCACACTCTCAAGAAAATATTTGCTAAGTGTATTGTCTCGAGGGTGTTTTCAAATGTGTTGAAGATGTTGCAGGCAATTCGGGTTCAAGAAGGTACCAAGGACGCGATCCATGTATTTAATTCGGAAGTTGAGCGGGTGTTAACTGTAGCCGGGAGTCAATTGTACGCCGCCTACTCTGATTGCGTCAGGGACTTTGACAAAACCCTCCGTCACTTACTGGCCGATTCATTTTGACACGTTGAAAGAATTGGTTCTCTTCCACAGGTGCTCTCCAACTTCTTTGCTCAATACCGCGTTGAAGTAAACACCTTGCAGCTTAGTCAAGACGTAGGGATCCCTCAAAGAGGCCCCGTCAGTTGCATGGCTTTCTCGGTACTCATGACAGTTCTTGTCCGCCATGTGCTGAAGGTGTTTATAAATGTCGCCGTCATGCATGCAGACAACATGGTAGTGGCCCTCTGGAACTGCGGTGCCATACGTCGAATTGTCGGCGAATGGCGCTGCAACACCAACTTCCATAGTGAGGGCCTGCAAACAAATTCATGAAAAACGAACGTCATTTAGTTTCTCCGTAGGGGTCAATTTGCTCAGCCGACGTACCCTGTTGAAGCCAACCGCCGGAGTTTGTTAATTCCTTACCGTATATGGGGGTGAGACTAACTACATAGGAAAGACCCTTACCCAGCAGATCGGCTACAACTGTCGGGCGTCTATTCACACAGAGCAGCTTTCGAAGACTGTTTATAAGTGCGGCAGCACGTCTTTTGGGCTTAGGGCTTCTTATTGTATATAGCGGTACTACAGCCTTGGTAGGATATGGGACGATTTTTCAGTGGCTTTTGCGCAGCTAGAAAAGTGTTTCGCAGCGTATAATAAAGCATATTCTTCGCTTGCCACGGCCGGCAAGAAACCGTTAGTGTGTACCTGCTAGCAGGTTGCGGACCGGCAGTGGACAGACTTAAGTCACCTACTTGTATGACAGGACCATGTTGGCAATTTTTGTTGGAGTGGCAGTAAGGCAACAGCAACATATATATATCGAAATGCATATGTATGCGGGTTGCAACGGTATATAGCAATCAGATGATTACTTACTTAGAGCTGTAAGTGATATCCTCAAACAGGACGCGTGTTGGCGCTACAAGCGTCGAAATAAGCTCACAGCGCCGCCCGTGGGGGGGGGGTTTATGAGATGCTTCTTGGCGGCCTGCTACAGCATAGGCCGATAAGAACGAGTATCTCATTAAATGTGCCTCAAGGGTGACTGTTATGATATTAACGACTGTGTATGTGAGTTTTGTGATAAGTGCATGAAGATCTGTCGCTATCACGTTCTAATATGTTCGGCAATAGACTCATGCTCATTACAGGCGCGTGTGAACAAGATATCATTATAATTCGTGACAAACCATGTGTGCCAATTCAATCCTACTTCCAACAACTATGGCGAACAATAATTATAAATATATATATATATATATATATATAGGTTTTAGTGTGAAATGTGTGAGACATGCAATATCTTTCAATCTCGCTGGCTTAACATCTGGCTAGAATCGTGACTGTAAGGATATTTTGGGTTTTAACTTACATTGTGTCATACTGCTGTACACTTACGTATTGATTCTTATACTAAATGAGGCGCAGATGTCGGTCTTTCGCTGCGACGGGACGTGCTGATTCTATCAATGTTTTACTGTACTTCCACCATGTGTGAGCATGCTAGACATTAAACGACTTTTTATGTTAGCACTTTGGAGTGAACAATTGTCTCCGCGTTAACGTGTGGTTACGGGTTATCTAACCCGGGATTAGCCCAGTTCAACAATGTGCCCCGAACAGATGCTGCGTTTCCTCGTTGGATGTCAAGCGACAGTCTCTGACGCAAAAATTCCGATGCTCTTGAGTCTCCCGTGGAGAGGTTAAGGCTTCTACCCACGCGCTGAATCAACTTCAATGTAAGCGGGCCTGGTCCTCCCATTGTTTCAAAGGCCAACGGACAAAATTGGTGCGGATAACTAACGCCTGAGTATTTTCTACATTTGTTAGCCTCTGCTAACCTAGACGCATGACCTGCCTGGTCCGCACCTGCACCGACCATCGAAGGGGCTAATGAGTCGGTTACAGTTGCGTCCCAAACAAGCATGCGACCACGCTCAAAGGGGGATATATATATATATATATATATATATATATATGAAACCTCCAAAAGCCGCTCGTGCTTGTGGTTTGTAATGAGACATTTTGTAGATAGAAATCTGTGTGCAAAGGTGCGCTAACAGCCAAACATATCAAATAACAATGCCTTTGTAAAAAATAATTCTTCTATGTTCGGCGGATAGGCGGCTCTTTCACGATACGTCCTCATGTTTACTTGATCCCCTACTAGAGCAATCGAAAAACGTGAACGACATTTTAAAGGTCGTTTCATGTTGTTTACCTAGGTTTCCTTAAGTAAACAGATCGTTGAGTCAGAGTTAGAGTGGCACGCCGGATGGCAGATGAAAAGCCGAGTTTTCGTCAACACTATGCATATACATGTATATATATATACACATGTATGTATATAACGGTACGCGGGTTGCAACACTACGCGTTTCTATATATATATATATGTATATATATTGTCGAAGCTCTGCTGTTCATCTGTTTGCCATCTATGTACATATATCCAGATATATGTATAAATAGGTGGCAAGCAGATGAACAGCAGTAACTGAGTTACTTGAAGCTGTGAGTGAGGTACTCAAACAGGACGTATGCTGCTGGCTCCAAGCGTACCCCAACAAGCTGCATACAGCGTTCTGCTGTGGGGTCGATGCCATCTAGGCGAGTTTACCGTATTGTATGCCAGCTCTGCTTTTCAGATCTCGTTCCACGCTTCGAGCGAGCACATGCCCTGTAAATATCCTGGTTAGCTCGGGCGCTATAGTGCCTCTTCTTATTTCCTGCCGCAAACGCGGGGGGTGGAGGGGGGGGGGGGCGATCTACTTTCTGAAGTCATTGACATATTGCTCGGCTTCTACGTCTAGACCTCCAGCCAGAGGGGAAAGGGGTCCCGAAGAGGCTACATGAGTCGTTACCTGGCGGACTGCTACGGTACATCATAATTCGATAGAAACGAGCATGCTGGTAACGGCAAAGCGGCGGCTCGCCTGGTCGAACGGTACAGAGACGTACTGTCGCTGATTCGACGCCTTCGACAGGCGCAGCTCGAAGTGGGCGCCAGATTCCGCCGATTTCGCGGCCGGCGTCACGTCGCAAAGTAGCGCCACCAGTAGTGACACACGCATTTGCTGTCTAAGTACTGCTTGGACTTTTGGTCGTCTGTACTCGAGTACTGCGCTACCGCAAAGTACGCGCACGTACACGACGCCTGTGTATGGTTTAGAGAGGCCGGTCACATTACAAGCTCCATAACTCTATTACTTTCCAGTGTAAAATTCCAGTGTAGTGTACTGTTGTGCGCTTGTGCAGTCGCCCAGATGACTACTCGGCAACTCATATACCATAAAATCACCTTTACATACATATTTTATTTCTTAATATAAAATATTTTTATTTCATTTTGTGGTTACAGTGGAATATGAATATCTAACTACCCTTGGGCTTGTGAGGGGTGCTACCAATCGAGCTTATTCTCGAGGCAGCCCCTCATTGTGCCCATAATTGCTGCCGCATTGCCGCGCTGAACCGCCAGAGATAGCCGCTGGAGTAGCGAAAGCTCTTTTGTCCCCCGTCGTGAGTTCAATTCGTTTGCTAATCTTCTGTAAAAGCGACCATGCCTCAGGGCCAGGTCCCCCTAGTGTCTCCAATACTAGTGGCACCAAAATGAAAAAAAAGAAAAATCACCTTTATATAATTCAAAATAAATACACATGGCACAATTGTCGTTGTCATATATGGATTGCTGGCAGTAAACGTACTACCGTGAGAAAAACGTAACTAATCGTCAAATAGGCGAGTACTATTTAAACTTGCATGCGCATATTTGGCCGTCCGCCAAGCAAACAAAAACCGTTTTCGAACTCACAACGGAGCACGGCGTTTGAAGCCTTGCATGGAAAGTTGGTCAACAATGCAGTGGAACACCATCACCTAACACGCTTTGTACCTGATCCGCAGGCGTCTCAGAAACGTGTCTTGGACGCTTTCTACTAACTTTCTGTATTTAGACAGATGGAGTTCCCAGACAGGGGAGCAACTTTGGGAAAGACAAAAGATTTATAAAGGCATATGTGTCACATGAGGAGCCGTTAACACGAATCAACGAAAGATGGTATTTATAACACGCAATGGTGCTGCCACAACCTTGTTAATGTAGAGGCCAAAATTTAAATCAGGCATAGTATGTATGACTAGGTTCAGTGTATAAGAGAAAGTCAGTAAAATGCAGTCGTTAAGTCGATAGTCGAAATCAGGTGCACCACGTTTCAGTACTGTGTATTTGGAGGATGAGAAAATCATGTTATTTTCAAAACATGATCGAGCAATGCCGTCAACAGTTGAATTGCAGAACAGCATGGGAGTCACTCGAGCAAACAGACTAATAAAGTTTTACGTCATTGACATATTCAAGGTATTTAATACCACGTGAGGGGTACTTCTTTATGTCCAAAACAAAAATCTTGTATAAAAGGGGGGGCAATCATCCCCCTTAAGGCACACCAGATAATGCAGAATATGGACGACTAAGCTTGTCTCTAACCATTGCTTGAGAATCCAAGTCAGTAGTGAGAAGAAAATCAAGTATAGACCCAAACGCATGCATAAGCGGGTGATTTAGCTGGGGTACCCACTTGCCAAACGGCAGGCTCTAAATTTCCATAGAGCCATAGAGCCATTTAACGTAATTTGAGATTGCCAGTCTGTGTGTTGAAATCTCCGACCAATATAAAAGAACAGTCTATTCGACAACAAATGCTTTAAATAGTACAAGTATCAGCCATGCGTTTAAACCTCTGGAGACTGACCCCCGAGGCGAATGCGTAACAGCAGACAAGACGAAAGCTGTCTTGTTTGGAGATTAAGTCAACAGAAATGTTTTTCACCCGGCAAGCTAAAATCTGCGCTTACGATACATATCGAGCTTGTGACGAGTACAGATATCTCTCGGCCGAGCAAACACTCTATATTTATTTATAAAACGAATTTCAGTATCACGTATGTGTTCGTTAAACCATGCCCCTTACATATTAGAACAACGCTAATGTCATAGAGCAAACAATAACTTCTTTGTGTAGCAATTGCACCTGGTTTGGCAGCTAACCTATAATTCAAATAGAGACAATGAACTGATCACCGCATATTTTCTTCTTACGTAAGCCCTCACGTGTGTGCTTGTATTTTATAAAATAAAAATCAATGCGGCCTACTTAGTATTAGATGACAGAATATCATATGGCTGATCTTTGTCGACCAGAGCCACCAAACTGCGGGAGCGAAAGCTATGTGACAAAGAATCACAGCGATCTCATTGCACAAGAATTTCGCATAACATACGCGCGTTGTGTATATATATATATATATATATATATATATATGGTGTAGTAGTTACTTGTCACTTCCCGTCAATAGCCACGTGCAAGGCTTGTTCACTTCAGTGGTATATAGTCCATGTATCTGTCCAAATTACTTGCGCCGTTAGGTTGGACGACGTCTTACCAATGGAATAGGAGAGCTCGTTGGCGAGAACACCAGGAGGCGCTAGTACCATACACAGTCCTTCTAGAGAACGATACATTCAGATGACTGCCAGAATAGACATAATAAGGCAAATTATGAGATATCAAACAACCAGTAGAGCTTCTACGAGTTCACTAGCCAAGTTTAGCACGAGTCGCAGTTCGCGTTTTCTACTCCCGTTTCTACTGCATGAGCGTTTCGTGAACTTATGAGAAAAACATACAAACAACTATTGCACACGCGCATTTATACATATATATATATATATATATATATATATATATATATATATATATATATATATATATATATATAAGAAGTAATGCTGTTTAATATTTTTATGTGCATCTATAAAAATATTGAACAGCACTACCGTATATATTTTTCTGCTTGCATTTTCGTTCGCGTAAATAATAGCTTTAGTGAGTCGGGTACGTGCCCCTCTGGCGCCAAGCCTCGGACCACTTTTATTTTGCATATTTATTTTAGGTCCTAAAAACGTTATTCCTGAATTGATAACTTACTCGTATAAGCTTTGTGCTGATGAACCTATACGGACCTTCCAACACCTCTAGCGAAAGGCAAGTACTACAGAGTACGATTGAGGCGGTTTCTAAATGGTGTGTGGTTAACGAAATGCTTATATCAGTGCCGAAAGGTGCTGTATTGTGTTTAAAGGCTGCCCATCACTACATGCTACAGGGGAAGGCTATCCCTATTTCAAAATGCATTAGGGACCTCGGGGTTGCGGTGACACCGCAACTGGATTTTAGCACTCATATTACACAAGTCATCCGATCAACTAATCTTATATCTAATTCCATATTTCGTTGTTTTATAATCAATGTTAAATAATCTTAGAAGCAGTTAAACAATCTTAGAAGTGGCAACACCATCTCCTCAAAACTAATTGCCAAGACAGATCGTGTAAATAACATGTTTTCGCGGCGGATGGCGAGGGCACTGAGAACTTTTAATGCGAACAGCGCAAATGTCGGCACACAAGTAAATTGACTATTGTATGTATCTAGGTAACGGTTTGTAAAATGTAAATAATATCCTCCCTTTGACAAAATAAAGGTGCAATTGAATTGAATTTTTAGTCGTTACTAATTACATTTCACGTTTACATACGTCCACTTTTATTTCTAGATGGGAAACCTTGAAAACAAATTTAGCAGTGATCCGTATTCTGAATAGGGTCGTTGTGATTGCTCTCAGTCGTCGAGCCAGTGCGTTGTTACCAACAAGAACCGTGCTGGATTTCACAACCACGTGCTTTACCGTTGCTGCCTTCATGCTGTACGTGCCTATTCTAAAGAGAAAAATCCTTCTCTATTTACAAAATATCTTCTTAGTAGTTTAACGTATAAAAAGACTACAATTTTAGTCTATGACCTTAGTCTATTATTAGAAGGTCAGGCCGTCGTTGCGGTTGAGCATTGACTCAAAATTGACATTAGGCAGTAAGTTGATTAAACGTGTGCAGTGCAGTAGGTAATTATTTCCACGACATGAACGAAGACTATAGAAGCACCGTTCGTGCTTGTCTGGCTTGCGGGTGAAAGACGTTGTAAAAAGAAAGCTGTACAAAGAGAGGGGGCTACGTTTTTGTTCGAATCCGTTTCGCGGTTTGCTTAGCGTCTGCGCTCAACTCGCCATCCTCAAGCACGGGGGCAGTTCGTAATCTTCTTTCTATCGAAAGAAGACATCAAAAGGAATACGCGGCATTGTTAAGGTTGACATCACTAGTTTGGGGCCGGGAGGAGGATTTGGTATGGAAGGATTTGTGCGGTTTTGATGGATTGGCTCATGCTTCATATCACAACGGGAACGCGTCCAAATGGAAATGCGTCTGTCGTCGTCGTCGTCGTCGTCGTCGTCGCCGGTTGCGATCTGCCTGACTACATGCTTTGATTTGAAATGTGCCCTCCTTTTGTTCTTCTCTTCGTCTTTGTCGATAGACGAACGAAGAGGATTTTTTTCGCGCATGTTCGATCGTTCGATTTTGGCCGAGATGGGCCGAGACGACTCACTCCATCGTCTCCGCTCTGTATGGATTCGATCAAGTCGAAGCTTTCCAACATTGTCGAGATTCCCCTATGCTGCTGCTGCCGCCGCCGCTGCCATTCGTATTATACCAGACCTGGGGCAGATTCTGGGTGGCTGTGTGAGTTAGTGCGCTGAGACGCTGTGTGTCTAGTATGTGTAAGTGTGCGTGTATCAGCAGCGTATGCGTATATATATATATATATATATATATATATATATATATATATATTATATATATATACAGGTGCATATGGAGCAAACGACTCGACATACAGGTTCAAGGCAGGTTTGAGGCAAGCCAGTAGTAATCGTAGTAATAGTAGTGAAGAAAGACACCAGCGAAGTAAAACGAAAGTAGTTCCTATGAAAATGGCTGAAGTAGAAGTAAGACATGTCAGGATTCATTCATCTATTCGGTCGTCGTTGACTGCATCTCTTTCAGCGTGATGAACTAACTCGGCCAAAGCGAAAGGTGCCGTACACGCAATTCAGCAAGCTATGCTGAGGTTGAGGCACTGGTCATCTAGAAGTACTCGTTCTCGTCGTGGTCGTCGTCGTTGTCGTTTATTGAGCCTACCTTCTACGAGAACGCAACCTCCGTGTATTTTTTTGAAATCTCTTATTTTCCCCCCATCCCTCTCCCCCCCCCCATTTTCCCAATCTCTTTTTCCCTCTCTTTACTTATTTCTCACGTTTGTCCTCCCTTTTTCTTGTTTTGTTTTTCCCGCTGTCGTTCGATATGATCTCTCCTATGACCGAACCCCACGTTGTCTTGTTCTACGGTGTCCTCTTTGCCTGAGACGCCGAGGGGGTTGGCGGAACGCACTCGTGCGTTCGAGAGCAGACACCAATCGAATGAACCCGATACACGACCGACAGATGGATGCATTCCGTGCTGCGCGGGGCTCGTCGACAACGTGGGCCATCCCGTGGGTTGAGACGGACCAGCGAACGGCCTCGACGGTTTTTGTGTGGCACGTCGAGACAGCTTTGTTTTTTTTGTGTCGTTCGACCGCTCAATGCGCGCAGTCGGCAATAGCGACGTTCACCCTCTATTTCTTCTTATTCGTTGGCTGGCCGCTGTCGGAATTGGTCTACGCGAGACCGCCGCACGTGCCAGCGGCAGCGGTAGCAGCAAGGGCTCTCTCGCTGTTCCAGCCCTCAACGGCTTCAACTACCGACGGAGACTTCAATTTGCATGGCAAAATCGCCGCCGCCGCTGTGTTGAAGAGCGCTCGTTGCACTACTGTCGACGTCACGCCAGATAGACAGAGCAATGACACTGCCAGTGTCGTTGATCTGTGCATCCACTGTCTATTTGCCTGTCTGACTGTCTGTGAGTCTTCCTGTGTTTGTGTGTGTGCTTGTTAGTGTCTCAGTACGTATATGCGTGCGTGCGTACCCGATCAACGGAAGGTCCCGCAAGGTCTCGTCTTCACGGATCTTGTCGATTTTGTACGGCATCAACGAGCGAACAGGTTCGATCGTCGGGGCAGCAGCAGGACTGTTACAGTCATACTAGTATTAGATTAACAGGAATAGCAAAAGTGGCACTGCATGCTGCCGCTCTTGGCAGCCGCCCTGAAACGGGCGCTCTCGGTGAGCTGAACTGAGCAGCTCGTTGGAGCCGGTGGGAGATGAAGAGCTCGCGAGCGTGCAGTACGTGGAAGCTAACTATGAGGGCGCGCAGCAAGCAGAACCTAGCCATGGGGCGCGCAACAAACAGAAGCTAGCCATGGGGCACGCAGCACGCGGAAGCTAGCTCTGGGGTGCGCAGCAAAGAGATGCTGGCTATGGGGCGCGCTGCAAACAGAAGCTGGCTATGGGGCGCGCAGCAAGCAAAAACTAGCTACAAGGCGCGCTGCAAGCAGAAGCTAGCTATGGGGCGCGCTGCAAACAGTAGCTGGCTATGGGGCGCGCAGCAAACAGAAGCTAGCTCTGGGGCGCGCAGCAAACAGAAGCTGGCTATAGGGCGCGCAGCAAACGAAAGCTGGTTATTGGGCGCGCAGCAAACAGAAGCTGGCTGTTGGGCGCGCTGCAAGCAGAAGCTAGCTATGGGACACGCAGCACGCAGAAGCTAGCTATAGGGCGCACAGCAAACAGAAGCTGGCTATGGGGCGCGCAGCAAGCAAAAGCTGGCTATGGGGGCGCGCAGCTAGATACAACACGAACGCCAACGCGCAGTAAGCCAGTACTTAGCGAGTCCTGCTTCACCTCGCCAGATTTGAGGAGGAGAGACAAAAGAGGTGGGGGTAGAGGCAAAGGAGGTGGGGGTAGAGGATCTCGGCAATTTATTCGATTTCAATCTGCGCCTCGTTTCCCTCGTTGTGCAAGTGGCAGCGATGGCATCGACAGTAACGTCAGCAGTGGCTGCACGAGCATCAAGAAGGTACGCGTTCGACCTGTATGATCGAACGCCGAGTATGATTGTCACTTCTATTAGTTGCTGTTATTGGAGTGGTTTTTTAAAAAGTATTATTGTTACAAGTACGACTACACGCGAGTGCAACACTTGCGACTTGTGTCCTTGACGGCGGATGCGGCGACGGCGGAGAACGCAGCTTCTCGTACAATAACACAGCAACAGAGGTCTACAACTCAGAGGTTGGTTGTGGCGATCGCGAAATTGATCTTTCAGGAGGAAACAAAGGCGAATTGGTTCCGCGTATCAACCTCACACAATAGACCAACGGTAGCAGCAGCACCGCCACCACCACCACCAGAAGCAGCCAGTAATTATTTTACAGCATAAAACAAACAGCCTAGCTGGCTGATTGGATCGCAACAACGTTTCTGCAAATTTCATTCTGGCTGCATGTTTATTAGTAGCAGCAGTTGTTGTTGCTGCTGCTGCTGCTCCTGTTGTCGTTGTTGTTGTTGTTGTTGTTGTTGTTGCTGTTGTTGCGGCTATTAGTGTTGTGTTTTTGTTGTTTTTGTGTTGTTGTTGTTGTTGTTATTGTGTTTGCTAGTATCGTTGTTACAGCTGTTGGTTAATGTTGTTGTAGTTGTGATCATTCTTGGTGCTCTTGGTGGTCTACTGCCGACGACAGAGCACGTCTATACAAAGCATGTAGTTGCAGCTGGCTTCACGGACAAGCATCCGATATGCGTTTCATCGCAGCGTTGATTGCGAAACTTGCTATGTTGTTGCAACTGCGTTCGGTGAGCGAGTGCACTCGCACCAGCTATATATAGCTTCTGAAGCAGTGCTCGTTTGATAAACAGATAGCGTAACAGCAACAAAATATTGCACAAAGTGGTCGTTTCGGCATGACAATCGACACAGGCCGAATAGTTTACAGCGATGACTAATAAAAGAGTTATTGCTCGCCGTATCGTTTATGCAGCATCGACATGCGCATAATATGGGTGCCGTCAAGTCGAAGTCGCATTGCCACTCCACCCAGACGACTAGATATACCAACCAGGGTTGCATTTGCAAGTCAACTAAATTATTCTGCACCCATTAAATCCTTTTTTTAGATTTTATAAGCATGCATGTCACCATATCATATGTTAAGCAAGTATTTGTTGATCTTCCAAATCTTCCAAACGAACAAGTATTCATTAAACTCGATCACTGACACAGACACACAGTGCTTGCGCATAAACGTAGATAAATCGACGGCCCAAACTGCGGCCCTATGATTTACGCTAAAGATTGAATGTAAAGACGACGCTGAAAGCAAATCGTTGTCTCAATAGATGCTCGTCGTAAAAGGTCGTCAGCACAGCTGGCGTAATCGACAGACACTCGCCAAGACGGTGAGCCTCTGTGACACCTCGTTTGCTAACCAACCAAAGCGGACATCGGCGGCATCCGGCCAGACATGTAATTTATGATCGGCGTAGGCTTTTGTCGAATCAAATGCTTGATCAACATAGACATAAAACGTTAATTGGCTGCAGTTAAGCAATGCCTGTAGTAAAGGCTGCTAAGAAGGGTATCCGCCGGGAACGTTTTGATATCCCGATTACAAACATCCGCACAGCAAAATTGCATTAAGGTACTTTAATATACCGGAGGACAAATGTCACGGGCAGCTAGCAATGACTAGGATCTGGGACTCACAAACCCACGCAAACCTGGCTTCCGCCCTACCCCTCAGACTCGTAATTGCATACCTTGAAGGAGGAGCCTTGCTTTTATCGCCAGCGCTCATTCGGCTTGACTGAATGGGTCTCGGGAACACGTTAGGACCATCTTCTCCGCGTACGATACCCGGTCTGTGCTGCGAGAGAGCTGCGCACCACATCGCCGTGTGCCCTATGTAGGGGGGGGTGCCCATGTAGGGCCCCCCCCGGACTTGCAGTGTGTTAGTCTGTCTTAGAAGTTTTGATCATATAGGTGTGGAACTGGACGTGGTCAGCACTTGCGTGATGAAATAGCAGACTTCGGTATTATTCAGCATGGTCTTCAGTTTAATTGGGTTCAATGAAGTCCAGAGTGTCGGTGCTGTAGAGGACTGCTGTTGCTTCCGACGGCATATCAAGCACCGGGCTCAGCAATTTCCTGTGGCAAGCACGATACGTGTCGTAGGAGCTCGGCCGGCCACACGCAGCCAGCCCCATTTATCTGTTCATGGGAGATCATCCTCTGTAGCTCGGTCTCGGGCGACTCGTATAACGCAGCCCCGCTGCAGCGCCGGGCTGAGTTCTGGCTGAGTGCATAGCTTCTTCAGAGCAACCTTGAGCTTATGTCTTGCAAAGCACCCCAACCTGGTATATGTGCTGCTTTAGCGTTTGCAGGGCACTCCCATTCAGCC
Organism: Dermanyssus gallinae; assembly: GCA_003439945.1. Classification (NCBI taxonomy): domain Eukaryota; kingdom Metazoa; phylum Arthropoda; class Arachnida; order Mesostigmata; family Dermanyssidae; genus Dermanyssus; species Dermanyssus gallinae. The sequence continues at coordinate 241,103 of QVRM01001533.1, read as the reverse complement.
TTTAGGTTCGGGCCGACCTTGGGTAATCATCTCTTTGCGTTGGGAGGACGCTTCGACATGCCTTTGCCTCGTGTCGCTAATAGCCAGGTTGGCGGACCGGCATAAGAATAGCCTATCGATGATTTACCTATCGTGTCTCTATATGGTCAGTCAGCGTGCGCAGTCGTGGGACAACTGGCCGTGTCATCCCATTCGACTGTCATCCGTCGCAGCCGAACCCCCACCCGAAAGATAAGGGCGGCACCACATGCTCTGGCCTAACAACAAAAGTGCAAGTCCACGCCAGTGTTTCGTTTATTATTATTAACTAATTAATAACACCCGGGCTGGGTAAGTGTGTTTATGTTACATCACAGTGTTTCGACACAACAATCAATCCAGCGTTTTGCCAGTTCTGCTATGGACCAAACCTTGGTATTTTTTTCACATTTTCTCCAGCATTGTTTGCATCGACATTCGTCTTGTGGTTCATGGAAGCCTTCTACGTTGCACAGAACGTGATGAAATCCGTGAGCTGCAAAGGCCGTAGCTAAATGACGACATTTTACCCCGCTAGCTCTCAACCCTGTACTCCTCATTGCTGCTGTGCCATAAATTCCTATGTCTACCTCACTTATTTTGGTTTGCCAGTTCCGCATATAAACGTCAAAGGACTCTCTCCTGGATGAGGGTTTCGTTATCCTCATCAAACGCAACTCCAACTTTTCCTGAAGAAGAGGGATATAAAAAACGTTTTTAGACTGAAAACCAAGAATTCCTACCGATATTTAAATCTCAACTTTCTGCAAAGCCGATGCCGTTTTCCACACCTTCTTCGAAGGTCATTTACCGGGTACACATGACTAGCGAGATACTTCTTGGGTCTTGGGAGTATAGAGATGATTCCACTAAAGATTGCAAATCTTCGAATCTGCGAACATCCGATAGATTGTTCGACATCTTGGACAAATTTCGCTGAGAAGCGAAAACAAGCGCGTCTTATTTTCCGTTTGTTAAGCAATCGCCGCACTTATTCTGCTCTGAGCGTTTTATCTTTAAATTATAGTGCAGGATAAAATGTGTATTACCCAAACTGATCTTCAAACCCTCCGCAATCTCCCTATGATTCACTTGTCCACCTGCGACAAAGACTTTCGGCACTTGTTCCACATTCTCCTCGCCGTTTTTTGGCTTTTTAAACGTGGCCATTCATTGGTGCTTGTGCGACCGATTTTAGACGCATTAATCCAGTTGGAAACTAGATTAATTAGTTTAAAACTGCCAACAGTGACAGAAGATGGCGCACTTCGCCCAACTCAATTTTCACTTAAGTCGCATTCCAACCTTTGAGAAAGAAATGTTTTATATACTCTCGAAATAACATGTATCTCAAAAATAAATGCACGGCTAGGTCGTCCGGCTTGATTGACTTCTTGTAAAATTTTCCGATCAACGTAAACCAATAGCACTATTAAGACTTTTATCATTTTACTATCTGTTCAGTTCAGTTTATTATCATATTTAAACAGACGCTCCATACGGAACATCCGTGTTTCATACATCGTTTTACTTGTCATTCCATTTATCATAGTGTTATTAGTACTTATTGGTACTCAGTTTAAATAATAATAATAATAATAATAATAATAATAATAATAATAATAATAATAATCGGCCCCATCAGCACAGGTACAGCACAACTCCTGCAAGACATCGGAAAACGAATCGAAGACGTTACGGGCGATCGACGCGAGGCCATGTTTTTGAGACAGATGATGTCTTTGGCCGTGTGTAGAGGGAACGTGGCTTCCATTATAGGCGCCATAAACTGACAGAAAGCGAACAGAGCAAGATAAACATGATTTAAACGTTCATACCTCACAATTGTATAATAATAATAATAATAATAATAATAATAATAATAATATCCGTCATATTTGATGCACAGCGCCATCAGGTCAGGGTGGGTTGCTGAACATGATAATAATAATAATAATAATGACCTGCATATCGTTAAAATGTCTTATCGATCGAGGCATTGTTCATTGTGTAGTTTATGATGCCATTTTTCCTTGAATAACTTAAGTGATGTACATTCCGTAATTCATTATCAAGAGTGTTCCAAATTTTGGCCATGGCCATATCAGGCGATTTAATTCTATAGTTACGATACGTATTGGGTATTCTCAGGGGTGGGCTGTTGCGATTCCTGTTGGTGTTGAATGTAAAATGAAACGATATATCTCGACGAAACATACCATGGAAGTTTTTATACGCAAGAATGCCTAAATCGAATTTGTAAAGTAATGGTATTTTAAGTAGTTTATACATACATACATATTGTTTATTTCGCAATAATTTTGCATTTCAAGATGGTACATAAATACAATACAATCATCATTATATACAATTTTAACACTTTAGCGACCGTCCCACCGGGCAAGAAAGTGCAAAGACCGCCGATGCGACTGGCAGCTCGCTGCGTGGTATTTAGCGCATACCTGCGAGCAGAACCGGCAACGACATTGATCGCCAACTTGGTGAAATCCTTGAGTTGAACACACCAAGTGATGATAGCCATGTACAATGTACCTTGTGTACACGTGCCGGCTAGTGCATGCCATTCCCTCCCAAAGCTCCCTGGTGAGGTACACATCTAACTGCGCTACCTCAGCCGAGGCCTCGGTCACTTTTCCCTGCCACTCCAACAAAAATTGTTGAAGTGGCATTGTAATAGGTGACTTAAGCCTGACTCTGATTATTTCCACTGCCGGTCCGCAACCCGCTAGCAGGTACACAAAGCGATTCCTTGCCGTCCGCGGCAGGCAAAGAACGCGCTTCATATATATTGTGAAGCATCTTTCTAGCTGCGCAAAATTTGCGGCGGAAAGATGGCCCCACACCCTGCCAAGGCTGTAGCTCAACATTGGCACAATCTTAAGCTCAAAAAGACGCAATGCAGCACTCAGAGACAGTCGTCGAAGATCTCTCACCTCTGTGTGAATAGAGGCAATAGCCGCCCGACACCTGTCGCCGATGTGCTTGGTAAAGGTCGTTCCCGTATAGTGCAGTCTCAGACCCAAATACGGGAAGGAGTTGACAAACTCCAGCGGTTGGCCACAGCAGGGTATTACGTCTGCTGCAGCCAATCGACCCCCACGGCGAAACTTAATGGCTTTCGTCTTCCGCGAATTTATTTGTAGGCCCCTACGGTGAAGGTAACCTTCTACGTCGCCGACAATACGACGAATGGCACCGCGGTCCCGGTGGGCCACTACTATGTCATCCGCGTACATAACGACGACGGCGTTTCTAAACTCCTTCCGCACGTGGCGGGCTAGGTCTGCAATGAGCAAAGAGAAGGCTAGGCAACTGAGAGGGTCCCCTTGAGGGGTCCCTACGTTTTGCCTCAGCTGCAAGGTGTCTTCGCCCCTTATGTTTACTTCAAGGCGGTCTTCAGCAAAGAAGCTGGAGAGCACTCGTAGAAAAGAACCACCCACCCCAGCATGTCGAAATGAATCGACTAGTAAGTGACGGGGAGCTTTGTCGAAGGCCTTGACACAATCAATAAAGACGGCGTACAAGTGGCCCCCGGGCACAGCCAACACCCGCTCAACTTCCGACTGGAGTACGTGGATCGCGTCCTGTGTACCTCGACCCTTCCTGAATCCGAATTGCTCTGGAGGTAGGGTCTTCTCCACAGTTGGAAACACCCTCGAGATAATCAACTTGGCGAAGATTTTCTTAAGAGTGCGTTCCGACGCGATACCCCGGTAGAGATTTGGATCGTCCACGTTGTCACCGTATTTGCCCTTGAATAGCAGAGTAAGCCTGGCCTCGTGCCAAACCTGGGGTATGTGTCCCCCGCTGAGTATCTGATTAAACAGATTACACAGCTCCCCTGCTAAAACATCGGACGACTCAGCCCAGTGTTCGTAATAGATCCCATCAGGACCACTACTCTTCCTCTTGGGCAACCCGCGCAAGATCTGCACCACTTCTTCCACCGTAAACGGCGAATTCATGCAGTGCTGCTCCAGAGTGAGCGGTCGCTCAATAACTGGGTTAGGCGCGGGGGCGTTTGCATCGAGCAGAAGCGCACTAAAGTGCTGCCGCAACTGCTCCTTTGTCATGCTGTGCATGCCTTTGCTCAGCCGGCGAACAATGTAGACATGGGGTTCGCGCTCTGCTCTCTGAAGCATGCGAAACTCCTCCTCCTCATCATACCGGCGCTTATTCTCCGCGAGCAGTTTCTTGTAGGTTGCTCTATGTCGGCCATAAAGCGCCCTACGATCAGCAACTATCTGGGGGTCGGGGTGCAGAGCCCGTGCTCGGCGCAGGAGCCCCAACACTTCCCGACGTTTTAGGTAGCAGGTCTGTGTAAACCAGGGCCGCGCCCGTCTTTTTCTGTACTTCTTCTTGACTACAGCCGCTTTGACAGTGGCCTCCAAAGCGTGGTTGCTTTGTTCAATGTCAGAAGTTGATCTCAGGAGCCGTAATTTGCGCGTTAATACACGCAAATCTAGCTGCCTAGACAAGTACGTTGTCGGCTGCCGCCGCGGGGCGCGCCCCTGGCCAGGCAGACACAGAGACGCTAGCACCGGCAGGTGCTTCCGTGCTGGAATATTAAGGACCTCGCATCCCTAAAATTCCGTCGGATGTTGAAGGTTATGAAACAGGAGGTCGATAGTGCTTCTTCCACTTTGGCAAACGTGCGTGAATTTATCACGCTCATTCGCGCAATGCAGGCCTCTATTCTCTAGAAGCGTAAGAAGCACATCGCCCTTCCTGTCGGTGGCGCCACTATCAATACGACAGTTGAAGTCGCCGCCGACCAGAGTGGGTAGCTGGAGGTTGTTTAAGTAGTTTATGAATAGCATAAAGATGAGAAACACTTTCATCTCTTCTGTAGCCAAAAATGGTCATTAGGGCATTAGTCTGTGTAACCTGTAATTTATGTGTAAGTGTTGAAAAATAGTCTAGATATACACACACACACGTTTTAGAAACATTTTATACATTTAGTTATTATCTTCGCCAAAACGTCGGGTTTTGTTGAACAACGTACAGTGAATTACATAATACCTGAACCTACATGTGACGGAATGGCTCGACACTGACTGTCCGTTAAGACATGTTAAGCGTTATAGCAGGTGTATGGATTGCTCATGTTCATATCTTAAAATTAAGTGCCCGCAGCCAAAAGTACAGGGTACAGATATTTATGTGTAAAAAATTCACACATATTCCTCAAGCTAGTTGTAGTAAGACTGGAGTCTGCGATGAACAATTTAATTCCTGTCTTTCCGCCTGAATAATTTAATTTTTGGAGGTATGTGAGAATTCAAGACGCCATTCACGTATTACGATCGCCAATTGAGCGAGCCGGCCGTGGCTAAACTAGGAGGTTACTTGCATCCAATCTTCATAGACTGTGTCAGAGCTGTTTGATAAGGCTCCTCGCCGATTAGTAGTCAATGCGTTTAGGACGCCTTATTAATTGGCGGCAGAGGTGTTCTGACTTCGTTTGCCATGTGCAACGGGAGCTCAAGAACGCCATAATTGGTGATGTATCGTTGTTAGCCATCGGCGCCATCATGCGCATCACTTAAATTATTGAGTCATTACTTGGTTCTAGGGGGTTGTAAATGAAGTATCGGGTAACCAAGGCCATTACATTCCGACGAGGGAGCGATTAGCGAAGAGTTGTAGTACTATTTCTTGCATGGGTGGCAAGCCCGTTCGTGAACGTGAAGTTCGTAGCCACGTTCCCGCATTTGAGCTTTCGACTTTACTCTATGGGGGCGTGTCTTACGGCACACAAGTTGATCATAAGCTCAGCCTTATCTGGCTTATATTTGCGGGAGTGTAGGAGATGTCAAGCGTAGAACCCGAAGGCGTGGTGCATTCGTCTGCGCCTCGCGACCGGAGGAAACACATAGGTGCGCGGGTTCGAGCCCCACCGTTGCACAATTGTATTTATGGGAGTCCGTCTATAAAGCAATGCGAAAAGCAGTCCCATGGACGTTAAATCTTAGCTGAAAGTCAGCCCAGAACGTATTTTTTTAAGAAATGTCAAGCGGCTTTCCGTTGACGCAGCTATGCGTCTCTTTATCCTATAATAAAAGCGCTTTTAAAGTTAGAATACAGCCTGGATCGATAGGGTGTGGAAAACTCTGAGAAAGGCAAATTTTAATTTCCTGGGGTGGTGCTATACGATGGACGTGATCGTCCCGATAAAAGCCAATTCATCTATGCTGTGTGACCGACTGTACGCCGATGATAGAGACTTTCGGCTAATGCTGCGGACAGCTCTGCAGCCACCAATTATTATCGACATGGGGAAAGAAAGTAACACAGACAAGAGCGGAGATCGCGAGACCAGACTACACTTTCTCTCTCCTCAATTATAGGCCCGGAGGGGGGGGGCTACGACGATCGCCGCGTATAGGCTAGTTTTAACATGTGTGCTCGTCTAATAAATTGCACGAGGAGTAGTCTCAATGCGCTTGCCCGAAAATTGCGCTGAGTGTCGCTCAGTCTCGTTGAGACGGCAGGAAACATGAACCAACTGTCCTTATTAAATATAATATAAACGGCCTATATATATATATATGACAACGATCCAATTAACCCCGCTTCAGTGCAACAAAGAGATAATGACAAAAATAAATGTATAAAATATCTACCAATATTACTTCACCTCTAAAATGAGTCAATTATATTAGCCTTCAAACACGACCAGAATGTTGGAGCTCTACATCTTCTCCGCATTTGCATCTACCAAAGGTATTCACTTACTGAGGACGACCGCTTCCGTATACTGAATGTTTTGCAAAATTGCCGACTCGCTGTTGTTCAGTGAAACGAAAGTTCCGTGGTGCTTTTCGAGTAGTTGTTTATACGTGTACTGTGAGACGAAGATGTGCAGCACTATTGTTAGGCCCTACAGGCCAGCTGCGCGCCCCCCACAACTGACCATAGCCCACTGAAAAGTACGATTTTCTTGTGCGAGACCACAAAAATTGACCCGTTTACCAACAGTAAGCCGTCCGATTCTCGGATGATATTAGGATGTTTTTCTGCGGAGACGGGAGAAATGTACCGGTACTCAAGCCACTTGTGAGCATGAAAGACGAATAGAAGAGGTTTAACTGTTAAACGGTACGCCTATTAGATTGTGACACACTCTCTACGTCGTGCAGTCTGGCAAGCTTTGGGATATACTTATTGTTATACACGATGGTGTTGGGCCGCACATCGGCTGATTTGCCGATCTGAACCCGATCGAGCAGATATGTGGCAGATGTTGAAACGAATAGTTAGTGCTAGAGCTCCCTAGCTCCAAAAACGCTTCCAGTGCTTCCTGAAGGCTATGCGCGAGGTGTGGAACAATATGCCACAACAATCATTGTTGAGTTTGATAGACCAAAGCCAAATTGCATGGCGGCTGTTACTAGTGTACGAGAATACACGACACACTTGTAAATTACATTCAGATTCAAATTATACATACATACACAGAACATGTAAACTGTTGCATTATACCTTCTTCTGAGAACGAAACATTTTGTCACTGTGATATCTGTGACGCATGTGAGCTATTTTCCGACGTATTGTACTTACATATTTAAGAAAATAAAACAAAAAGCCTAACGCAACATTCTAGTCGTGTTTTTAATGCGGATTTTATTGTAAATAACATAGTATTTGTATATTTATATTGTTCTTAGAAATTCAAGGCCCGATTGTTGTGGGTACAGCAAATGCATAAAGTCAAGCGTGATAGATGGTAGATGATTTTTTGCCGAACACACCGGCAACTAAGTTAGAAGCCACTTGTTACACTGCACATACAACATTTTGCTTAGTGGTGAAGCATCAAATCCTTTTTGGAATAGTTGACCAGATTTGTGACAGACGGAATGCAGGTGCATGGATACTTAATTTCGACGACACAGGAGGCACCTTAAAGGTCGTGGCACGCTTTGATCATCTGCTCGCGATAGAAACTAGTCGAAACGTAATCTCTGTAGATAGCGTTTCCCAAGAACTTCTGAAAGTTAGTGTAGCAGCCTGCAGGGTGTATTTGATCAATGTGTGATTGGCCATGATAAATCTACAGACCTCAAACAAAATGCGTACGTTTCTTTGTAGAAATAATGCTAGGTGCGTCATTCTGTGAGATTTTTGCTCGGCGGATGATCCAATCATATCCCCCACCGCAGATTCAAAATTCCCTAGCATAGGTAATAGGAAAGCAGGGGTTTGTACATTAGTAGTAAGCCCTCTGTAATACAACATAACAATAGGGATAATATCATCTACATGGGACTGCGACTTCATGATTTCCTAAAGAAGAAGTCCTAGGCATTTAGCGCTTTGAAAATAAAACTTTCCGTGCGAGGAGTTGAAGATTGTCGGGCACGAGGAGTACCCCTCAGTGAGGAAAATGACGAAATTGGTTCTATTTGCATTTACCACGAGATCGAAGCTGGTAGTTCTCCAATTACATTTTCTACATCGAAAAGGAACTGGTGTACGTCGGCATTGACCTAAGATGGTTCACACTAAACAATAATGTGGTGTCATCTGCAAATGCGATTGCTAAGCCAAGCCTTTTAGACTGGATTTGTAAACGAATAAGGTTGCAAAGCACCAGGGACATAAAACGTCTGAGTAGCGAGCGCGGCGGGATAGATCTACTTGCTGCCACTTGTATTTAATCCGTCCAAGCCTAACCGTCTGCCTTCGTGCAGACAGATAGGATTATCTGATTTATCTGATAGATTTATCCAGGCAATCGCCGTTACATGTATCGCAGGTTAGCTAGCATCTGCAACAGATAATAGTAGTTAAGACAGGTGAAAGCTACCGCAACGTCAAGAAAGACGGCAAGGTAAGTCGTATTTGTTCCTATGGAGTCGGTCCCTCGTTGCCACAAAAATCAAGACGAAGCCCCTTGATCGGCTCTTTCGAAAGCTAAATTGTTCTGCTAAAAAATATATAGACTTAAAGTATCACTCATGCATTTACTATACCAGCTTTTAAGCACTTAGAGATGTAAAAAACAGAAAACTGCCTATAATTAGGAAGTAGGTTTTTTGCATATATTTTTAAATAAGGAAACCACCGTACCCACAAGCGTAGATGGAAAACATCGGTTGCAGAGGAACTTTAAATAATTCCCGTCAGCAGGCCTGCAAAATATGAAACTGCGAACTCGACAATTTTGCGGACACTTTAATAACGCCCGGGCTCCAACTGGTTGTGAGACTGAGCAGAAGCCCAAAACTCTCGGAAACTGAATCGCCAGCAAGCGTTGGCAATTTGGCCCCTTTTACCCAGATTTCATTGAACCCCTCTCTCATTGAGTCCCTGTGTCACAACTCACTCTAAGGTGCTTTCCTGTGAAAGTTCCAAGCGTAGCAAAGTGCCGATTAAGCTCGTCGGTATACTCTTAGAGTCAACACGGGTTGTGTTAGAACCTAGTGTTAATGCGGATGGTAGTTCCACAGTTTCCTGACTTCTACCGCAGTACTTGTTAATGAATTTCCAATGTTGGGGGTCCGCGACGCAGTTCATCAAAACGGTTTTAATGCCACGCATTCCTCGCACCTTTAATTGCCTTGAGGTAGCGACTGTTTGGATAGGCAGCTTTTAGTTCCACTGTATTTCGTTTACGGTGCTAACGGTAAAGTCTGTTGACATTACGACGTAGCCGTCGCAATCCTGGAGACAAGGAAAACACGTGCCTTGAAGATTTAGCAGACTTGACGGCTTTATCATAAAGAATGAGCAATATATTCCTGAAGGCCTTAAGTGCAGACTTTATGTCCTCCGCATCATCAAAGGACACCCATGAAGTCCGCACAGTTATAACATACATATATATATATATATATATATATATATATATATATATATATATATATATATATATTATATATATATACATATATATATATATATATATATATATATATTATATATATATATATATATATATATATATAGCCCGACTGTGTGACAGATATGTATATGTACTAGCCCTATTGTGTATATGTATATATAGGCTCATTCCCAAGTCAGATCCGAAGAGTAGACGCACGTGTATTAACGGAAATCTGGGCTGTAACACCTGGCCAATTGTCTCGCAACGGGTTTTAGCGCAACTGTCACTTGAGCAGTGGCATATCTGTTATGCAGAACAATCTTTTAGGTATAATAGAGGTATTTGTTGCTAAAGATAACGTCGTGCTCGTAGGAACAAATCTCAATATCATTGCAATGTACGTCCGGCCAAGTGGCGCAGAGTATACAGTCGGCCCTTTGTCCTTCAAACCTGGTCCTTAAAATGGTCTCCAGAGACATTTCGACAGTTATCACCGGCGACTTTAGCACCTGATGTAATCGCCCAGATAAAAGTAGAATAGTGGCCCTTCTCGACACATTGTACGATTTCGGCTTCTTCTAAACTGCAAATTACTTTGGTGTGTCAAAATTCAAAACGCATCCTACGGGATGCTCGATAATCGATAATTGTGCTAGCAACATGCTGAGTGGACATGTGAAATATATCAGCGCATACAACCAACCAATTAAGTGCGGAGATCTACTCTGTAATGAACCTATAGGCCTGGACGTACAGCTACGCGTCCCGCGGTCGCCGTTCCGTTCCAGCCGACGATCTGTTGCTAAGAAACCTGTTCAAAACAAAGTAACGCAGTTTATTGAGTCATGTTTTCTAGTGCCGACACGTCCGTTACGAGATGCAACAAGCACCTAACGACATTATTATCAGGTAAATCGCAACCAGTAAGGGCTACGAACAGCCGCCTCTCCTAGTGGAGATGCTTAGGAAAGAAGAGAAGGCGCTCTACAAATGGTTAACAGTGTTCGGGCCATCGCCAGCTAGCTGTGCAGCGCCCGCAGGTGAGCTAATGAAATTAGCTCTTGCTTACGAGATGCCATGATCCCTGATGAGCGGAGAACATGTTTGCCATGCATTATAACCGAAAAGCAAAGGTTCTCTCACCGATACTACCTATTGGCGAGGAAGTGTCAAGAATAATTCTGCTTGCAAGTTGCTATTAACCATTTTTACCGCCATGTCTCGGCGGTACAATATTGGAGTCTTACCAGAAGAGAAACACGGTTTTCAACCACGGCGATCGACATTAGCAGCATGCGTTTTTCTTATGGCCAAGATAGATAGAGTATTGTTGAAAAAAGGGCAATATCTTTGCGCAGTAGTCGTTGACTTTAAATCTACATTCGACTCCGGTTTTCGGCAGCTAGTACTAGATAAAATGGAGAAACGAGGTACAATTTATATGCTGCTGGGGTTTTTTCAATGTATACTGCAATCTTATCTTGAAGGACGGATTGCCGAATATGATGGATTCGAATACTAGCCGGACATTGGCTCAAGTCGGACAATCTCAGCCCGTTATTGTTTTGTTCAACTCTTGTTGGTGATCTACCCTAGATGACGTAAGCCTTTCAACTAGCAGAGCAAAAACTTAAGCAATTAAGTTGCACAAAGACGGCCGGCTAGCTGCAGCAGACACACCGCTTAAACGGCCATCCGTTAACATACGTAGGCTGCTTTACGTACCCTGGCCTAACTCTCTCGAGTATCAAAAAGACCTGCTCAAATCGTATAAAATAATTAACCTGGCATGCATTTGCATCGACGGGAGTGATTAAAAAAGCCACAATCGCTTTTGCTTAAAACCGCCTTAGCTGTGTTCGATATCTAAAGATTATCCCCCACTGGATCGTACCGAATAGAAATAATATTGAACAAGCTTTTAGTCGCGATTCTAAAATTATTAGAGCGAGTGAAGGCCGCGAATTTCAATACCTACTATGGGCTTGCACAAATCCACGAATAATTGTATGTATTGTTGGTAACACTCCATTATTCATGGAAGCTTCTAAAATTCGCTATAGCGTTTTACGTGTAGTAAGGCATACGAGATAATATTAAATGAAAATGAAGACAGAATAGCCTAAATTGATCCACAGTTCCTTGTAACTAACGCAATTCTAGTCGCCATATGTTGTTGCAATTTTATGCTCGTAGTTTTCATCAAGTTTAACTTTTTTTATGTACGAGAATTGTGGAATTCCGTAAACGGTTCCGGTTCCGTAAACAAACCTCAAATTAAAATTGAAAAAATTGAAATTGTTGTATGCAGCCCAAGGTTTATTTTATTGGCACACCTAGCCGATACCCTAACATCCTAGCATAATTTGGTAAACATTTGTTATACAATTGTGTAAGAATATAATTAATTGGCTGGGCTTATTGTGCCTTTTACGGAGTAGAGGCACTATTAGCCGGATATGTAGTCGCAACATATATTACTATATAACTGATATCAAATTAACATTTGCGTCACCCCACAGCAGCGCACGGTAAAGGAAAACTTATCAGTAATGTATTGTCAAAAACATTGACTAAAGTGTCCTTATACATCAGTATCTTGTCTTTTATTTATATAATTTCACTATATTAGCACTTTGAAGTGGACAATTGTCTCCGCGCGAACGTGTGATCACGGGTTCTCTAACCCAGGGTTAGCCCAGTTTAACAATCTTTTACAAAAAGCTTATACATCATATAGTTAAAATATAATTTTGCAATATAGCTTTCAATGTTTAGACTTTTTCTTAAGCGAGAACACACAACTTGCACGCTGGGATTAGGGCGAATCACAAGGAGCGAAGGCAGAGTGGAGCGCTCTTAAATATCTTCACCCCCGCACATTCTCACAGAGTTTCTATTTACCGCGACAAAACCTAAACCACGAATAGGGTGAGATTCTAGCGCACGATGTCACGTTTTATTGACCACCACCGCGTCAAAGGCGTTGCCTCCTTCCTCCGGAAAGGTAGCTTCCTGTCCAGATTTTTCATTTTGCTAGTATCTGAATCTACATCACTACCTGACCAGATTTTTCATTTTTAGAAACCAAATTTATATGAAAACCAACTTAAAGGCAAAGTCAGAATTGATTGCTATGCACATTTGATCCTACTGCAAGTTTGATAAATGTATGCCAAGTTATAATCAAACTCGTATTGATACCAAAAATCCTTCAAGTTATTAGCAAAGGCGTATTGATACTAAACAAAATCTAGATCTTTTACATCAAAGAAGTGCTCTGACCAGCCTTTTTTAAATATTCTGCCACGTTTGGGGTACGGCACTCGGTACTGTTAACCAAAGTTTCAGCTTTTTGGTGACGAAAATATGTTTAGATGTCTTCCCTTTATATTTCGGGAATGCAGAGCTGAGTAGAGTCTTCTTGTAGATGAGCGATCACATGAAGATGAGCATGTTTGGGCGGTCTCTTTTCATGGGAAGAGTGGTAGATCTCAGAAGATTTACATGAACTTCAAAGTCAAACAACGTTACCACTACGAGAAACCTAATGACCGCAGCACGAGAATGTGACGACAAAGCGGGCGGCACGATGACAAAATGAAATCCGTCTCTGATTCCGAAAGGGTTACTGGCAACTATGAATCCTCCACCCCAATGGCCGTTTTATTCGTATGTATAAAGCTGGCCTAGTGCATGAGGGGCATTTTTTGGCGCTTGTTTCACATTTTTTGAGCATTTATTTCTATTTCACACATGTAAGGGGGACAGGCTATCGAGGACGAGATGCGGGGATTTTTACAGTTGACGCATTTTTTGGCGCTTGTTTCACATTTTATGAGCATTTATTTCTATTTCACATATTTAAGGGGGGCAGGTTATCGAGGACGAGATGCGGGGATCTTTACAGTTTACGCATTTTTTGGCGCTTGTTTCACATTTTATGAGCATTTATTTCTATTTCACATATTTAAGGGGGACAGGCTATCGAGGACGAGATGCGGGGATCTTTACAGTTTACGCATTTTTTGGCGCTTGTTTGTAGTTGAAAGTTATATGCTCGGTTCGACCACAGTACGTTTGCATGTAGTATTGCTGTTACAGTTTGCGGCAATATGACCTGTCTGAAGTACTTATAATAAAAAAAAAAACCAGGAACACCCGCATAAATAACAACTTTATGCGGTCTGAATGCTACGAACACTTCGGTTGAATTTTTTGGAACCGGAACACCACACGATCTGTGAGAATCAGTGTAGGACAGACTAGCTCTGTTTCTTCTCGTAATATTTTCTCTCTTTACTGATACGACTCCGACTCATTTTAATGCAGATAGGGTATCTTCGTGAGAGAAACCTTCGTCGACTTCGTTTATTCCGGCGCGATAAGCAGCCAACTTATTGCATTTAGCGACCACCGAGATATCAAGTAACGTCGTTAACGCCAGCGCCTCATTCGCTTCTTCAACCTTATTGAACCAGACGTAAATCAGGCCAGACCTGAACTCTCGTTTTTCGTCTGGGTACTACAGCCTGTGCACCTCACTACACAGCGAGAATAGATTGTCGATGAAAGGCTCGGTAGCGATTACCGACGCACCATGTTTGGTTATCTTCATCCTCCGGCAATAACGAGTAGTGGAGGGGCACTTTCGGCTGACTGAACACTTTCGTGTAGATGGCGTCAATTTGTTCCCCCGGATTTTCGAAACATCTAGCAGTATTCTTGTTGATCACTGAGTTCCATTCGCCACCGGAACGATCCACATCCTGATTCAGGTCAGTAGAGTCAACTTTACTATGGTGGTTCAAGGAGCTATTCACAAAAATGCTTTCTGCATAGAAATATATATATATATATATATATATATATATATATATATATTTTTTTTTTTTTTTAAATAGTTACATTTTTATTTGCTCATATGCAAGAGGCAACAATTATCTCCTTATGAACATGTACACCGGATAAATCAAGTGAAAACGTCACATATCCTCCAGGGTCGGGCGTGTCCAGTCTAGCAGAGTTCCACGCACAGAGGCGGCGTTATCCCGTGGAATGTCCAGCGACAGTCTCTGGTGCAGGCACTCGTCAGCTCTAGTGCCCGCTGTCGAATATATATATATATATATATATATATAGAATGAAACATATGGCAGAGACTTTAGCGCTAAAACTCGTATACATAGATATAGAAATTTACAGCGCTTTTGTCATTTTATTAAAGTAGGTAGTATTATACCAATAAAAATATATATAGAAAGGGGTCTGCGACGTCCAGAGCCTTTTAGTGAGCGTAGCCAGGAAAATCTTTACGACGAAGCACATTAACCAAAACAGCGTACACTTGCGATTGTGTTTGGAGCCACCAAACTTAAGCGTAAATCTAGCCGTTCTGGTTTAGACCGCATACGGAGAAAACCAAATGCTATGAGCTGTTTCCGACAACATAGTGCCCAAAAACGTCTCTAACTAGCGAGGAAGTCCAGGCGCTGGACATTTTCCAATTATCCTATATGTGGCCAAGTTCAATGCGATAGCCGCCATCTTTACTCAGAATGCGTAGTACCACACTACCACTACATTTTGTGCAAGAACACCGAGTTTATGAACACCACGCTCGGTGCCTTTGTCGAGCTCTGCGTGCATTGTGCAGAAGAGCTCAATTTTCCTAATTCTTTCGAAAAATAAGAAATTCTAGGGCAAATTCATTTAACAACAATTACACACGTATATATATATATATATATATGTATGTATATATATATGTATATATATATATATATCATGGATGGATAGATTAATTATTCGTCTTTGACATGCCTATCCAAATACATTTCCGTTTTTACGTACGCTTTTACAACAGGGGCGCTTAGAGTGGCAGCATAAGCGGCCATGATGAGATATTTAGGGCTTCTCCAACAATCCCTGTAGCAGCATGGTCGCTGACTCTCAAGGGCATGGTTTAACCTCAATTCGCAATGAGCATTGCTCAACGAGAATTCGATCGACAACAGGGATCGAACCAGCGACAACACCCCAGTAGATGACGACTATAAATGTCGTCCTACCCCCACGCCACCACAACTTAAATTTTATTTACCTAATTTTCAGTTTGCTGACGAATCTTGCGTTAGCAAACTTAGTAGCTTTTGACAGTGTTTTGTTTAACTACTGCTAGCATAAACGACACATGCGTATTTGCTCCATTCGCTGCACGATCCACACTCATTTGGCAAACTAAGTGATTGTTGTGCTTTTCAGAATGACGCATAAAATCCAGATCGTATTGAGGTTCTTTTCCGCAAATTTTCGGCGGAAGCACGTATAACATCATAAGCACTTATTTTGCAACTCGCCTAAGTAGACTCCAAATTCATTGGTCAGCCGTAAGTTGAGTACACAAATGAGGAACATTCTGATCAAGACTGACTCAACGATCCTGAACTAAAAAAGTGATTTCCTTTAATCCAACTACCCCTGGGCAGGCCGGGAATAACGCTCCAAAATGCTGTAGCAAAATATGGTCGTACGGCTTTAATTGTTTGCTAAATCCAGTGAAATCTAGATGGAGTGGATAGATGTACACAAATTTGCCCGTTTGCTCATTGCTTGCCTGAGTGAGTGCTTGGGACTTTGGCAGACGATTTTTTTGCTCACGCTAAACTATCAGTGAGCGGGACAGACGCAGTGAGCTATATTGTGTACTTTAATAAGTGACCTTGTGACACGCTTATTGCAAACATGTTGACTGTTGACTCTGGTTGCGGTTCAATGAAGAAACACTTCAGGTACTGCATGGGACTGCCGATGCGCTTTTGCTAGTGAGAACTCGTGTGTCGAAATCAGGGGGAATCTAGGTAAACAAGAAATCTGGCTTCGCCATTCACAGCAAAATCCCTAGCGCGATGCCTGGCAGCCCCTCATTAGTCAAAACGCGCTGTGATTGCTCCATACGTCGCAGGCATAAACAGCAAACTCGAAATTGTTGATGCGAGTCGTTTGGTCATGCCTTCTAATTTTTTTAATCATCTCTGAAGTCTCGGAACGCCTTCAATTTAATAAGTTTCGGCCAATGGAGTTGTTTGCCCAGATTTTACGTTCTCGCGCAATCGTCTTCAAATGTTGCTGTAGTATTCTTTATTGACCGTAGAACTCGGCGGCAAATATTTGTAGAACATGATTCCTTTGTAGTCGAACAGGACAGTCAAATTAAGCTTAGCGTTCGATCTACTCTGTCTGAATTTACTATTACAGCTGATGCATAATATATTTTCAATTCCTCAGCTATCTCCCTGATAGTAATTAGGCGATTGTGCAGTACAATATCACGATGTTTTTTAACTTTTAACGATGGTCATCCCGTACAGGGGACATATTTGGTTCCCTTACGTCGGTCGCGATACAGTATTTGATCGCGGGACACTGCTGGGTCGCGATGAGCAGGTCGTAATATTGCCACCACATTAAAATATCTGATTTAGTTTTTAACGCAGAACTTGATGCAGATTCGTTGTTTCTCAATGTAGGTTAGATGTCCTTATAAATAGCCAAACATTGTTTTCTTCATTTCTTTGGTTCAACGAAATTAAAACACTAAATTATTGTTTATAACAAACACAAACAATTCATGAATTTGGTCTGCGTGTTACTGACGAATGATGCTTTCCAGCAAAACAAACGGAAATAATTCGGTTTGGTGGCAAAATGCAACGTACTAGAACTTCCCAATCCACCCTAATTATATATAGTACTGCCGTAAACCTGTATCGTCTCGGACTAGATTTCTGCCTTCGAGCTGGCTGGGGTGGCAACGAACGATGCAACGCAGTTCGTTAGTGCTGCAGTGCCGTGGTTATTATTAAGCAAGCGGGCTTACGGCCGCGTTCCTTCATTTGCCGCCTCCACGTAGTTGAGAAGTGAGGCGTACCTCTGGTTGAAGTGCATCGCAAATCTCGGTTGAGACTGCATACCTCATAAATTAGTGCTACTGTTAACGCAACTGGAATCATACGGCTACAACCACTGCTGATACTACTTGGCAGTGTGACAACAACTATTTAATTACCACCCGTTATGAGTTTCGAAGCTACGCGACCGCTCTCCTGTTAGGCTCACCGTCAATGTCCACCTGTCGGCGTCTACATTATTGCCTTCGTTGGTCGTTACGCAGCAACGTACTATATCTTCAATGAATTTCGCGTATGCTCATATTGAGAATTAATCATGATCAATCAATCGATCATGAACATTCTAGCTGCAGGCGCAAGTGCATCTGTCTGTTTGTCTGTCTGCCAACCTGTAGGTTGTAGTGGGGCTTCGACTTAAACTGTGCAGACAAGACTAGGTTCTTTCTTAGCTTCGTAGCTTCGCTCCCTTGAGCCTCGCTCCCGCTAGAACATACGCATGTAACGTTAAACCTAACGATAAGCCTAACGGAAGTCTACGCATTTTGCCCGTTCGGAGTTGCGTCCTTCTTTCAGTGTGCTGTTGGGCAACGCCCCCTAAAGAGAACCTCTATCCCCAGAGGGGCTCATAGGTATCGCCTATACGTCTTGTCGAGAGCCCATTGAGAGCGACGCGACCTATTCTTAGCGTATCTTCTACACGTAGGCAGCCAACGGCCGCCTAACTTGTAGACTCGATAATGCACGGCGTCCAGCATCTTCTTCTTCGCTCTGTCGAGGACAGCAACGTGGGGCCGACGCAGAGGTGACCGATGGCGAAACAACGACCTTGTACGTCATGCTGTCCTGGTACTGTCGTTCGATCAACCGTTCGATCCCTCCCTTGCCACGCGGCCGAATAGATGCCCGCCATAACAGCGGAGACATGATCTAGCAAACGGAGGGGGGCGGTGGCGGTAGCAACAACAACAACAATAAAAGCAGCAGCAGAAACAACAACAACAACAGCGACAAAAGCAGCAACAACAACAATAACACCAACAAGAGCAACAATAAAACAATATCAATGGCAACATCAGCAACGGAAAGTTCAAGCGAGTATCGTCCAGTCGCCTAGTCAACTGACCAGCAAGACAAATTGATAGATAAACAGACAAACGCGTGGACGGACGCGGAGCACATGTGCGCCTGAGTACGGCTTGTAAATAAACCACCTCTCGCTTGACAGAGAAAGGCAGTCGGAAGGAGGAGTGGCAAGGTCTCTCAGGGTTGGCGGGGCCTCGCGGCAGACCGTTGTTATTGCTCTTTCTCTCTCTCTCTCTCTCGCTCTCTTTCTTGTCCGCTTGTTCACTGTAGCCTTCTCTGTACTCGGTACTTGGTTAGTGAGGAAATGCCCTACCTGCCTGGTCGGGATGCGGGATACACGACGCAGAGACGTCTGCGATGAGGACGACGGGTTGCAGAATTGACCGGATCCGTTTCCACCTACTCTAATTACTCTCTACTTCCTCGAGACACTCGCTGCTAGAACAGTTAGCTGACTAGACCGTTGGAAGAAGCTTGCCGTCTTTTTTTCTTTGCTGGACTGGCAGATAGCGCCTTGCTATGCAGGAGCACGGACCGGAGCAGAAACAAAGGCTCTTTGCGAACAGTGCCGCATACAGGAACACGTCAGTATTATTGTTTATTATTGTTGTTGCTGTTGTTACCAACGGTATACAATGGTTGCTCTGGTGACCATTGTGTACAGGCAAGGCGTGTGCATGAATCGGCTTTAGAAACTTTTGTAGATCCAAGTATGTTAAGTTCGTATATTCGGGAGGTCGTGTATCACGAATAACCGCCTGCTCTTTCAGCTGAAGAAAAAAATGTATATATACGGTGCGGTATACGTTCGACATGTATATATATATATATATATATATATATATATATATAATGGAATGCACTTTTTGCAAACCTTAAGTGTAGTAGGTACTATATAAAACAATCGAGGCCACTGCACCCCATAGCGAGTGTGAGTGGCGGCTAAAGCTCTCGTCCGTCAAGAGACGTACCAACCCGGCAATAATCCTGAAACGTGATTAGAGGAGACTTAATTCAATTCAAATCAATTCAAGTGCTCCTTTATTGCTTTCAAAGGGTAGATAATTATATACATAATTATTCAGGAAAATCCTGTATTCAATATATGTGCATAATATAAGAGGCATAAAGAACAATTTACCATATAATAGGTCGAAATAGTACCTTTGCAAACTAAATGTAATTTTACAGTATATAATAATATATCACTAGTTCATGGTTCTCAACATTCTGGCCATGCGCCACGAAAACATATTGTTGATTCGGTCAGATCGTGCACCTATTTTTGACGATATGGTTTGAGTACTGCGCAAATTGTTGTCGCGAATATTAAGAAAGATGGGAAGTCTATTCGACTGAGAGCTTCGTGCGTACATTTTGAAATCTGCTCTCAAGTGTAGTTCTGATATAGGTACTAAGTCGAGACTGCTACGCTCTACCTTGCATCTCAATGCAACACGTCGAGGGAATTTAGACTGAATTTTTTCAATCAATATGTTTCTTTAAATACGGCCGCCAGACTTCACAGCTGTAGATGAATTTGGGAACTACAAGGCTATTATAATGGCGGATATAGAACATTCGACATTTGATAATAAAACAACGAAATTTCATATTACATATAAGACTAGCAGATTGAATAGTTTGCGTGATGTGAATGTTAAAATCTAGCTCTGGTGTTACCGTTACCCCAAGGTCGCGAATGCTGTTTGCTCTGGGTATCTCTTGTCCATCAAGTGTGTAAACGTGGTCCTCTTTCAGACACACAACGGCGCATTTAGGGACCGAAATTATCATATCACTGGCGCACCAATTGGAGATGGAGTCAATTGTTCTCTGTAATATCTCCCTCTCGGCTTTTGTGCCAGATGGCTTATAAAGTTTAACATCATCTGCGTAGAGTTTGTGCTTTAGTGTTTCGGGTATAACGTTTTTAAGATCTAAGATTAATATACAGAATAGAAGTGGGCCTAGACATGATCCCTGAAGCACGCCCGAAGGACACACCCCATACCGACTAAAACTCTTGTTGACCCGCACACAAAACCTTCGATTCGTTAGATAACTTGATATACATGAAACAGTGTGCTTGTCTATATTTAAGTCAATTAGTTTCTGTAAAAGTTTAAAATGGTTTACTCTGTCAAATGCTTTAGAAACATCAAAATAAACACAATCAAATGCTTTCTTTTTTTAATATAAATTGCCCAATCTTGGACCATTTCAACTAGTTGCGTTGCTGTGGATTTACCACTTGTAAAGCTATGTTGCTGCTCGTCAAGCACTCCCTCAGACTGCATGAAGTGAAATATATGATCCACAAGTAATTTTTCAAATATAATATACACGCTATTGATGATTGTGCCACAGGTCTATAGTTATCAACATTCGACTTGGATCCCTTCTTATGTACAGGCGTAATTACGGATTGTCGGAAAAAATCAAGCACAACACCATCTTCATAGGATCTAGCATAAACTAATGAGAGTGACTCAGTTATAACATGTGCCACTTTTTTATAAAATAATGGAGGGATGCAGTCTGGGGTGAGGCTACATTTATATGGGAGTTGATTAATTTTCTTTAAAATATTATGTTCCGACACAAATAAATACGGACACCTTGATGACGTTGGCGGGGGGAAAGTAAGTGCTTTCGTTGAACCTGCTTGGGCCACGTAAACAGAAGAAAAGAAAGTTTTAAAAACATCCGCTTTGAAGATATCATCAGCGATAACCGCATTACCTGTTTTAAGTGCCGTTATATCCTTTTTTCCTTTAAGCGCTTATTGGCATACCTAAAAAACGACTTAGAATCTTTAAAATCGAGATTGGACTCTTCCAATACCCGAAGTCTTCTGCTTGCCTTACGCAATTTGGTCGCATACCGCGGACTCGGGTCTTTTTCAATAAGTGATTCAAGACTAGATATATACTCACGAAGCCTAGTGTTATTTTTAGACTTGCCGGTGCGTTTAGGAATAAATTCCTCGATCACAACGTGCATCTGATAAACAAAGCAATTATACATTTTATCTACGGTATCACAGTTTAGGAATATATATCTCCATGGAACAAGTGTCAGCTTTTCTATGATTTGATCGTAATCACGCTTAAATAAATTGTATCCTCCCTCCTCAATAGGAGGATATTCAGAATCGAATAAAAGATTAAAATAAATTGCGTTATGGTCTGAGGGCATCGGGGATTTAAAAACAGATATATTTTCTATTATATGTGAATCGGTAGTAAGAACTAAATCAATTATTGTTTCCCTAGGGTCTTCGTTTGGTGTAAAAGTTGTGCTGGTTTCATCCGACAGAAGACTGTTTGTATGACTAGATGAATCACTTGAACTTTATATTATATTCTGGTATTCCTTATGGCCATTCCTTGTAGATTGGGTCTCTTGCATCCCCTGGTGGACGCGTATTTCAGTCACTTGCTGATATAAACCGTTTGTTATACAAGCATTTGTAAAAGTAGCCTCCATTGTTTGAGAATCTAAAAAGGACACATTTTGCCAGTCAATTCTTGGAAGGTTAAAATCCCCAACAATTATAATTGGTTTAGCACTATCACATATGTTCTCAAAAGTATCACATATTCTTTTTATGCGATTCTTGCGTTCTGGCAGCGATCCAGCATTCGTAGCATAAAAACATGCTGTCCTGACTGAGCATGATTTTGAAAACACGTCCAGCGCTAATGCTTCAATATCATCATCGAACTTGACCTCACAAAACTTTAACGTTTTTCTAACTAACATACAGACACCACCTCCTCGAGAGCCCCGATCGCACCGAAGTACTGAATACCTATTATCACAGCTTAATTCACAATTTGTAACATGTCTCCCGCCTATACCTAACCATGTTTCGGTTATAAAAATTAAATCAAAATTATGTAAGGCGGTATATGAATTGAGCAACTGAACACGATTATCCTTTCTAATCGAGCGTGCATTGAAATACAAACATTTTAGAGCGCAGTTAGCCACGGGGGGAGTGGGGGAGGCGGAACTGCTGGATTGAATGGGGCGATTAGTTTCGGTGGTAAAAGTGGAAAGTGATGCCAATCGTAGACCAGAGGTTCCGGGGTGGGGGACTGGATGGTTTCTAATGGATGATTGGAATATGGATTAATTTTCAGTTTTTGTGGAGGCATTAAATTGTCCCGAAAATAAGAACTTCGATCAGCCATTGTGCGACCGTCTTTATATGATAGCTGTACAGGCTCCAACAGGGCGGTTATGTTCAGGTGGTTGGCTATCTCACGAGAGATATACTGAGCGACCAACCGAGCGCCATGAATTCCAAAATGCAATCCATCAATATGCATATTTTTGGCTTTCTTTTGAATGAAACTAAAATTCTTAAAAACAATGGTACTCATATTCAATTTGCATTTCAGTTGTTGGTTAATAAACCTACCCTGTTCTTCGTATCCCATTGCAATGGGAATAGAGCACACAATTAGTCGTATATTATTTTGATAGACGAAACTGACAAGATCGTTAAGCGCGCATTCAATTTCAAACCATACCTCCGAAATTGAGCAACCTTTTTGTGCAGCACTATTTATCAAATCATTTAGTCCAGAATGGAGAATGGCTAGATTGAAACGGCGAGTATCACGGCGCAATTTAGCTAAGACATGTTTAATTGTTGTGCGCATAGTTGCTTCTCCATAACTATTAATATCGCAACGTTTGTCAACGTTCTTTATAGCGTTCATCACAAATGTCTTAACGCGCTTCACATTTGAAGTGCCAACCACTAAAGCGCCTCTGGGCAGTTCATGCTCCACTCTCTTCAGGTGTTGCGCGCCGTTTGAATTAGATAGTTCTTTTCGTATTTAACTCCTTCTTCTTCAACTTTGTCTCGTCGTCGATTGTTATTGTTTTGATGCATAGTTGACGTTTGTGCTGCTCCTCGCGTTTCCACTGCTTCTTCTGCGCCGCACGTTGATTTTTCGTTGTTACGATTTTCCGATCCCCTGTTGTCGTCTGCCCTCTGCTTTTCTCATCGTTTTCTTCTTCCTACACTTAATATGAGAATTGCAGTTTCAAATGTCCGACAGTAATTGTGTTTCTTGCGCACCAGAGTTAGTGGGCCCTCGTACCATTTCAATAGGCAGTAAAGAGAAGTAAAAATTAAGCAACTGCGTAAACGATATACCTACTAACAAATTAAAGTGCATTAAAGCTCGACGACTACGGCCTCATATAAAACCTAGAAATCAAAGCCTACGGAATATAATTTCCTTGTGCGTATATGCTCATAAATGCACTGTATCAGTCTTTGACTTTGCTAGCTACGGTAAAGGGTTAGTATTTAAAGCATATAGCCTAGTAGTGCATCGCAACTTTCTCCTTAATCAGTACTTTTCTATCTGGACGTTTATTCTCTGGTTGACGCAATATTTGTTTGCATATTGACTGGTGTTCCCAGTTTTAGTCAGGTAACTCAAACAGTTGCGCAAAAAGGAGAACATATTAGGCAACGACGCACAGAAACACTTGGTTGGCCCCTAGGGCACGTCCACTAGACAACCTCGACCGATCAAACAAAACAATCTTCTGTTTGAGAAATGTTCTTCGAGCACTTGATAGTGATGCGGTATACGTTCGATATGGTTTGAAAATATGCAATTGAAGCATGTATTCTATACGCATTAGCATTTTTATAGAGTGGGCTTTCGATGCCGGTTCTGCTCGCCAGCTGGCGTTATTTACCACACAACTTACTGTCATCCCTGCACTAACTGTCAACGTAATATATATATATATATATATATATATATATATATATATATACACATATATATATATATATATATTGTTGACAGTTAGTGTGGAGATATATATATATATATATATGTATAGCAAATATGCAAGCGATTTGCGCAAAGAGTTTTAGGTATACAAGACGGGCGCGGGTGTGGTGTATGTCTTGGTGTACCAGTGCTCGACGACGTGGTCTATCTAGCTGTAGCAGAAATACTTTTGTTGTATCGATGGCATAGGTATATAATAATAATAATAATAATAAATTGTTTTTTTTTAGTTGCCATTTTATTAAAAGGTTGCAATAATAAGGAAGAACATTCATGTGGTAGCCTGAATGATGAATGCTGAATGGATGAAGAATAATTGTATACCTTGCACAGGGTGACATCTTTTTTGAGAATGCAGCCTAAGAGTGTTTACTTTTTTTTTAGCTCTTGTAAATGTGGCATCGCTGTTTTATCCTATTGTATATATCAAACCGCATAAACCGCTCGTTATATCCAATCTAACATATTGCCTATCTAAAGTTTTGCCTAAGGTCTACACCGCGTCGAATATATATATATATATATATATATATATATATATATATATATATATATATATATATATATATATATATATATATATATAGGGTGTTAAAAAATGTCTAAAAATTGATCATATGGATTATCGATTGCTCTACAATAAGAATTGTAGAGCTTGTTAAAGCAATTTTTTTTTAAATGGAACATGGTCTCTAAGAATTCTTGTTCCAGAGTGAGAGTTAATTTACTACGATTTGTGACATTGGTGTTTTTGCCCGACATAGACGCATAAAATGTGCTGTTGCGAAACAACTAGTTATTCTATACAAAACTAAGCATATCGTCGTTTTCGTGAGAAAAGTCTGCTTCTTCCGAAGAATATATAATGCTGAGCAGAAGATGCAACATATTCGTTTAAAAAAGAATTTGCAAACAAGAAGTTCTTTTTTTGGAGCCTTCACGCCCGATACCTCAAAATCACAACCCTACGACCATTCAGACAAATGCACGTTTCATGACGATTATTTTGGGGTCAAATCTATGGCAATGCGGATTATAATTGTGGAGAAACTAAGATTTTTTGGAGGGCATTTTTGAGTGCATGCATAAATGACTTTGTCCCAGAAAGATTTGAAGAGCGATATAGGGCATTGTAGAAGTCGTTAAAAAAAATGTTTCCAGTGGAACATGGTCTCTAAGAAGTCTTGTTCCGGAGTGAGGGTGATATCACTAAAATCCGTGGCACTGGTATGAAAAAGTATAAAATCACAACCATACGACCATCCACAGCGCTAAAAGCTAGCACATTCAGGCGAAAGTGCATTTCATTACGATCATGTTTTGTACCAAATGCATGGTAATGCGAGCCGTGATTGCGAAGTAATCGAGATGGACTGCATGTATAAATGGTCTACTACATCAGATAAATCACTCTAGGTCATTTGTGGGTGCGTTCAATCTCGATATGCCCTTCGAAAAATCTTAATTGCTTCGGAACCACGGCTCGCATTGCCATAGGTTTGGTACCACCATGAAATGATCACCATGAAAAGCGCATTTGCTGAATGTGTTAGCTTTCGTGCTGTGAATGGTCGTAGGGTTATGATTTTGAGGTATTGAGCGTATCCTCTGGAGACAAAGGGAGAAACTCGACCTCCCAAGCGTAGCTTTCTCTTCGCTGGTCTGGCGCATCATTAAGAAAGTTCGCAGTCGATTCATACGACTTGTAAGTGAACGCTGCGATACATGTACAAATGCAATTGTTTTACCAAATGTTGATGATATTCGTAGTACAGAAGCCGACCTCGCGCGCTGTAAAGCGAATTATCGTCGCTCGCGATTAAAATCGTTTTTTTGTGTGGATAATTGCTTGAGGGTAGGATTATCTGTTCGATAAAAGTGTGTTGGACGAATGCATTTGTGAATAACCTGTTTCTTTGATGAGTAGTTTGTAAGGATAGGCCATTTATTTTCTAAAACTAGCTAAAGATTAAGTGGAATTGAAATCTAGCAGGAAACGCGCGCCAGTGGCCAGTAGGTTCATCGATGCGGCCTGCCGTGATGGTTACATTCGTTAATTCTAAGCTTTCTTTGGC
Organism: Dermanyssus gallinae; assembly: GCA_003439945.1. Taxonomy (NCBI): domain Eukaryota; kingdom Metazoa; phylum Arthropoda; class Arachnida; order Mesostigmata; family Dermanyssidae; genus Dermanyssus; species Dermanyssus gallinae. The sequence goes on along the minus strand of QVRM01001533.1, from coordinate 214,324 downwards.
AACAAACATCGGGGCTCGTAAACAAGCACCGGCGTGTAAATTCGTGTTAGGAATTGACGCGACAACGCCTAGGATCCACTTATGAAAGAGCTTCAACTGATCCATTTTGTCCGAGAAGTCAGCCCTGCGTAATCTTAGAAGAAGTGTCTCAAAGTGAGTAACCAGAACTGCAAGCTTACTGCCTGCGGCGCTTCCACATTTTTAAAGCGTTTCTCGACTTGCTAAAACACACCTTCTGGGCGAACTGGCGGACACGCAGTAGTTTGAGGTTGTGCTTGTTCATAACCTCATATCATGGAAATAGCCTTTGTGCCACGTGTAAGTCGAGGTTGAACACACGAACACTCTAACAAAGTTAGGAATCACCAGCCATGTACAAATCACGGCACGCACCGTATCGCCGGAAACGGTGTTCATGTTACCCACTACGTATACACGCGCGCCTGTATACAGATATATTAAGCCACCCTTAGCTGCTGACATTCCGAATACGGACGCTGGCCATATAAAATAGTCAGTGCTACAGCTAGCCTACCTAGCGTATAAAGTTCGTATTATTCTTGCTATGGTCATTATTGTTATTACTGTTAATAGTATTATTATTATAGCTGGCCGTTATCGTCGTCATCACCATCGTCATCGCCGTCGAAGTCGTCGTCGACAAATTCTATCAACATCGAAAAGATGTGCTCCCACTCTCCAATTGGTTCGCCTGAGCTGTTACAGCTGCTCTAAATCCCGATCTCCGCCGACACCACTGTGCCCCGGTCGTCCCGGCTGTGCCCCGGTCGTCCCGGCTGTGCCGAGCCAGCCGATGCTCATTGTGCTACGGTGCTTCCACGTTTTATTTCTTCTCCAGGTCGTTTTGCTCAGTTGCCCTTTTGCTGTCTTGACTCTGTTTGTTTCTGTTTGTTCTCTGTATATATATATATATATATATATATATATATATATATATATATATATATATATATACATCTCTCTCTCGTTCTTCCGCTAACCTTTCTGTGTCTGCGCCCTTCTCTGCTTTTTGTTTCTGTTCCCTGTGTCGTTTCCGGCATTTATAGTTTCGGAGTGCGGCCGAATGTAAATGTCGTCTCCGTCAATGCCAAACGATGCCAGGGCGGAGGGGGGGCGGACGCAGTCACGAAGCTCGAGCGTGTGCCGACAGCCCGCTGCACGCCGATCCGATCCGACGGGAGCAGGTCGAAATTTTATTCGGCTAGCCCCAAATTATTGTCGCGGGTGGGGAAGGAGGCAGGCTTCAACGCTGCTACTGCTTTTGCTGCTTTGATACTGCAGTTGTATAGCAACGACGTCTTGCGTGCACGTGCCTTCGTTAGGTAGATACACGAACGACGATGAATACAAAAGCAGCGAGGTCGGATACCGGAGAGCGTCAGACTGCATCAGCGACGATTACGGCCGAAAGATTACGGCCGCACTAAGATTCGTTCGAGGCTCCGGCTTGTTATCCTCGGATGGCAGGATTTTAAGTGTTTGGCTCTCTGGGCGCGATTCCTGTCAACATTTACACACACTGAGCATTTTTGAGTCAGCCACTAATAGTTGATACACGCCAACGGACATCACAAGGTTGCAGTGGTTAGGCCAACCTAAAGGCTCACCTTAATGCTGAAGTAATTGCCAAGACCTGGGGCCGCGTTTGGATCATTCCCGATGGCATGGCTAGATTTGGGACAGAATTTAATGTTTGAATTTGTTGTTTTCTAATTGCATGGCAATACCAAATGATAGCTCGCGAGATTGACGAGCTTGATATGTGACAAGAAACAAGGTTAAATGTTAGACTGTAGTCGTCGAACTGTTTTTTCAACAGCACCGACATAATTTGCCATCTTGCTGAGGCATTTTCTAAAATGATTTAGGTCAAGATTGTCGTGGATTCCGTACGGGTACATCGTGTAAAATGCACCATGCAAGTACGAGCCCTCTATATAGAAATGTATTTTTAGTGCTAAAATGGGAATGTACGTAAAATTAATAATTGTACCCCCCCATAACGTAACAGCTTTTAATGTTTATGACGAATGCACATAAGTTCTGGCGCTGATGACCTGCGTAAGGTGCCCAGCATGAAGCGGCGTTTCCGCGTTGTACCTTAATTAACAGACGTTGGTGAACGAGTCCTGCAAACTGCTGGTCATTGGTGCCTAGCTTGAACCGCTCAACGATTATGCCTATCAATCGAGTCATTGATCCAAAAAAAATCCGTACGTAATAGGTACGATCTTCATGTCGAAGAGCGCAATAGCGGTGCGCACGAACATCACTTGTAGTTTTTTGATCAAGGAAGAAGCAATCAAAGCCTTTCTAACTCGTTCGGAGATATATATATATATATATATATTGTTTTTTAAGAACTAAAGCACTGCAAATATATAGTTCAGCAAGTAAACCACGCATTGCTCACTGCGTATATTTAAATAGTATATATAACAGAATGGGAGCAGGTCAAAATTTAATTTTTTATGCCCTTACTAAAAAAATTAAAAAACTGCGTATATATATAATATATATATAGGAGCGATATATTTTGTCGCTTGAGAAATGTACAGTATGTTTATTAGATGACAAATGCTATTCATCTATCTACTGTCGGGGTGCTGCTAGCTGGGGTACAGTAGTCGTTTTGCATAACAAAGTCACTAGAATTTTGAAGTAACAAACTTTAATCTCAGTTCAATCAGAGCAGTCAATTAAAACAGGTGAGCGCTTCTGTAATCGATTTTAAATAAAGTGTCGCACAGGGTTTGCATTGAACTTGCTTGGCGTCTTTAAATCTCTTTCTTGGTAAGTTTTTTTTTTTTTTTTTTTTTTTTTTTTTTTTTGTTCTGGGAGGTTTCGGTAATGCATGATGCACATGCGCCACTAGCAGCCTGCGTGACTAGTGTGAGACTCGCAAACCCACTAAACCCGGATTCCTCCCCACCCCCCCAGGCTCGGTATTACTTTGGCATTACATCGAAACCGTGGGAGAGGCGTCCCTGCCGTTCTCCTTCAATCAGCTCTATCCCTGACTATCATCCCGCATGTCTACCTGCGGTTGGATAGGGGGATGCCATTTTGTAATCCGTCCTGTGAGGGTGCGTCGAGACCATGAGGGCCTGGCTGCTCCCCACCCCCTCCCCCCTCCCTCGGCTCCTCGTCTCGACCACTCTCCCGAGAGACCCGCTCAAACCTCTCCCGCCTGGCCGTTTCCTTGGCTGTCTTGAGTGTCAAAACAGCGTCGAACAAGTTCGTCGCCTCCCTCCATGCCTCCGCCGAAGTCATCATATGGGAGACCACCTCCTTGATGGGTCGGCCCCTCACAGCGGTTGGTGCTGCGTCCCGTGCTTCCCTGAGAGCATCACACCGCAGAACAGTATGCTCTACGTTGTCCGTTTCTCCAGAGTCGCACAGTACGCAGATATCGCTGATGGCCTTCTTGATCCTTGACAGGTAGCTCTGGAACTGGCCGTGTCCGGTCAGAACCTGAGTCGTCCAGTAGGAAAGCTCCCCGTGTCGGCGGTCATACCATACCCTGAGGTCCGGTATCAGACTCTTGGTCCAGCTCCCTGTGGTCACACCGGGTCTTACCTGCGCCCATTCCTCATGCCAGGCCGATATGGTGGCACTCCTGGCCCTGGTGAGATCCAGACCTTCGTCTAGATACATTTTACTTCGTTCAGCCACTAGGAGGTCCCATGGCAGCATTTTGGCTAGGACCAGGAGAGCTTCGGTCGAGACTGTTCGATACGCCCGGCTTACCCTGATTGCCAGCGTTCGTTGGGTCGACCTTAGTGCCCCCCTATTTTTCGCCGTCCGCATTGCCATGTCCCCCCAGACTGGGGCTGCGTATAGCGCCGTTGATTCGGCCACCGAGGCCAGGAGCCTTCTTTTCACCTCAGCCACCCCACCGACCCTAGGCATGATCCGCGCCAGGTTCAGGGAGACCCTTTGGGCCTTTTCGGCCACGTACTTAACGTGTGCCGATCCGGTCAGTCCGGTGTCTAGCATGACCCCAAGGTACTTTACCTTCTTTCTGATTTCTATCGGGTGGCCCGCCATCACGAGGTTAATGCCGGTCGTCCTCTTTCTGCCTGTTAGGTACATCGCCTCCGTCTTGTCGGGTGCCAGTTTCAAGTGATGGGACTCCATCCACTCGGACACCATTGACAAGGCCTCATTGGCGGCGCTCTCCAGGGCTCTTTCGGTCCTGGCCGTTATCATGAGTGCGAGGTCATCGGCGTACGCCAACGTCTCCACCCCATACGGGAGACCTGGGATCTCGAGCACCCCGTCGTAAGCTATGTTCCAGAGCACGGGTCCTAGAATCGAGCCCTGTGGGACTCCGGCAGTAACCTCGTACTCCTGCCCCCCTGCAACCAAGCCTCTGTCATCCAGGTAGGATGAAATCATTCGACGGAGGTAGAGGGAAAAGCCCTTCCTCTTCATCGCCTCCACAATTACTTTCCAATTCATTGTGTTGAAGGCATTTTTGACATCCAGGAGGATCAGGAGCACGAATCCCCTTGTTTTAGGGGTCTTCATAGTCTCCTCACCCGCCCGTTTCAGAACCTTCTTTAGAGCCCCTAATGCGGATCTGCCCTTCCGGAAGCCGTACTGGGCATCTGATAGGGCGTTCTTTTCCTGAATCTCGTCGTTTAGTCTCTTGACTATAACGTTCTCCAGGAGCTTACCCATGGCGTCAATGAGGCATATGGGCCGGTAAGCCGAAGGCCCCGTCTTCCTCCCGGGTTTGGGGATTAGAACCAGGCTTGCCCTTTTCCACAGCCTCGGGAATCTCCCCTCTCTCAAAAGCTTGTTGGCAAGGTCTTGGAAGACCTTAGGCCACCTTTTGACCAGTAGCCTCGCTACCTCTGGGGGAATTCCGTCTAGGCCGGGCGCTTTACCGGTTGCCAACCGAATCCGGGCTTGTTCGACCTCCTCCAGCGTCACCTCCGGAATGTTTTCCGGGGTGACCGAGAACTCCTCGTTTTCTCTCCGCGGCTGTGCCGGAAAAAGACCGGTTACAGTCTCCCGCAGCACATCCGGGGGGAGTTTCGGGGGAGGTCTCCGGAGTTTGGCCATAACTATTCGGTACGGCAGGCCCCATACGTCGCTCTCCACCGCGTCTATCAGCTCTTTCTCCGCTCGGGCTTTACTTTTGGCGATGAGTCCTCGGAGTCTCAATCGAGCAGCCTTGTACTCCGCCAATTGGGATTCAGCTCTTGCGGTCTCTCGCTCCCCGTAAAAACCCACCCGTCGTTTTCTTTGCGTTAACCAGCTGCGTGTTCTCGTGAAAATCCTATTTAGCCTGATGCAAGCCCTGCGGGCAGCTGCGATCCCTTTGTTCCACCAGTAATTAGGAGGGTGGCGGCTCCCATGGTGTTGTGAGGGAGCAGCTTTCTCGCATGCTGTAGAGAGTATGCTAATTATTTGATATTCATCCCCCACCGTGTCTCCCAGTTGTTTGCAACCCTCGTCTATTTCAGCCACTAGAATCTTGGCGTCAAGTTTCCGCATCTGCCATCTCTTACTAGGGGGCGGGGCGAGGGCCACCTCGGGGGTACTGATGGTGAAACAGATGTATCTGTGGTCACTCATGGTCTCCTCCGTCTCCCTCACCCTCCACTCTACCACCAGTGGAAAGGCCGCCTCATTGACCATTGTTAGGTCAATGAAGGCCGTCTGGCTCCCTCTGGAAAAGGTGGGGACCCTTCCGTCATTAAGAACCATTAGACTTTTTTCAGCCATCCACTCCTGTAAAGTTTGGGCCCGTCTAGTTGTGGTTCGGCTACCCCATGCTATGCTGGCTGCGTTAAAATCCCCGGTGATCACTACCCTCTTACCTGCATGTGCCCCCGCGCTCTGGGCAAGTTCCTCGAGGAATTCCTCGAATTCCTCCTCCTCCCTGTTGGGAGAGAAGTAGCAGCTATAGATGACCCCTACCCGGTCAATCTCCAGCCAGGAGAACCCCCTCCCCGACCCCCCCGCCCCTAATCGCGAGGTTTCTCTCGGAACCCGTCCACCAGATTGCGGTATCCGCCTCTGCGTCAGATACCCAGTCTGCCTTCCGCTTGGTGATCGCTATGTTTGGCTCGGAAAGCAGGCAGAGGCCTATAGACTCTCTGCGTACTATCTCATCGAGCATGTCATGCGCCGCCCTGCAGCGGTTAAGGTTTACCTGAAGTATCTTTAACATTGGTCGGATAAAGGACCCCTACCTACTAAGTTCCAATCACCCTTTCCGTCCTCTGCTGGGATAACGGTTTTCTTCTTATTTTTAGCCCCCTTGTCTTTATTCCCCTTTTTATTGCTCTTCTTGGTTATTTGGGCTTCTACTTGGGTCTCCTTGCCATCTACCTGTCCCTTGGCGACGCCCCTTCGGGCCTCCCGCCGCTGCTCGACTTGCTCCCTATAGGCCGGGCAAGACATCCTATCCGCTCGGTGCCCCTCTATTCCGCAGACCAGACACTTAGGTGTCGTTGCTTTGCAATTGGCTACCAGGTGGTCAGGTTCACCACATTTGTGGCATACCCGAGGCACCTGGCTCTCTGCTTTGCAGTCTTGAGCCTTATGGCCCGGCCTATGACACTTGTAGCAGTTGGGGAGCCTAATCCACTCCTCAGGTCTGCACCACCTCGAGCCCAGCTTAAGGGTCTCTGTCTGGTCTCTGTCTTGGTAAGTGCCTACCAAGACTCTAATGCAGTACGCTAATACATCTTAAGACAAGCTAACTGTTAAATTACGATTTTCTGAGGCTATGTGAATATTCACAAAGTTAGTGATTAGCTTTGACTAGCCCCAACTGTAGTTTCTGCCACTAGTCTTTAAACTGGATCACTTGTTGTGGATAGGTAGCCGTTTTATAGGTTCAAACAGAACAGGTCAGAAACAAAAACCCACTCCTCTCGCACCACTAAATTCAGAAGACCTTGAGTCAAAGCATATCAAGGTCATAATTACTGCCGTAGTCATAGTCGTCGTTACAATGGGTGGCAGTTCTGCTTTGATGGATTCTGGCGCCTGTAGCGGATACAATACGGCAAATGTATTCATCTCGCTTCCTGTGGACGGTTGCGGATGACGATGGTGAACGGCTCATCTTTGATTAGGCAATGTCACCTCTCATGACCGTACATTAACGAGCCGAGCCAATACAGAGTGCACTACCACTGCCCGCACAATTTCTACCATATTCATATTAGGATTCTTGTTGTTGCGGCGTTGCTGCTGATGTTCAGTGTGTGTTGTTGTAGTTGCAGTTGTTGCTTTTGTTGTTTTTGATACTGTTCTGTAGTAGCAATGTCAATCCCACAAGCAACAACAACAAGTCGCCCTCGTCTCGTTCTTTTTTGTGGGATAGGCATCATCTTTGATGATGACACCGTGGCCTACCAGTATACCGTATAATGTTATGCCGAACGGCAATTGCCATAGCGGCTGACGGGCTTTGAGGGATCACTTCTGGCACCGCTTCTCCCAGGCTCTCGGGCTCTGCTAAAGCCCCATACCAGCATTAGCCCTATACAGCATCCCTGGGGGTTCAGCTTGACCGATAGACCGCTGTGCCGCCGGTCTTGGCCATCGAAATCGATACCACATACAATCGCAGCGTCATTGCACAAGTACCAAGTGGCTGTGAGACCAACTAATCTTCTGCTCGATTGCTGCCTATTCTCCTTGTCAGAGAATGCATGCATTTTGTCATCGTTAGATGCCAATTTTTGCTCCTCTCCTCTAATGGCCGGTTGTCGACTGTCCAACAGAAACGCCACCATCGGCGTCTTCGTTCGTATCTTCAGCGACATTTATTATTCTCTCTTTCTCCCTTTTTCTCGGTCTCGCTTTCCCGCTCTCTATGTTTTGAGTGCGTCCTCCTAAAATCAAAGCAATTTCAAGTTTTAAAAACGTCGTTTTTCGAGTGCGGCCTTCGGTCGTACTGCCATCAATCTACGCTGGTGGCCGTGGCCACAGCGTCCACGGCGTAACGGTCGTCCAGTGGTTGACGTTAACAGCCTTAAGCGTGGGGCGCTTCTACATGCTCATTTGGCACTTCACAGGAACGACGAAACCCGGTAATTCCCTTAGTTAGCTAAAGTCGACCGTACTAATACGTCGGCGTAGCGTGCAAGGTATGACGTGTGTCCGTCCGCGCAAACGCTTGACCGGTGCGAAAACTCTCCGTAGACTCGCCACATCGTATCGAGCAACTTGCGGCAGTTTAGCGTCACCGCTGACTCAGCTGTACTGTCCACATGCGTTCGTTCTTTTGTCGTTGTATCATTGTATTGTTAGTCTTGTTACGCATGTTATATTATTAGTATGCTTAATATATATTCTTCTAAATTATAATGAAATAAATTATTATTATTATTATTTTTATTTTTATTAGTATGCTTAATATTATATTCAGCCTGGGGATACGTGAGCTGGTTAACTCCGTTCAAGTGCCATTCAACGCTTGGTACCTAGACGATGGCACACTTGGTGGACCGATGGTGGACTTGCTTGATGGGGTGCGCAAAGTCCTTGCTTTCGAGGCAGTCAGTGGTCTGGTGCTGAACACGGCCAAATGCGAGGTGTTCGCTCCGGGGACAGACCCAGACGACCCCTCATTGAGGGCCTTGCTCGAGCTGCTACCGGGGTGTAGAGTCGTGGCTGACCACGAAATAAACCTTCTTGGCGCACCGGTTCTGCCCTCTGCATTGCCGGGACAACTCGACCCCTTGATGGACAGATTGTAGGCGATGCAGGAACGTCTTCCGCTTGTTGGAGCCACCAGGGACTCTACCTGCTTCGCTCGTCGTTCTCCGCGTGCCGCATCGTACATATTTTACGGTCCATAGACTTCTCAGGCGATTTGAACCATCTTCTTCAACCATTCGACGACCAGGTGGTGGAGGCCCTATAGACGGTGCTGAGTCTAAACTTACGACCACGAAAGGTGCGCCAGGCGGCCCTCCCCACGTCCATGGGCGGCCTTGGTCTCCCCTCGGCTCGATCCTTGGCGGGCCCGGCCGTGGCTGCCTCAATGCATGCTACGTCGGAGAATGTCCAGCGCCTGCTCCCGCCGGCGGCCCAGGCAATGTTCGAGGCGGCTCGTGACGATATAGCGAAAGGACTTCAAGCTTCATCGCCTGGTCTCGATAGACTAGCCTGCCAGAGGGCCTGGGCCGAGAAGGCCCACGAAGCTTTGCTTAGTTTGCTGCTTGAAGAATGCGGGTATGACCAGGACAAGGCACGCCTTCTAGCTGTCGCTCGCCCAGGAGCAAGCCACTGGTTGCATGCCCTACCCGCTGGGTAGGGACTCACTGGGTACCCGCCTTGATGACCAATCCACCCGGATATGCGTTGGCCTGAGAATGGGGGCTGATTTGGTTGAGCCACACAGATGCTCTTGTGGCGAGCCCGTCGGGCGACTCGCCAGACACGGCCTGTCTTGCGCTCACGCAGCGGGCCGGCGCCCAAGACACAATGCCCTCAATGAAATGCTTGCAAGATCGCTGCGGAGGGCGGGGATTCCCTGCGTTCTGGAACCACCTGGGCTTTCAAGAGACGACGGTAAGCGCCCCGACGGTATGACTTTGATACCCTTCTATAAGGGTCGTTCCCTGGTGTGGGATGCGACGGTGGCCGACTCTCTGACCCCTTCCCCTGTCGGTCCCGGCGCGTCCCGCCTGGAGATGCCGTTTCGCGAGCTGAGACCTCAAAGATAAGAAAGTATGCGAACCTAAGTCGGGCGCACCACTTTTCGCCATTCGCGTTCGAGACGATGGGTGGCCCTGGGCCCCTCACGGTAACATCGATCTCTCGGGTTAGCGACGCGTTACGGCAGGCGACGATGGACAAGAGGGCGCACGCCTTCTTCTCCCAGCGACTGTCCCTGGAGATCCAAAGAGGTAACGCGACCTCAGTGCTCGGAGCTATGAGAGACTGGATGGACCCGGACCTTCGCGCCAGGGGGCGGGCAGGACTTCCTCACGGGCATGAGCGATAAAGCGGCTACGGCGCGCAGAAGGAGCAACTAGGTCGACGAGCAGCAACGCCGTGAAACATTATACATATATTCTTCTAAATTATAATAAAACTATATATTCTTAAAAAATATTGTAATGTATGTCGTACAATTACGACTGGCTTTTTGGAGAAATTAACTAGTGAAATGCACGATGTACACTGGGCGTCGCTGTTACGTTACAGCCGCGGTAGTATTAGACTCACAAACCCACTAAAATACAGTCGTGCTCTTTGCCCCTTGTCGGTGGTGACCGCAGTGCTCTTTTTTGGAGATGACCTTACCTGGCCACAGTGTTTGCAAAATAGGGTTGCTTGATCTATAGTGCTTGACTTTACGCAGTGCTTATTTTAAATTCCTGATTCTGTCGGGCTTTATGCAGCGCTCATTTTTAGTCCTAAAATATTATTTCTGCAAATTGTCTTACCAGACACCAGGACCCATGACCTATAAAGCGCTCCTGCGCGGGCTTGATACGACAGTAAACGTTCCAGTTTTAGGCTTCGAAGGAGTAACCCTCGCGTAATGGAGAAGACACAGCGTTCGTAACAGTGCCTTATATCGCCCGTGAGCTTTCCCAGTGCTGCACATACGGCGTAAAGGGAAACACAAGGAAATACACAGGCGGTATGGATATTTTTAAAAGCAATTAATGCGGCATATTAAGGGTCGCTGAGTTGTCCCTCTGCCCCGGAATGGAGCACGCTATGTCTTTATGCCTTGTTGAGAAGGAAGCGCGTCGTAGCCATGGCAATCGTGCTCGCCTATAAAGGTGCGCACGACCGCGGGGGGATGCTTCGCAGTTTCGTTGAGGCTTCGGCAGCATTTTTGTTGCGTAGTCTAATATACGGAGTCTGCGGGCGGAAACGGCAAAATCTACGGAACTGCGAGCCTTGATTACGGAGTAATTCTGATTATTCGGCGGGCATGTCAAGATTGTGTGCATGCATAAACAACCTTTTCCCAGAAATATTTAAAGATCGATATAGCGAATTGTCGTTAAAATAAATATTTATTTCTAATGGAGCATGGCCTCTGGGAAGTTTTGTTTCGGAGTGAGAGTCACACTTATACAATCCGTGACGCTGGAATTATTGTCAAACATTGGAGTACAAAATGTGCAAGTGAGAGTAAAAATGAAAATCTTTCATTACCTTTCTCGTCCAATACCCTAAAATTATAACCCTACGACATTCACAGCGCTCAAAGCTAACACCTTCAGGCAAGTGTGCATTGATAATTATTCTGATACCAAAATTTATGGCAATACGAGCTATAGTTGCGGAGTAAACGAGATTGAGTACATGCATAAATGACCTACTTTATCAGATAAATCACTCTAGGTCATTTATGCATGCACTTAATGTCGACTTGCCCTTCGAAAGCTCTTAATTACTCCGCAATCACGGCTCGAATTGCCATAGATTTGATACTAACATAATCGTCATGAAATGCGCATTTGCCTAATGCGTTTAAACGCTGTGAATGGCCGTAGGGTTATGACTTTAAAGTATAAAAAACTTACTATTAAAAATTTGCGAATTATCTTCTAAGTTAAATGACCATGTCGCATCTTCTGATCAGCGTAATATGTTCTTCGGATGAAGCAGAATATATATAGTTGTTTACGCGAGTAGCGCGTATACGAACTATATACACGAAGCCTTTGAGTGGCTCTTATTCATGAAAATACAATTACAGCGAAGACGGAATCTCTGGTAAGCAAATTACCGAGAGCTCAAAATGCGGCTGGTTGTTGGGCTCTAGGCTTATTCAGTTGTCGAGCCCGGTGGCGTGGTGCATTCGCGTGCGCCTTGTGACCGGAAGAGACACAGAGGCGCACGGGTTCAATCCCCATCGTTGCACATTTGTATTTACGAAGTCCGTCGTACGAAGCAATGCGAAAGCAAAACTCAGCTGCATGATTGCCAGCAAACTCATTGAAGGCAAGACGGCCTGGTTAAGAAGTTTCAAAATAAAATACGTTACTTTGCCAAAATCAGATTCATGGGCGAGTGTCATGACTGAGGGCCATCCTTGAAATAAAAGACATAACAGAAACGTTCATATTTCAGATGGAGAAGTTGGTAAAGGAGTACTTCTGCAAGGTTATGCGAGGAAATGGGAGAAGCAACGTATACTCAACTCGACAATCGCAAACCAATTATGCGAGATGCATAGGCAAAATTGGATAGATTCTAAACATATCTTACTGAATACGAAAACCACTAAGGAAACGGGTTACAAAAATGCCTTTCCAACAACACCAGAGGCTCGCCTTTTTAGCTCTGTACCGGGCAGATTTGCTAGGAACAAGATAAGAGATATTAAAACCTGCATGCATATATCAACTGGACTAAGAGATTCTTAAATCTCAGGAAGCAAAAAAGACGAATGTATTCGCTAAGCCCTGACTACTCGTAAAGTGAATGTTTTGGACATAACATGGAGTAAAGAAGATGGCCGACGACCCGGAGAGACACATATGTTTAATAATTTTTCCTACGGTTTGTGAAATTCGGTATGCCCAACCAACGCCTATACTGCTGCACTTGTATAACAGGGCATCTCCGCTACGTACAAATGGCATTTCGAGGGCATTTTTGCTGCCTTCAGCAGTAAGCATAGATTTGCGCAAACAAGGAAGCGGTCGCCGTGCTCAAAAGGTTTAGAGTTAGCGCTTTAACGGGACGTCCAATGCACGCCGACAAAATACAGGTCTGTATTTATGTTGTCGAGCCCAGTGGCGTGGTGCGAGCATTTGCGTGCGCCTCCACTGTTTCACATTTGTGTTTATGAGGCCCATCTTACGAAGCAATGCAAAAGGAAACCCGTGGACGTTTGATGTTGGCTGAGGGTCAGCCCGAAAAAGTTTTTGTAAGTATTTATTTTCCATTGCACAGTCGCATAGGGTAGGCGAGGTAAGCCAATATCCGTGGGCAAGTCGATGAGCCGACGTGCATGTATGTGTATATACTCCTCACCCGGTTGCACGTCTGTAGGATCAGAGCGTCGTCCGCTGCCGAAGACGGCCGAATCCGCTAATAAAATCTCGCCCGCTCATTAATGGTTATTAGAGCTATTATTTGTGTTGCTAGCTTGCAAGGGATTTTGCCGTATACATGTGCCTGAGCAGTGCTGGCTACCCGAGACGCGAAGCCCCAGTCTGGTCAGCTAGCAGATGGGCCGCCCATGATTGCACCTCTTGATGCTCTCTGGTTCGGGGCCTTTACTCTAGGTCCTCACGCAGAAGCTCCGAAGCGTATTAAAGGTCACCCAGGTTATTAGCCACTAGATAGTTACATTGTAGCTAACTACTGGGCAGTATTATGATGAACGAAATTATTTGGGAAAGCGTTACAAGAAACGGGATATAAAACAATTTGTGTATCTTCAGTCCAGTACACTACTGGTATCTCAACACCACTTTTGTTCTGGCGATATCGGTCGTATATTCGGCAGTGGCACTTTATCGTCATTTGTATGACAACAACCACTACTAGTTTTATCAGGACCAAAATATTATATATTAGTACAGTCCCACAGAGTTGAATTAAGATTAGCCTATTGAATCGTGCTGCGGTTGAGATAGATCTGGAAGCTACATCGGCTTATAAAGTTCTAAAACTAACTACGCCCCATCACCAACAGAGTATGTGTATGCATGTGTGTATAAAATACGCACATGCTAATTACGAAAGCAGTACGAACTATGGGCCTAAATATACGAAATAGACGATCATAAAAATAGAAGAGGCTCACAACATAAATAAGAGAAAGAGGCCTGAATTAACCTTCGCAGTTGTCATGAAACTAGGCAATGCGTCCTTCTCTACGTGCTTTCAGGAAGAAAAAAAACATCAACCCAGCGACAGCTGGAGTAGACATTAAGGGAGCTTTAACAAAAGCTTCAGGCAAAATATGCCTGATTGTGCAAGGAACTACTCCTAACTAAGGAAATTATTTCAACAGATAGAGAAGAAAGCATCTTTGGAAGGGATAACCCAAGCGGTCTCACAGACCAAAGCCGTGATAACCCGAGACCTTAATGAGCCCATCGAGCCAAAGGGAATTCTCAAAACGCTTACCAAGGACGGAGCACCAGAAATGACGTTCACTCTGCGTCCCCTAAAGAAAACCCGGGCACGCAACTACTCATACATCGCTAACATGTTACCGGAGGAAGCTCACAGACTCCTACGACAAAGACATATAAACCTTGGTTGGACTTGATGCAGTATAGACGGAGTGGGCTCGGTATCACGGTGTTCACTGTGTCTGGGTTTTAACCGCACGTCCAGCGATTGTACCGCAGGCCGATCAACAAAACGCTACTTTAAATGCGGAGGACAAGGGCACGTCGCAAAGGGCTGCACGGCCAATGTTAGGTGCTATGTATGCAACATAGATGGACACTACGCCACTACGACGCAATGTCCCGCATACAAACAACGGTCTACAAACATCCGTAGGAACCGCAAACAAAATGACCAGTAGCATTAAAATACTGCAAATAAGCTTCCGCAGAGCCCCTAGAACATACGACCTTGCACCCTAATTTGCAACAGAAAACGACATAAAAGTCCTACTGTTCTCGAAGACTGTCATAACACAGTAGCAAATTATCTTTGATTAGGGTATTCCTCACAAAACCATCGCCCACCTCAGTGGGACAAGGCACGCACATTTTTTATTACCAGCTCCAACCTTGCGATCGAGTTAGTATATATTTCTCCAAACATCACTCTAGATGAGCACGAGAAATCCCTCGGATAACTAAACCTCAGCATGACCACTGGCTGCCATTGAAAGACGATTGTGTGTGACAGTCTTTGGGGAAGCAGGTCCTCATTATAAAAAGAAAAGATCCTCCTAGAGTGGGCACCCAGAGCAAATCTACAACTCACGAACAGGGCACACCTTTGACAATGACAGACACAGATCAACATTAGATTTGGTGTTTGCATTAGAATGACTAACGTATCAAATATCGCACGGTCATGGTTAAGCACCTGGGCGTGATCCGGGATAGGGCTCTTACAGGAACATCTCATGTGCGCTATGAACAGCCAAAAGGCTAGATTTTAGCGGGTTTGTGAATCCCACGTTATCGTGGCTCTAACAAGGACGCCTGGTGTAATCACGCAGTTACCAATTAAGAAAAATAAATAACTAAAAACAATGACAGGCATCAGTAAGGCGTTGCTAGAACTATATATATATATATATATATATATATATATATATATATATATATGGTGCTGATTGATAACGGGGTCGGCGGGGGAGGTGGCTCAAACCACAGGTGTAGCGCAGGGCGATGGACTGAGTCCACTGCTGTTTTCCATACTTCTAGGTGAACTGCCAGAGTGGATAAGGATGGGCTGGACCCGAGAGTAGGCCAACATTTTACTGTACTCACGATTAACGGCTAACGTTTACTGTAGAGTTGCTCCCTTTTCAGAGTGAAACAAGCTATGGATCGACTAGTTATATTCATGAAAAGGGCTTGAAGGTTAATTGGGAAAAGACAATAGCTATGATATTTTGAAGGGGCAACCGCCTGGTCAGGGGTGACGTGCTTCAGATTAGGGCAACGGTATTAAGATTTAAAACAAAAATTACATACCTAGGCACCACTTTGTCAACAAGCGGTAGCAGTTTACGATCACACATCCAGTAGAAGGTCAGAAAAGCCACCATCGCAACTACGGCAATTGAATGCCCACATCCGCGTTCGGTTCATGCAGCAGTTACTCTTTTCGGGATACAGATAGCACCCACCCACAGATGGTATTTCACTAAAATGAGATATGGTGGAACTTGACAAGTTGCGTTTAACTGACGGGTTCTCGGGCTTGTGACGTTTATAAGCGAGATTAATGAGAGAACAGCTGTTCTCAAACGGTGCGGACGTGTTCGTGTGTGGCTCTTGGAAAGTACAGCTAAATTTTGCATTTTGCGTGGAAATCCATAAGCATCAGTGAGCATAACATCTGTTAGTCTATAAGACTCGATTACCGTGAAAAGTTATAGTGTGCAGCGGGACTAATTATTTAGAAGCAGTGTCTTCTTAAAACAGTCATCATCATCACTCACCTCCACCGGAATCATCTTCATCATTTACCACTACCTCCGCCTTTATCACGGTCTCTCGTCTTCAACATCATCACACCATCATCATAGTTGCCAACTTCATCTCTCCTAGCATCCCCACTTCTACCGTAAGTTTCATTGGAACCACCCCATCCGTCATTATCATCACTTCAGTACAGTACCGGTCGTATCAATACTCATCATCAGCAGCATCAACGTTTGGCTCTCTCTTCATATATCACCTACGGTCTTCTCACCATCACCAGTCTTCATCTCTACTCTCATTATCGACGCCGCGGTTGTCAATACTCCCCCTCCCCGGATACCAGTACCATTATTATCAATCGAACACGAACTTCAGTCTGCCCGGCGACTGCATGATAAACAAACGGTACTTTGTTTGTAAACAGGCGCGGCGCAGCAATAGCTAGCCATGCCGATGCAGCGAACACCAACAAAAGAGGTGCAACGTGACGTGCCTGCATACGTGCATGTGGACGGAGGGGCGGATGGACGCATTGCTGGTCCAACCAACGATGCGGGCGGTCCGGCCCACCGTCCAAAGGCGGGATGCGGGAAGCGCGTTGCATCAAGTCCTGTGGAAGACACTCGCAGCAAAGATATGCGTATATCACAGGCAGTGGCTCACTCAGCGACCGTGGGAGTCACAAGCGAGCCTACCGAGGACGGCGGTGACGGTGAAGACGTTCCAGACGAATCGGAGTTTATCACGGTGACCCGGTCTAGGCGACCTCGTGCGCCAAAGGTGGTAGTAGAAAAGAAAGGGGGAGTAATATTTTCAACGGACGACAACTCCTTGGAGCTACATTTCAACGATGTTTGTGACTTTATCGCTAAGCATGTCAAAGGAAAGATGGAAGAACCGCGTTTTACAAGAAGCAGAGAGCTCCTAATCGTGGTTAAGGCTGAAGAAGATAGAGCCACGCTACTATCGCTTCAGGAGTTAGCCAACGTAAAGGTATCCGCCAGGATCAGTAGAGGCCGATCCACAGTGAAGGGCAAAATTTCCGGTGTGCATCCCTCAATATCGGAAGCTACAATCTTGGCTGCTCTACAGCCTTGTGGGGTTTCCGAAGCAATACGGGTGAAATCTAGAGACCCGAAGACGAACATAGTATCGACCTCCGAACAGGTTATTTTGACATTCGCAGGCGGAAATTTTCCAGCTGAGGTTCGGTTAGGGTTGAAACGGCACGGAGTCGTCTTTTATCGGGAACCCATGCAATGTTTTAAGTGTTACAGCATGGATCATTTTGCAGCCAACTGTAAACTTCTTAATCCGAGATGCAGAAAGTGTGGCTCTACGGAGCACCTGAGAAAGGATTGCAAAGCCCAGGCTCGGTGCAGCTTGTGTTTTGGAGAACACGAATCCACCTGGGGCTCATGTCCACATAGACTAAAGCGCATGAAATTATTACAAAAATCGTCTTAAAATAGCATTGGGAAGCGCTTTGATGCCCCGTTAGTACCACTCTGTACACCTGTGGGCCACATACAGGCATCTGATAACTTCTCAAGGCGCACTTGGTCCTCGGTAGTAAAAAATGGGATCAAAGTCAAGGAGGCGACATCCAAACCTCAAAGACCCGAACCACCGAAGGATCCAGCACTAACAAGTGCTCCACCTGCGACCGTCGAAAGTAATTTGAGTGAGCAGCACGTGCCGCTGCTGAAAGTGGAGGATATAGTGCAACAGGTGATTTCAATGATTATGCCGATGTTGAAAGATATCATCGCGCAAACAGTGGCTAGGGCCATTCAGGAAGTTATCCCGAGCATTCTGGGAGGGCTGATGGGCGCCCCGTCAGCCGCCTCGCCTTTACTGCAACCCACGACCAATGACGCTGATAGCGCCAGGCCTACACGACAGGACAGAAGCGCAGATCGTGCAACGACATCTTCCTCATGCTTTAAGTCGACCTGACATCTGAAGTCAACGGTGAACAGGCCCCTTGCGTACGAGAACCGGCAGAACCAGCAAAATCCAGTAGAGGGTGCGCGTATTCAGATAGCAATGTGGAACTGCGAGGGGAGGGGGGTGTTAGATCTGCTAGGGGACGACGCATACAGAGGGATAGACATTCTTATTTTGACGGAGACCTGGGCGCGAGAGCAGTTTGATATACGGGGATTCTATGGGTACCATGCACTGGCGTCTTGTAGAGAGGGTCCGGGTAGGCCAAGCGGGGGAGTGTCAGTTTTTGTTAGACCATTGGTAGGAGAAAAATAGTAGCAGAAAATCTGATTGCAGTAGCGTCACCCAAACTAGAAATAATGGCCACCTATGTGCAACCGACGGGGACGGAGTCAATGGAAACGATGATTGAGCGCCTCTTGCTGGGTATAGAAGCGTTACCGAGAAAGGCTCCAATAATTATAGGAGGGAACTTTAATGCGAGATTAGACAGAATTGATTCGGAAAGAACGGTAGCCTTGCTAGACGTACTGGATGAAATCGGATGCTGGGTAGTCAACTGCGCGAATGTGTTTACATATGAATGCCACTCTGGTTCGTCAGTCATTGACCTATTTGCAACAGATATGGATAGAAGGGACATAACGTTTGCAGGGGAAAACAATCCATTACAGGAAGGGGCGGGACTTAGAAAGCATATACCGATAGGTATCTGGGTGAAAATTAAGGCGACTGATCAAGAACGGGGAAGGGGGGAAAGCTCAGGAAAAAGGCTTAACGTTAACACTCTATTACAGGGGCTTAACAAAGTATTTCCGGTGCCAGAGGCGATACACATAGATTGCTACGAACGCAGCCTGGTAGGGTTATTAAATTCTGCATTACTACCGGTGCAGAAGAGAAGCGAAAGACCTTGGTTTAGTGAGTGGTGTAGGATGGCCAAGCAGGCCAATAGGTTGACGCGGGAATACGTAAAAATCGTTCCGGTTATGCGGCCGTTGGCTTCGTTGGTTAAACGGTTGGTTAAGGCATCTTATAAAGAAAAAAAGCAAAGGTACTGGGAAAAGAAAGAATGGGTAGCAATAAGGGAGGCTGAAGTACGGCCATATACATGGCTGAGGCGCAAGGGGAGGAGGCAATGTTCAGGAGAGACGGGCAGGCTAGTCGAACATTTTGGGAAGATTTTGGCCGGGTCGGATACAACCCCGAAAACGGTGGTAGAATATGAAGGCCCCTGGGATCAAACGACAGGGGAAGCTAGAATTTGGATAGTGAGGGCAATCACTCTTAGGGAAGTAATGGAAACAATCGACAGAGCACCACGGGGGAAAACGCACGGAAATTATTTGATAAGGAATAAACACATGAAAGATACCTTAGTTCTCGCGCCATGCTGGCAAGCTCTATTCAATGAATGCTTAAACACTGGGGAAATTCCACAGGCCTGGAGGGAAGCGACATTAGGAAAGGGTATAGAAACGGAACCAGAGGCTTGGAGGGGAATAGCAATAAAGAGCTGCCCATACAAGATATTTTCAGGAATAATAGCTAGGAGATTGGAGTCTTTCTTAGAGGAAAGGGGGGTAATACCAGAGGAACAGCATGGATTTAGGAAGGGAAGGTCAACTCACTCAGCAATTGAAGGGCTGCTCGGAGCAATCTGGGATACTCTGTCCAGGCCGAAGAATTGCCTATATGCTGTGTTCGTAGATTTAAAAGCGGCGTTTGACATAGCGCCAAGGGATAAGATAGTTAAAGAGCTAGCTAAAATAGGAGTGCCGGGAGCAATGCTGAGGTTGCTCATCAGTATCTTAAAACAAAACACGGTGCTGATTGACAACGGGGTTGGCATTGCGGGGGAGGTAATTCAAACCACAGGTGTCGCGCAGGGCGATGGACTGAGTCCACTACTGTTTTCCGTTCTTCTGGGTGGGCTCCCCGAACGGATAAGGACGGGCTGGACTCGAGAGTGGGCCAATATTTTAATGTACGCAGATGATGTAGTAATCTTTAGTTGTAGCCTTTTCAGAGTGAAGCAAGCAATGGATCGGCTAGTTACATTCATGGATCAAATGGGCTTAAAGGTTAATTGGGAAAAGACAGTAGCCATGAAATTCCGAAAGGGCGGCCGTCTGGCCAGGGATGACGTACTTCAAATCAGGGGAAAGGAATTAAAATTTGTAAATAAATTCACATACCTAGGGCTCACCTTAACAACAAGGGGCAGTAGTTTTCGATCACACATCCAGGAGAGGGTTAGGAAGGCCACTATCGCAGCCGCGGCAATTAAACGTCCACATAAGCTCTCGGTCGATGCAGCAGTAGCCCTTTTTAGGATACAGATAGCGCCCATCGCTACATATGGCATTTCACTAATATGGGATAAGGTGGGAGTAGACGAATTGCGTTTAATCGGTGGGGTAAGGTTTTTCTTTCTAAAGAGGGTTTTTGCGCTTTCAAATACATGCAGAAATAGGGTGGTCCACGTGTTGGAAGGTGGCCTACTGCTGACAGAGGAGCTACAAAAACGATGGAATCTGAAGAAGACGTGCGCCTTTGACGCTTATATGCGAAATTGGCGAACCAAAATTAGCGAGGTAGACATAGGAATTTATGGGACAGCAGCAATGAGAAGCACTGGGTGGAGGGCTAGGCGGGGTGAAAGATCGCCATTTAACAACGGCATTTGCAGCCCACGGATTTCAGTACGTTCTATGCAACAAGGAGGGCTTCCATGAACCACAAGACGAATGTCGATGCAAAGAATGCTGGAGTAAATGTGATAAATACCACGCCGCGGTTTGTCCAGCGGTTCGGTCCATAGCAGAACTGGCAAAACGCTAGATCGATTGTTGTGTGGAAAACTGTGATGTAACATAAACACACTTACCCAGCCCGGGTGTTAATAAATAATAATATGCGAGATTAATGGTTGGCTCGAAACACGTTCATGTACCATAAATACACTTACCCAGCCAGGATGTCAATATAAAATTAAATTCTATGTATATATATATATATACATATATATACAAGACTTTGTGTTGCTGCTAAGAACTCGATGGACGCGTATTTATGACGACGTGTCTGTAATGGCTGGCAACGTGTAGTTGTTGTTGTTCTTGCTGTTGTTGCTGTTGTTGTTGTTGTCGTTGTTTGTCTTAAAAAATCTCTCTTATGTAAAGACGATTCAAATAGAAACATTTTGCACTGTTTCAAGGTAGGCCGGTTGGTCGGAAGCTAGGCCGTTCGAAGAGTTGCTTGGTCTCGGTCGGGCGCCGGACGGGCTGCAGAAGCAGTACTTGGCGTCCCAGTTGGCCAGCTGAGAATTGAGGTTATTCGCGCACAGCAAGCCATTCATTCATCCATAACCACCCAGCCATCCAGAAGTATCTCAGCCAGCGCTCCCTACGCCTCTTTCACGGCAGCACGGTCCAATGCGTGCGATCCATTACGCTGATGAATTGTGATTGTGGCAATAGTGCATGTGTGATAGATGGTTCGTTGTCGCAAAAATCATCGGATTCAACGCTGCTCAGGCTTACGTCGTAGCCGTGACTGCTCTTGTCCAGAAATTGGCTTGAAGTTGCTGCAGCAGCAGCAGCAGGCGGCCGTTGTTGGGCGCGACAATTTATGTCAATTTACAGAAACATCAAAACAAAACATTTGTTTTCAGCTGGGCAGGGCTTTTTCAGCGTGGGGGGGGGGGGGATGGGTTTCCTTGAGACAGAAGACCGAGTGTCTCTTCGCCGTTGTATTTGGCAGAGTGTATTCTGCGTTATGTGATTTTTTAACTATCGGTAAGATTTGACTCTTTAGGATCACAGGCTGTTCGTACGGGTTCCTTTTCTTGCGGAATCGTTAGATAAGGAATTTGCTCTAGAAGGAATGAGTTTTTAATATTAGTAATTGGAAATGGCAGGCCCATTGATAGATGCGTTTGAATTGCAATGTCTGAACAGTACGACCGCCCTGTCCCGCGTGGGAAACCCTGCAAATTAGATCCTTCTAAGCTCACGTTACCTTTGCAGGAAAATTACAGCATGTTGTTAAAAACATAGATATTTCAGGCGTAGTACATTCGTTCTCCAAGAGGATGCATAAATGCACTTGTTATTTTAGAGGATGCAGAAATGAAACCGTTCTCCCAAAGGACGCAGAAAGAAACTAGTTCTCCCGACGGTGCAGAATGAAACTCGTACAAAAGTAACTGATTGCATCGATGGCAAAACGTTCGCTGTTAATATTCCAATACTCGTGGATATTTCCTGGAGTACGCGTGCAAGCGTATCTGTGTATTTATTACTTAAATAATATTTTCAGACACACATTTGTAAAGTGATTTTTTTAAATTTATTCTGTTCAACTGAATAAACTCTACACATTTGGCCTTTGGTCAATGATTTGCACTGGATGCAACTTAATTGTTGGTGAAATATGCCCTAAGTATTCCCACACAACTACGAGCTTGCATCTCTGCACTCTGTTCTTCATAGAAAGGACAGTAACAGAACCACGGAGATTAGGACAATCAAAGCGAAAAAATGCTGACATCTTCTAAGTCCTCATCGATGGGTACACGCCCACACAAATACGATTGCGCGCAGCTAAATGAGCAAGCTAAACGAGCCAGTCAGATAATTTTATTCGACAGCAAAGGCAACCGTTTGTGTTTCGAGTGAGTCCTTTTGAAACCACAGTATCTACAGGGTATCGCAAAGCGCCCGTAAATAGCGGGGATTTTAGCCCTTGTCGCTGCAATTCAACTTCCAAGGTCGTCGACATTTTTTTTCCCCACTGGGCTAGGCTTTAACAGGTAAAGCCATTAGGCCTAGCTTCGCAAATAAGCTAGTGAGAAGTGAGGTGAACGCCAGTATCTTTCTAATCTAACCGACTGGCCGTTGCAACTGTCCGTGAAACATTGGTCGGGGACCTCGTTTGGGTGTCTTCGTCGGCTAAGCAATGTTGGACTTAAGCCAATTTCGCACTTACATCAATTGTCCTTAATTCAGCCTATAAGGCACTGACTGTCTATTCTTTACAGCGCGCTCGAACTCTCAATACATCGCACAACTCAAGATTACTCATAGCCTCACAGGAAGGGCCATTTTCTAGGGCGGGAAAAGAAAGCGGAGTGGCGTGCGGGCGTACAAACGGCCACTAGCGGGTTCTGTGTGATATTTAGATGTTTGTCGTTCAAGGTGTCCTGATATAAGGCGGATACCGGACATTTACGCGGCGATGCAAAGTTGTTTGTTTTTCATAATTTTTATAGATACAAAGACGTGGATTGTTTTATTACATATTGGAGCAATTAGCGACGTCGGACACGGTATCAGTGAATCAACTTAGACGAGTCACAAAGTAGATGCAGGTGAAGCGTGACAGTATATGCAAGGTCGTGTCCAGATCAACAGATGTTGATTCGCTACGGGCAGAGTCTATTGGTACAAAGTGAATCCGGGGAGGAGTGTGTGTTAATACGTTTTTTTTAATATAAAACTGTAACGTAATGCAACGTAGATATTCTTGTTTAGAAAAAAAACACGGCGCCATTGTAATCATCATTATGACCGCTATCATCTAACGGCCCACAAGCAATGGTTGGACCGGCGGAAACCATCTGTCAGTCTGCTAGACAATATCCTAGTTAGTACACGTGAGATTAAAACGTCGCGGAGATGGAAACGGGAGAGCTGCGCAGTACAACGGACATGTCATTTAATGGGGCCGCTGCGCACTCGAGGAGAAAATCCTTTGATCGCCTAGGCACGTATGTAGAGCCGAATATAAAAGGTTTCCCCTGTTCAACCGAGCTATCATTTAAACAAGCACTAACACGTCCGAAACGACGAGATCGTGTTGACCAAACACTCACTAGCGCAGTGGTATGGCGCAACGGCTAACCAGTGCAAAGCAAGCATGTAGAAGCAACGCATCATGACTAGATGCATCATTGCCGTTGTTTTAGTATAGACCTCGGCGTCCTTAGAGGCGGATTGCCTTACAGAGCCACGAATGACTTCGTCAATAGTGTCAAACAGCAAAACCTTCAAAGATCTTCGAGTATGCGTGCGATTTTACGCACACGCGCACCTTAAATATTGAATAGCATTCGCGTAGGTCGCGTAAAATTGGAACATATAGCACGTCAGAAGCAGTAGCAGCACAAACTTTGTCGGGCTGACCCTCAGCCAACAACCACTTAACGTTGACGGGGCCGCTTTCGCACTGCTTTGTAAGACGGGGTACACAAAATAAAACAAATCGGTGCAACGGTGAGGCTCAAACCGTGCTGCACCTATGTGTCTCCGCCGGTAGCGAGGCGCACGCGAATGCACCCACCACGCCACCGGGCTTGACCAGCAGCAATAGCAGCAGATCATAAACAATAGCTTAGCTCTGGTGGCTATTTTTGGCCAAACTAGTGGCTTTTTCTCATGGACATGCAACAATACCGTAACAGCATTCTAGGGGTACCATAATAAAATCTTCAAAGCTTATTTGATTTCTATAATTGCTAGGTACTTTTTAAGACCAGTTTTTACGTTAAGGTTTCACTGAGTAGTACGCTGTTGTTGTTGTGATTGCCCTGCGCGTGTTGTCTGTTGCTGGTATCAACCGCCACGGGCGATTGGATACACTTATGGTTGATTTGCAATTCCTCGAGGACGGTGACAGTCCGCGAATCTTAACGATTACGAAGAGTCCGTGAGGCATGGGAGGCACAGAAAAGGCACTTTTAGAACAAGAACCGTTCGTACAGCAACGAGTGCCGACGTAAGGCACCGCGTCACCTGCGAGGTTAGCTCAAATGGATTTTAGTCGACAACACTTATCAGCTCACATATATACACCTACTATATATATATATATATATATATATATATATATATATATATATATATATATATATATATAAACGAGATACTGCATTAAACGGGTATATATTTGCACCCCCTGTGTGCTGAAAATGTATTCTGCTAGAAATACTTCTTGGCCAGGAACCAAACTGACATACTGCACCAAATGATGACACTCAGCAAATCATTACTATTCGAAGTCATGCCAAAGCAATGCCGAGCCTGGGAGAGAAGTGAGAAAAAACACGGTTTAAGTGGGTGTGAGTCCTCTACTAGTCACGCTAGCTGCTTGTAATGCATGTGCATTAGCATCTCCGAAACCTCAAAGAAGTCATTACTAAATTACAAATATAATATACATTGTTGTCATTGGAAGACTGTTGCGCATTACTTCGCATTGCACATGAACTGTCACGTACTCTTGACAACCAGAATTTGTCGGAAAAATTGCAAAGGAGGTTCTGAATTGACACTGCACTACTTCGTAGGAGCCGCAGAGTTACGTTAAAGCGTACTTGAAGAAAACGCCTTTGCATGAATAGACGGTGGACGTACGAATGTTCGCCAAATTACTGATAGCAATCTAGCTTTCTGCGAATCGAGCCACTTTGTGGAAGTAGACGTGATGATTTGACTTCTCGTCCACTTATAAGTGCATGCATTTCCTTTGATCTCTTTAACTTATCATCCTTACCACCACCTTATGTTAGTTAAACAACAAGAGCCGATAACGCGGCATTCCAAGCGTACAAAGTATCCGCAGAACCAACCTATCCAGTTTTTCGAATATTCGTTCTCAATCAACGCAAAGTATGTATCAATCTCGTCAGTGCCAAATTATTTTGGCTACCGACAGACAACTCATAAGACGAACGAGTCAAAACCTTCATATGTTCGTAGATAACGAGAACGTTACATTTAACTTGAATGAAAAGAAAATGTCATATTATCGCGTCAACAATCAGCACGAAAATACACATCTACAGACTCTATACACCGAGTTACAGTCCAAAGTCAATCTCCACAGTGAGTTCAATTTTCTCAATTGTCATTGTCCGTGGAATGTTGCTCTCGCTGCGGTCATCGACCTCGTGGCTGGCTTTCCTTAAATCGTCATTGTGCTATTTCGCTGTCAAGTACAGTTGTTTGACTGGCGGCTCAGCCTGAAGTCCTATTTCTAACTAGGCCCGATGGCGCTGAGGGCGCTGAGCTTCAAAAATCTCCGTCTTTCTGAAATTGTTCTTTCTGAGATGGCTAGCTAATATACGAGGTTTGTTGCCCATGGAACGAAACACCAGCCGCTCAATGCCTACTTATCGGTCTTGCCAACTATGTATACATAACAATGACATATTTATACATATATGCGTATTATTGTATCTCCTTTCCGATGTCCTTATGATACAATAATACGCATATATATATATATATATATATATATATATATATATATATATATATATATATATATATATACAGGGTGTTCCTATTTGTGTGTCCAAAACGCTAGGGTATGGTCAAACTCGGTGAGAAAATCATTTTTGCCAATGGGTGGAAGCCGGGAAAACGTTTTGTTTAGGAGTGAGGATGAAATTTATAAAAGCAGTTATTCTGCCTTTTTTCTTCTACATAGTTGTGCAAAATCTACGTTTGCGGGAGAACCAGTCAACGCACAAAGGAACCCATCATACCGGCGTGTTTGGCGGAAAATTCTGCACAATAAAGTATACATTACTAGCTTGCGTAGCAAAAAGCGAATAGCCAGATTAAGGAAAGTCATAAAAAGTCAAAATGTTACATTAACGCTTTTTTGTGCAACATCGTAATTTTTTCCATTACGACCGAAAATGTACGTCCAAAAGACTACTCTCAGGCAATAGCAAATTTAATGCCCACTACATTCTTACCAAAGTGATGGTGCTGCGTTACGTAATTGCCAAGTAACTAAGCTTTTTCGACAGATTCTTTTAGACGTGCATTTTTGGTCGTAATGGAAAAAATTACGATGTTGCACAAAAAAGCGTTAACGTTACATTTTGACTTTTTATGACGTTCCTTAATCTGGCTATTCGCTTTTTGCTACGCAAGCTAGTAATGTATACTTTATTGTGCAGAATTTTCCGCCAAACACGCCGGTATGATCGGTTCCTTTGTGCGCTGACTGGTTCTCCCGCAAACGTAGATTTTGCACAACTATGTAGGAGAAAAAAGACAGAATAACTGCTTTTATAAATTTCATCCTCACTCCTAAACAAAACGTTTTCCCGGCTTCCACTCATTGGCAAAAATGATTTTCTCACCGAGTTTGACCATACCCTAGCGTTTTGGACACACAAATAGGAACACCCTGTATATATATATATATATATATATATATATACATATATATATATATATATATATATATATATATATATATATATATATATATATATATATATATATATATATATATATATATATATATATATATATATACATATATATATATATATATATACATTTGATTTGTATATATATTATTGTATCTTAAGGACATCGGAAAGGTGATTATCCTCGGATTGGAAACATGTGGATGTATATATTTAAATACGGAACTGGCATCTGTATAATAAAACAATTTTTACAATGTACCTAACAGAGATGATACGTCATATTGCATATATATTTATACCATCATAGTATGTATAGCAACTTAGCATAATATACGTACTGTAAATAAGCACGATTTTTAACATTGCTAATTATATATAGTAATCTGTGTAGACTATTTTTAACTTTTATTACTATATGAATTGTGATAATGAATGAGTTATAGTTGTACTTATATAGTCATGCAATAAGCTGCCTCCCATAACCCTGTACGAATTGAAAAAAGCGCCGAAATAATAACATGAACTGAGATACTATAGCATATATAATCAATAATGTTAGGAAAAGTATGTATATTACCCGCCGGGCCGGTCTGCATTGAAATAGATTCATCTATCTTTTTAAACATAGTACTACGCAGTCTTGAGGTGAGCGCTGACATCAATACCTCCCATGAGCCTCTGGAGAGGACAATGAGACGTGCAGTTAAATAGAAAAGATGCGTGGTATTCACGAGTCTGCTTTTTGGCCCACAGTAAAGTGCTCTGGCTCATGCGTCAAGCGAGACCAAAGACACCATAATTACTGCAGCCTGGCATAAGCAGGACTACTTTGACTGTAAAATGCTTATATACAACTCTGTCAAGTCAAGTAAAAAAAGCACTTTTATTCAAAGGTGATATACGCATAAATGAGCACTGTTGTTTTTTAAACAAGATACTTAACATTTGACGAGAATGTGTTGTTTATCTTCACTGAACGTGCACCCAGTAATCTAAAATTAAATCTAATCCGTAGTCTAGTATCTGCATGTACCATAAACAGAGTCGCTTTCCACGTTACCAACTCTGAATATTCGCCCGATTCTTTCCACGTTACCGTAATTCTTTGTCTGGTAAAGTATGCTGACATCCATTAACGAGTTGTGGAATCATCGTCAATACTTTATTTTGTAGTATCCGTTTATGATTCACCTTGTCAGATTCCTTTGAAAAATCCAATGACCGATAGTTGGCCAGCGAATCCTTAGCACTTTTTTAATACAGGCGTTACATTTGGCCTCCCAAATAACGGAGGGACTTGCACATCACAATGAAATCTAAAAAAAAATACACAACAGAGGTTCAGTGATACAATGGCAACTGTTTTTATTTAAGTAAAATGTTGGTATACCATCTGGTGTAAAACTGCACTTGTTCTTGAGTGTTTTGATATTTTCAATTGTCCTCGATTGAAATTTTAAACTGTCTATTTAAGTGTAGCAAAATATACATTTGTGATGTAAGAACGTGTGCATAGCCCGCTGGGGCATAACTCAAGGCACTAGGTCCAGGCTTGGGCTGGTCCACCTAGCCAGGGTACCTCTCACCGAAGCGGCATTCCCCCTCTAAACATCTAATGACAGACGTTGCAGTAAATACTCGCCCGCCCTCTTGTCTCCTGTAGCGAGCGCCAATCTTTTCCCGACATCCTTGAGCAGTTTCGTCGTGAGCGACCCAGGCCCCCCCAATGTCTCGAATGCAAGCGGTAAGAACAAGTGTGGATAAACGATGCTTAAATATTTTCTGCACTTGGCTGCTTCCGCTAGGGCTACCGCGTGTCCAGAACGGGCTGCGCCCGTACCGACCATTGAGGGGGCTAAAGAGTCGGTTACGGTCGCGTCCCACACCAGCATTTGGCCCCGCTCGAAGGGAATCAGGGTCATTCCATCAGGTCTCCTTCCATCGTCTCTGACTAAGCCAGACGCCTCCAAAATGCATGGGTAGCCTGCCGATCGAAGCCCTCTGCTAAGAGTCCCGTTCAACGCCGAGTGGCATGCGATTCTGCCTGAACTCTGGAGACAGGAGAGTGCATGGTGACCTAGGGAGTCGACCTCGTCACCGCATCTGCACCGGTGTGGGGAGACTAACTCTGCTCCCAGCCTCAACCCGACTAGTATTCGTGTAGACTCGTCGTCCAGGGGGGTCCCCAGCTGAGGGCTCGGGAGGGCGTGCAACCATGCACCTGAACCCGGTGAAGAAACCGCCTGTAACCTCGCTTTGTTAGTGAACGTGGTTGCTCGGTCCCATAAGCCATTCCATCGACTGTCGTTTGCCAGTTCTGACCACGCGCGCTGAAGATAAGGGGTCTCCGGTAGAGACCCACAAAATGCAATGGCGGCATCTTGAGTCCGTTCGAGTGTAGCCCGGAAATTCGCAACCGCCTGGGGGTCCAGGATAGACTCAACGCCACTAGTCGCCGAATGCAAGGATGCGATGTGTGCTGCGACTGAAAGTGAAACTGCTTCCGGCAGGCCCAGACCACCTCTGGCTATCGGTAAGAAAGCCTGGAACTGTCTATGGATTGCTTGATTATTACGTCTTTCTATACGCTTTGATTTGTCGGTAACGGCGGCTCCGGGGTTTTATATACAGACGAGAACAGTTTGGAAAATACCGCCGCTTTATTTTGTTTATTGTCAATAAGCAAGGATTCTCAATCTTACCAAGGTCTTTCTGAGTTTCACTAAGATGCTTTTAGTCGCATCCATAGCCATAAGCTTCTCTAACCGCCGAACATGGTTTTAGTACGTACTACTACGTACTACTAAGTACGTAGTACATACTATGAGCACTGGATTTATATTTCTATACAGCGATTACTCGATCTCTTGGCGAAAACTCTTTTTGTAATTTATCTAATGGACTCATAACACTTATTTACTAGAGGGGGCGGTTACCTAAAGTCTGCAAGCTCGCTAGGCTTTCTTCTGTCCAAGGGTAGGCATGGTGATAATAAACAATATTTAAATCTCTATCGTAGACTGGAGCTGTGGCCCAACCCAGAAATCATTTGTGTTTAGCCTTACTTGTTTCGAGTATGGTGTTTTTGTTACTATCTAGCAGAGGCATTCTAAGCTTCGAAGAGACTTGAGATACCCACCAGGAAAACCAAAGCCTCAGGTGCAGATCTTGGTTGGTTTCCAGAGACGTTATACATTGCTGCGTCTAACTGTTGAAGTTTGTTAATCCTTTCCCGAATCTTGACCTTTGGGCTCATAGCAGGGGAATGACGTCCGCAGTGCATAAAAACAAAATAGTATTGACAGCTCTTGTCTTTTGTTTCGGGAAGTAAGTAATGTCCGAAGCACCCGTCCGTTTTCTCAGCAGTGAGGCTCTTTGAGCTTAGGATTGTCGTGGGGTCGATGTATCGTCATGACGTGGTACGGAACAACCTTACATAAGCAAATTCAAACCAGCCTAATAAGTACTTTTTAATAAATATGAAGCGACTGCTTTGTTTGTCGATGCGAACAAGGAGGCGCTTTATTTATGCCCGGTCAAGCTGTACATCAGTAACTGTAACAATCCGAGAAACACGGCAGATGCTGCGTTCAGTACCGTAGAAATGATCTATTTCGGAATGGAAAACTAAGGTCAAACAGGCCAGACGGGTTTTGGGTACTTTGGACAACCAATCGGGGGTGCGGACGAATTCAAGCTGCGCACTCTTGGTCTGGTCTGGCATGTGACAGTCGCAACATATATACCAGGTTCAAAGTGCATGCTTTTCATTACCTGGTATGTTAAGAGTTGCCTGCACAAGCATGCCAAGTTGTATGCAATGAAGTGCACAGCACTGGAGCATAAACAGTTGCATTATTTTTTGCCGTAATAGTGAAGAGAAAAAGAATTATGAGTATAACCTACACAAATAGTGTATATTATACTCATTGTATTGTTGAGTAAAAAAAACAAAATTGAATTACAAAACGAATTAATGTATGCACACCCTATAGTATATCATCCTCCTTTGCACATCCTCCTTGCATCGAGATTTACTCAACATATTGGATTATATATATTTTTTTGATCGACCGAGGTAGCACTATGCATTATTCCGTGTGAAGCCTCTAGCAGGCCGTTCTAGCAGACAGAAAGCGCTTGCCATTCTACTATATTTCCTATTTTCTCAAGAGAGTAAACAAGGTATCTTATGTCTCTTGGGAAAAGCAATGTTCTATGCTTCCTTGAATCTAAAACATTTTTTAAGAAGATTGTTTTTAATTCTAGTCTATCCTCCATCCCCCGCGGACTTGGAATTCATCCAGAGGCATATCTTCAAGGCACCGAGGGCCGGACATGTTGAGATATCTAGGGCTTTCCCACTAGCAGTCCTTGTGGCAGCATGGCCGCTGACTCTTAGTGGTATGGTTTATCATCTATTCTAAATGAGCATCTCTCAAAGAAAATTCGAACAACAACAGAGATCGAACCGTCGACATTCCGGTAGATGACAACCATAACTAGCGTACTAGTCCTAGACCTCGTCGCCACAAAAAAAAATATGCTTTCCTGGTCAAACAAAGTCGTGTTGACTCCCACGCAGCTTTATTACCTTAGGCAAGACGATTTTTTCTCTACATTTCATGAGTTTTACCTTTACGTAACGCTAAAATGTGCTACTAAAATGTAAAAGGGTTAGCCGATTGTTTTGAATACGTTTTGCTTTCAATTCTTTGGCTGCTCACTCTCGACTACGAAAATTAGCGCGGACCAGTGGTCCGCGGAGCTACACCGTACTGCGTTCAGCACAACCTGCCTAGGAAAATTTCTAGACAGTTCCATCGTAATTACGCCGAATGACTTTGCCTTCGCACGAGATATGCTAGACAGAAAATCGCTATGGGCCTCACTCTTTTCCCCTCGGTCCATATTCCGCCTTCAGCGTAAACGATCCTCCAAGTAGTTGTAGTAGCAGTTAAACCCTGCTACGTGAAGACGGCCTTTTTTTTCCTATCGGTACATATTTGACGGAGCACGGCGAAGACCGATAGCCTCGTGAGGCTTCGTCGGCTGGAACCGTTTCCAGTAGAGGGTATGCTTTCTTTATCGTCGTTGTCACGACTAGAGCCTAGAATATACGGGACTCGTTCTTGGTCATCACCATCGTTTTCTTCTTAGTACGGTCATGAGCAACGATGACGAACAACTTTTGCCACTGCTGCTCTAATCTGCTGGCTGAATTTCACAAATTATCGAGTTCAGTACGAACTCCACGGCGGCGTTCCAAACACAAGCGACCCTGACACCAGACCGCTTTGGGCTCATCTTGGAGGCTACTGAAACTCTGCTTCTTGTTGTAGGAAGGATAGCTAGTTCAAGATGACATATAATATAACATAATCAACTATTATGCTGGAAACAAGCGGATTATTACAAGCAGTTGTGAAAATAGGTTTATAGACCTTTTCCAGGCTCAGCTTCAATGCGTGCAAGGGCCTAATTCAATGTGAGCCGTTTACGGAGTCAGGTGCTCCTTACGTGTGAAACCGTCACTGCATTCTTCGAACAAACACAGTATTTATACGTGCTGTTGGAGCAATGCAATTTGGCTTTTTTTGTTCTTTGACAGTGAAGGCAAACTAAAAAGTTTCTCAATGTGTCAAAAATGTGATGCAAAAAGTTTTTTGGCTTGGTTAGGTTTCCCATATTAAAAAAATCCTTATTTGTAGGACCCATTATAGGCACGCTTTGTATAATATAATTTGTTATTTGCATCCCGGCCACAACACTATGCAAATTCGCTTGATCTACTAGTTTTACTGGAAGCGCTACAACAAAGCACTTTGAAGGTCTTGACTGCCATAGAAGTGCTTCTGATAGTTCGATTTCCACTGTAGCTCTCAGACTGATTGCAGGTAATGGTAGCCAACTTCATGAGATAGCAAAATTATTAGGTGATAATGAAGTTATTCGCAAGGAGGGCTGTCGCAATCTATACAGCAATTTAGCAAAAAGAATGATCTCCTTGCAGAGTGATTTACCAACCTCACTTGTCGACGACGATTGGTCAAAGGCATGGTATACCGAGACCAAGTTTACTGTCTAATGTTTATAGCTCACATTACAAAGTGTTTTTATTATTAGAGCAAGGACATCGGCTTCACCGCGATGTACACGAAGTGCATGATAGTAGCATAGAATGATATTAGAGCCATTTGCGGGCGATTGAAGATATTACATTTTTGGTAAACTGCGACAGCCACTTTAGCGACTCTATAAACATTGACGTTGGATATATTCTGTAGTATGGCTCCTTGTAGGAAAGACAAAAAATCGAATCTAGAATTAGGCGGCAAGTGCAAATTGTGACATGCACGTCTACGAGTAAAATATTGAAACTACATAGAACGTCAACTACTTCAAAGATACTTGATTATACTATATGTGTGCCTAAACAAGTTCATTTTACAATACTTTATCTCAATACACATGATTTGCATCACGATAATATATATATATATATATATATATATATATATATATATATATATATATATATTTATATATACTTGAATCGCATGTATTCTAATTCAACTGCAGCGCACATCATGTCGACACATTTTCTCAGTTGCTTGACGTTGGTGTTCGTCGTAGCGAAGAAGGATTCTCGCCTAGGTGTGAAACGTCATGCGAGCTGTTCATGCCCTAATGCAAATGCCCTCAAAATGTAGGCTTCTGTCGTTTGGGTTCCATTAGGTTAACTAAATATTGCCGGCGTGGTCTAGGGCATCAGTGCGCAAGTCGTGGTTGTTAAATTTGCCTTGAGCGATGTGCATTGATAATAGATTATAAATGATACGGCTGATAGTTGGGGACAGAACAAGGACTGTTAGGGAAACCTTAGATATCTCAACATGTCCGGGCGTTGGTGCATTGAACATATGTCTCGCGGCGATTCCTAATCCGTAGGGAACGGAGGATGGTCTAGATTTAAAATAACCTCCTTAAAAATGTTTTTTTTTTAAATCTCGGTTACCTGAATAGCTGGGCCAAGGTGGCCGCTCGATGCCACCATCAGCACCGGCCACAACCGCAACCGCGAGCAGTATTAGTTAATCGTCGCTCGGCCCAGATAGGGATGAGGGGAGCGCAGCCAGGGCCATACTCGACAAGCGTCCACACGACGGATAAGTAGCACGACTCCTAACGCCCATTTTATCTGGTTTCGTATCCTTCTCTTTCTCGCTTAGGCCCGCCCGTCTTTCGCCATGTCTTCGTCTACGCAAGTTTTCATGCGGTTATGCTTTTCTGATCGAAGCGTGTACGTCGGCGACAGCTCGCTAGAAAGGCTTACGGCAAGGGCGCGTGTCTTGAGGGAAGAGTGGGTTAGAGAGGTAGAGTCTTGGAGGCACCCAGACCCCCAACTCACTCACTCACTTAAATACTACTACTACTAAAAAATACTACAACTTACTACTACTACTACTACTACTACTACTACTATAACTAATACTACGGCTCTACTTACATAGCTCATGGCTATCATCACCTGTACTGTTCGAGTACGAACTTCCACGAGGAGTACACGGAGTGCGTCTGTCGACTGTACGACTCGCAAACGTGTAAGACAAAGTTTCATGCGTCTGCAAGCCTGCCCGGCTCTTGCGAAGAGATTACTGCACTGTCTCGCTTTCTCTCTCTTGAAGAACATGCCGCAACAGCAGCTGGTAACTGTAAAAGTGTCGATGTTATATACTAACCCGATATGTGAGTCAAATAAATATGACGATGATAATGATATTACGACGACTACTAGCTCCATAGCTGGATTATGCTAGGATGAGTGTTTGCATTTTGTCTGTTTTTTGTTTGTTTTAATTGTCATTACCGGTACGGCACGGTAAAGTTGGTGTCGACGTTTCTGACCGCCTGATAGCGGACTGACCATCGATGCTGTGACATGGGCGGCGACGTCATCCTAACGACAAAGAGCCGCCCCAGGTACAACGGGCGACCTACGTACACACACACGATGCCTTTGTATGGAAAACCTTTTGTTCTTCTTCGTTTCGGTTCGTTTTCTCTTCTTGTTTTTCTCGTTCTTCTGCTTTGACGTTGTCTTTTGTCTATCTCGCTCTTGCTCTCTCTCTATCTTTACCGCTTTCTCTATGCCTCGTTTGATCGTAGACTTTGAATGAGGTCTCGATTGTTTTCTTGTCGTTGTTTGCAAGTATCTGTCTCTTCTACACGAATCTAAAGCAAGCACAGATCGACAGAGCCAATACAACAGGCTTGAGTTCAGCTTTTGACCGAGTCGCAGTGACGCACAGTCGGAGCGCACCCCGAGCGCGTGCGGGAGAGATATATGTAGAGAGAGAGAGAGAAATAGCAACGCTTGGGATCCTAGTTGCTCTGCTCTCTGCATCTTAGGCTGGAACGTATCTTTCTTCTCTGCCATCTTCGGGTTGTTGCTGGCGTGCAGTACGATAAGTTGGTACTCAGCGCTACTCCAGTCGAGCGTTCGTTCGAACACTCGTATAACGTGTCTGCCAGTGGCAGGTATATGATTCCTCGTTGTCTTCTATGTTATTCGCCTACTTTTTTTTGCTATATAAACATATACTGCCGTCATTGTTCTGTTTCAATGTTTGTTATCACAATGTTTGCGAATCGAGTCTATAGTTAGCCGAAACAAGGAATATATAAGTGTATATATATATATATATATATATATATATATAGTGTGTTGCAAAAAATTAGCAATTTATGTTTTTTTGGTGATAATTTCGGCTTGGTTTAATTAAGCGCATGATGTACATGACGGAACACGAGTATGGTGTTAATTTCGTGGCAATCTTACAATCGGTTCATACAAAAATAAAAAACGTGTGAAAAAACAGTGATGCAAAATATTAGCAACACTAGCATGCTAACAACACAGCTCTTGTTTGTAGAGGATAGTGGATACTACAGCTGATATTCGATCCCGGGGATCAAATGTCAGGAATATTGTCTAGCTAAATCAATCGTTCTATAGCTGCAAAATATTCTACAGCTTAGTCGTTGTTCCGAACTAACGACGAAGCTTATGATTAAACCATGGGACGTACAGAGGATCTCTCGGATGACGAAAAGACAAGAATTGAGGCATATGCTGAGCTCGGTCATACAGTAACTGCTATAGCAACCAGATTAGGACGGCATAAGAGCATCATCAACAGGTTCTTACACCCTGGAGTGAACCAAAGGTGCAGATCTAACAGTGGGCGTAAGCCAGTTTTGACTATTCGAGATCGGCGAAGGATCATACAGTTGGCTACTCATGACCAAATGTCTTCTTCTAGGATCAGGACTACTTTGGGAGTGCCAGTGCACCGATCCACAGTGTACTGAGTGTTAAGTTCTGACAAAAACGTGCGATACGCGAAAAGGAAGCTTATGCCGCGACTGCAACCGAAGCACATTGTCGCACGGCGTAAATTTTCGCATAGATACCAAACTTAGGATAACGAGTGCAAAACATAGTCTTCTCGGATGAAAAGAAATTTAATCTCGATGGCCCTGACGGCTGTCAGTACTATTGGCACGACTTACGGAAAGAACCTAAATGGTTCTCAAAACGTGTGACCGGTGGTGGTTCTGTGAAATATTGGAGCGCGTTTAGATATAATGGGAAGTCTGATCTAGTCGCGATTGTGGGCCGAAACAATTCTGACAAGTACCAGCGTATCGTCGGTTCCCAGTTAGAAGCCCATTTCAGAAGAATTGGGGGACCTGACGCAGTTTTTCAACAAGACAACGCCACGTTTCATACCTCGGCTAGCACTATAGCCTTTTGTCAAGAACAAGGAGTGCCACTTTTTGACTGGCCGGCATTAAGTCCAGACCTGAATCCCATTGAAAATCTTTGAGGACATTTGGTAAAGCAGATTTACGCAAATGGTCGACAATATGATAATTTGTCGGACCTCAAAGAAGCTGTCCAGCAAGTATGGACTAATATTCCACTTTCGTACTTACAACAGCTCATTAACTCCATGAAAGACCGAGTTTACGATTTGATTCAGAAGAAGGGACGAAAAACCCGTTTCTAGAATAAAACGGTATTGTTGCTAATATTTTGCAACACTGTTTTTTCACTTTTTTATTTTTTGTATGAACCGATTGTGAGATTGCAACGAAATGAACACCATACTCGTGTTTCGTCAAGTACATCATGCGCTTAAATTTTCAGACAAACCAAGCCGAAGTTATCACCAAAAAACATGAGTTGCTAATTTTTTGCAACACTATATCGATCAATCGATATGAAGCTAGATTAAACAGTAGTATTACTCTGCAATACTACGTAGCATGCCTACTACCAGTACATCTGCATGAAGGGATATTGTTTTTACATAGATAACTGCATATGCAGGAATTGTGGAAAACAACATTGACAACAGTAAAAACAAATAATTTGTGGTATCGCAGATGTGAAAATAGATAAAGAAATCTGTAAAAGAAGCCAACGATTAACCGCTCCAAAAGTCGTGGCCCGTTGTGACTTGGTTAAGGGATTGTTTGCTTGGTGGATGGCCAAATGGACGCATGCAAATTCAATTAGTACTCGCCTATTTGTCAATTCGTAACGTTTTTCTTGCAGAAGTACACATACTGAAAGCAATACATATATGACTCTGATAATTGTTGCACACACCCTTCTATGTGATAATAAAGAAGTATAATTCTTTGTCTATATACTTAAGAACAAAATAGGTTTAAAAACATATTGCCTCAGTATATCACTTGCTGTGCCCCAAGGCTATACAAATTAATTGTATGCTTCATATTAGGTGCATACTTCATTAAAAACAACAAATTAAAGTTAATTTATATAGTTTTACAGCTAGCAGTTGTGCGCCTATCTACTATGTAGACATGATCCCAAGTTTTTCAAGCAGACCAAATACCGATTTTATCCAAGGTGTTATTAGTGCCCTGCGGTATGAAGGTGAACGGTAGAGTTTTTATCTTACGTTGGAACCGTCCGACAGTGAGCTTTTATAAAGAACTTTTGTACGAAGGAGCTTTAGCTTTTCATAGTTTCCTGTCTTAACAAGATTCTTTATTACCGAGCGTATTAAAGGACCTGTTCTAGAACTGTCGGTTTCCTAAAATAATTTGCTCATTTTGTACTTTCCTTTTTAGTACACACTTCGCGGTCTTCTAGAAACGTCATATATATATATATATATATATATATATATATATATATATATATACGCCCTCAGCATTATATAGAACCTGCATTATTGCGCTGCCAAGTCTTGAACGAGGTATGAGCCTTCCTGTTCTCTCAAATTGGCCTGAATTTAACCAGTGGTATGCTGGCTGTTCCTTTTAGCGAGCGTAAAAGACGAGCTAAAATATCGGCTACTCGTATTCACTGGCGCTGCACGCAGGATAAAACTGAGCTGAATTCTACACACAATGACGTTCAGTTGGCTATGTAGGTCATGCTACTGCATCAGCTGCTGATATATTTACACTGACGTTAGACGTGAAACCTATATCTGGGGTTCGGTTTATTGAAAATATGCCTGAAGGCGGTTCAAGCCCGTAGGGGACGAAGGATAGTTTAGGGGTTAATAACATCCTCCTTAAAAAGTGGTATTCTAAGCGTACATCGTGTATATTAAATGAACAATACCTCTACATCATTTGTCTCACTGAGATGTGCATGACAAAAATTGTCTCCATCACACGTAACGCAAGTAAACGTAACCAGTCAAAATTACAAATTTGCTGGTTTTGCGAGACTTCTCACCGCGCGTTTTTTTTTTCCTCTGTTGTAAATGGCGCCACAAACTATAAAATCATGAAGATATCTCGCAGTGCATTTAGAGCTAGCAACAATGCTGTTACAAATACTACATTTGGATACAAACTTGCTTAATAGGGACGCGTAATAAAGGCACATTGTTACACGTCCCTATTAATTATTACAAGTTTACACTACAGCGGACATATATGCCCAACAATGAGCACAGCCATTGTTCTAATAGACGTTACTTTGTTTTTGCTTAGCGAGGGAGAAAGTGCATTTGTGCACTTCCAGCCTAGTGGCGGATCGTGTAGGACTTGACACTGACTGTTTAGGGTTATATGCAATATCCACTTAAAGCCCTATATGTTTTGGTCGCCCAGTGACGCCCAGAATACCTCATCTATCAATACCTATGTCGCATACTAGTAGGCAACGGTCACGCCATTTTCAAACAGAAACGTGTCCGTTCTTATAGATTATATGGCAACGAATTCATACTGTGTTGGCCTATTCGAGGGCTGTTAAGGCTTACCGCTTAATCGATTAGGTGTTCTGGGCACTGAGTCCGGACCGATTGGTTAACGCCCCGGGCCTAACAAACTATGGGGTACAGGTCGGGATGTCTGCTGCTTTGGCTCTACACCCACGATGCCAAAAGAATCCCGCTGTGCCGACCATACGTCTAGCATGGCGAGATTGCCATTCTGTCGGTATTCCTTCTCGAGTCGGTCTTGCACGACTTAATCTGATGTTCTCGGCACGCTCCTTCTCGCTTATCATTCGCTCAGACACCTGCCGCATGCATATATATATATATATATATATATATATATATATATATATATATGTCTTTCATAGGCTTTTCTACAGTCAAAGTAGTCCAGTTTACGCCTGGCCTACAGTGTTTATGGGGCTTTTGCCTGCGCTTGACGCTGGATCCAAGGCACTTCACTGTAGGCAAAGTATTAGGCTCGAGAAAGCCACGGATCGTTTTTACTTTTTTATCGTTCTTTCCAGTAGCTCAGTAGTGGTATCGTTGTCACGGCTTACCTCAGTACCGCGTATCGTTTTGCCAAAAACAGATAGATCAATCTGCATCATGGCAGATCAGAGCAACGGATTGCATATATATATATTTTTTTTATGGGCAACTTGCTGGATTTTGCAAACGTTCAATGTTTTATTTGTTCTTAGGACTCGTTACAGGAGGTAACACATGAGTACATTTTTAATAAATAAAAAAATAATGATATAATAAAGATATATTCCAACGATCGTATGTAACATCACACGTAAAAGATTCTATCATAGACAACCACCATTTCAGCTTAGTCAGGAGTCCCTATAAGTCGCAATGTGATAAGCTGCAAATCTA
Organism: Dermanyssus gallinae; assembly: GCA_003439945.1. NCBI lineage: Eukaryota > Metazoa > Arthropoda > Arachnida > Mesostigmata > Dermanyssidae > Dermanyssus > Dermanyssus gallinae. Next base: position 173,864 of record QVRM01001533.1, on the reverse strand, counting down.
TCTGGTGGCCTCGAGCCTTACAAGAGTAGTAACCACAGCGCTCATCAGTTACACGCGAAGTATTTTTTAAGTCTCGCTTGAATAATTTTAAGAAAGTACAAGACCTTAAGCTGTGTAAAGGGCGATTTATAAGCAATTAACATTTTTTAAGCCGTGTAAAGGGTGACTTATAGGCAATTAGCATTTAGGAGTTATATAACCTAGAATTAAACATTTTTTTAAGGAGGTTGTTTTTAATTCTAGACTATCCTCCGTCCCCTACGGGCTTGGAACTTAACCTAAGGTATCTCTTCAATGCACCGAGGGCCGGACATGTTAAGATATCTAGGGTTTCCCCTACAGTCCTTGTGGCAGCATGGCCGCTGACTCTCAGCGGTATGGTTTATCATCTATTCTCAATGAGCATCGCTCAAAGAAAATTCGATCAACAACAGGGATCGAACCGGCGACACCACGGTAGATGACAACCATGACTAGCGCACTAGCCCCTAGACCACGCCGCCACAGGAGTTATATTACCTAAGTGCGGTTGCTACGATAGCTTATCATGAAAGGTCACCCCCAGGCACTTGACCAGACAGGAGTGGTTTACCACATGTGGACGGAGTTGGAAGGACGCTGGCACACTAATTAGCCTCCTAGCCTGGCGAAACTATATGATATTCGTTTTGCTAGTGTTAATGACTAATCCAAACTCATTAAACGTTTTTTTAACGTGGTCCACTAAGGTACTAGAGTTATTTACTTCGCCACTAATGTTAAGTGGATCGATTCGAAAAAGGATTGTTTGTGTCAGCAGCATAAGCTATCGCTTTGCCTAACTGGTCACGTATTATCTTCAATAGTATAAAATCACACTTGCTCACTTGACGTAGCACCGGACAATGTTTACTCCTTCCAAAAATAAAATGAAAATTAAAACGGAGACGGTACGATTGACGCGAGCCGGTGCTTGCAGCCGTCGATTTGGGGCTAAAAATGCGATTTAGGAGTTGTGCTTCAATACATGATATTACCGTTTCAAGAAATGTACAAACATTAGTGAAAATGATGCCATAATCTAAACATTGATTAGCACTAGGCGAGATCACGTGTTAAAGGCTCTTGAAGATCGCACACCTGAAGTGTTTAACATGTTTACTGGCGTATAGGAACTCATCCTGTCTCCTGAACCGTGACGACATGTATTCGTCCAAAACAGATGCTCAGTAGGGGGTCCTCCTTTGGGCCATCGTCGTTCTGTCTGACTATCGACGACTTTGTGGCTACGTTACCTAGGCCCCTCAAAATATGGTGCCTGAATTATAAGGCTTTGAAGGGGAGCCCTTAAGTAGTTGCTAAGAACCTTAAAAAGGTAATCTCCTTTGAAAACGTCAGTTGCCTGGTGTTAGATATAGCAAAGTGCGAAATCTTGTTGAGCAAGACTAGTCACCTCAGTAATCATCCTACTAAACGCATAGCTGACATACTGCCAGCGTACATAATTGTAAAGTCTAATGATATCAAACCTTTAGGTTTTCCTATTTTTGCTGGGGAGCACTTGCCCAAGCATATAAGTGAACAAACTTGAAGAAATATCAGTCCGTCTTCCACTCGTCGGAGCTCATATGGGTCTCTTCTTACTGCTGTTGTCTTCTCTGCATCAAGGCTTGTTCATATGCCAAAAGGGTTCGATCTATGGTGAAAGCTCAGCTGGGGCTACGGCATATATTTGCCGAGCTTGCGCTAAATGCTCTATCTTCTGTACTAAACCTCAGATCTCTGAAGTTAAAATAGAGACACTAACGCCAGTCTCAAAAGGCCGAGAGGCCTAGGTCTAGCTATGCCTTAATTTTATGTCAGCCCGCGCGGTCGCTTTGTCGCTTTGCAAAATCTTGACTGTAGTTGACATAACCGGCCAGAAATACGGAAGCGGCATGCCGAATGCTGTCGGCCGAACTAGCAACGATTAGGGGAGCTGTGCCGGACAATTCTATGTCACAGAACTAATGAGTATTGCCTCTTTTTGACAAAATGTTCTTCCCTTGGAAAAACAATTTGTTTTAGGACGCTACTAAGTTGGACAAACTCACATCCTATGTGCTTCGGCGTGGTTTTCCTCGTGCAAGCTACGCTGCGTCCGAAGCCTAAAAATGAACGTGCCCCAAACGCAGGACCATCTCTTGTTGTACCACTAGCGCTTAAGACGCTGGGGCTGGCAGGACTTATTACGAAGAAGCTTTTTGAGGGATGTCTTGTCTAACATATAAATGGGGATCAGTCGCTGAGACAACAACTGCTCCTTGCGAACTAACGAGACAGCGCGACTGTAATAATGGTACTCACAGCCAAGTGGGCCCCCACAACACTTGACAAAGATGACGTTACGGGGTTGACAGAATGCACATGCTCACTTTATGAACAATCTCTCATCGTACATCTAGATTAATAATACGCATTCATTTTTGCCTATATACATCCCAGACTCGTTTAAAAAACATTCTGATATATATATATATATATATATATATATATATATATATATATATATATATATATCTTACATTAAAGCTTCTTTTTTAAAGAAAAGGGTGTTATACTGATCTTTTGAGGGTCTCTATCGTGCGTTCAGCATTGTCCTTGAGCGAGATAGTACGTCTCTTAATCATCAAATATGTTACAGAGAGTAAGATTTCATATTCCCATATGGCCATCTTTCATGCAAACAAACCTCCTTTAATTGACTGGTTTAATGTCGAAACAGTGTCCAATAAAAGCACACCACAAAAGTCATGGCAATGTATGCTGTTAGAATGATCAAACATCGAGGAAATAAGTAAAAAAATACCGGTTGTTATGTCAAGAAACGTCGCGAGCAATAATCAATTATGTACTTCTCCTAACTGCTGTTTTGTTTTTCGTGCAAAATCGAATTTACAAAAAGGAAGTTGTACACACATTTAGAGAGTACAAGTTACTTAGAGAAACAAATGCCCGTCAAGGTTTACTAGTATAGGCCAGTGCAATTGTAATCACCAATTGAGATAAATCCGTAACTATTGCAGTAGTTTAACTTACACCAACGTTTGCCGGTACGTGAATGCGAATAAGTCGGGTGTAGAACCTAAGAACTTAAGAAGACGGCAGTATTTTATTATAAATGATATATTCACAACCAACCGTGCCGTGCTCTAAAACAAAAAATATGACAGAACAGAGCAGTATACCGTTATCGATGAACCGGTGCACCACCAGGCTACGTCGTCTACAATTTATTATTATTATTATTAGTAGTTTTATTAACCAATTATTGGTTTACGAATATACATCATAGACATCGCATTTCCAGAGTTGAGACAGCGGAATTGCTCTTTCACAACGCTGAAAGTAATATAGATTACACGGGCAGCCACAAAGTTTACACATACACTCCGCCGAGATTTCATGAAACTTCTCGCGCGTACAGATCTTCAGATGGAAGCCGTGGACGGCAAATCTGGCGATTAGATGCCGGTTATCATAACTGCAGGCTCTCCACAAATCCGACGTCATTGCCCTCTTTTCATAAAACAGCGGGTCGATGTCGGCCATTTCATTTTGCCAGTCTAAGACGTGTTCTCTAAAAACCGTCGTCTTTGGCAGGTTGTACATCCTCTGTAAGTCCTCAACGAATAACGGCGGCGATGCCAGTAAGTACACTAACCTATTCAGGCTAGTGCGGTGGACGTTCAATGCTTTCTTTAGAAAACTGGCTTTGAGTTGATCAAACGCCCTTAGGTTCGATGTTGTGAGATACGGCCAGAACACCTGAACACCGTAAGATGCTGTGGATGCAATCTTCAGTTTAAAGAAGTTAACAGCAACTTCCATCGACAGTCTGCATAAGTCCTTGACACTGTAAAAGGATTGTAGGCCTTTTCGGACTCTTTCTTCAACATGCCTGGAGAAGCTTGTGCCACGTGAAGAAAGCACGACCTCCAGGTAGGGAAAATATGGAACGATTTCGACTATTTATGAATTCAGTCGGAGCTCATCGCTTTTGGCCAGTCTTCCTCCTCGTCGGAATTTCATCGCTTTTGTCTTGCTCGCATTGATCTCCAATTTGTTTCGATTTACATAGCCCTGTAAAGTTACAAGCGACTGCTGCAAGTGAAAGCGACTTCGGGAGAACAATACTAAATCATCGGCATACATAAGCGTTTCCACTTGTGAATGCCGACTATGTATTTCCGCCGGAAGATCGCTTACCAATATTGAGAACAACAGAGGACTCAGGTTATCACCCTGAGCAACACCGGTGGTCTGAGTGATCGGCGCGTGCTCAGCAACCCCATCGTCTATTATTACCAGTCTCTCTTGCAAGATGCTTCTTAGAAGCTCTAGCATGCTCAGTGGGACTCCACTATGTGCCAGCTTGTCAAGGATGATCGTTCGCAAGGCCGTATCAAAGGCCGCCTTGAAGTCCACGAACACGCCGAATAGATAATTCCCCCTGAAACGAAGTGTACGATTCACCGAGTTTAGAAGCACGGCGCACGCAGTCATTGTTGATCTGCCTTTTCTGAATCCGTGTTGCTGCTTAGGAAGTGCCCCGGTAGTTTCTAAAAATACTTCCAGGCGATGGGTTAAGATGGCCGACAGAAGCTTATATATTACGCTCGTTTTCGTTATTCCTCGGTCGGATGATGGAGCCAGCGGGTCTCCCTTTCCCTTAGCAATGATACTAAGAAGACTGGTCCTCCATTCCACGGGTAATTGGGATGTTCTAAGCACTTCATTGAATAGAGCAGTGAAACACGGCACTAACAACGTGGCCTGCCGAAGATGTTCGTTTACCACTAGGTCAGGTCCGGGGGCCTTACCCAGCGGCGCCTTTACCATTGCTTCAATTACCTCGGAGTCGATAAAAGGGCGAGACAGGGCCTGGCGAGCTTCCTGGATTCGCTCGCTCCATAAAGAAAATACTACAGGAGCATCGCTCGGAATGGTTACCGCACCGGCAAACATTTTACGGAAGTGCTCGTTTATATTCCACGTTACGCGGATCAGCATTTGTAGCAAAAATATCTATTGTCGATTGTCCTTGCGGCGCGATAAATGTCGAGTCATGTATATACAACCCACATGCTCCGAGACGCCAGTACGTTCAACAGTGACGCTGTTTTTGGGTGCTTTGCCTTATTAAGTGGACAGTTGAGATCGCCGCAGAGTACAGTTATTTTCTGCAAGTCTACCATATCTACACACGATATTAGTTTCTCCAGCAGAATTTCCGTATCCTCCCATGGACTAGAGTAGGCTGCAATCACGTTCATTGTGTCTCCCGTAAGGATTACGCAATTGTTTTCACTGTAGCAGGGATGAATTCCACTAAGTTTACTATTATATATGACCGCAACTCCTCCACTTGTTCGACCTGGTCCTTCTGACTGGGTACCTAGACATTCCGCAACACGCCAATCGGGGATGACTGTGGGCTTGGCGGCCCAGGTCACGGTAATAACTAACACGTCGAATTGATCCGTTAAGGGATGTAATCGAAAACTCGATTTAATACCTTCACAGTTCCACTGAAAGAATCTGATTGTCGACCATTTGTTTTGACTAGATTGAGGTTTCTTTGATGCTAGGACGTCAGTAATTGTTGTGTAGGGCAGTCACGATCCGTCTCGAGGTTTATCGCACTTGGCTAACTCTGCACCAAGCCTATACAACGACGCGCGAAGTGCTTCTCGCAGAGATGTTTCTATGGATTCTCGTATTGAGACTTCAAGGGGAGTGCTGTCGATAATTTAAGTCGGCTTGTCACTTTTCTCTTCTACGGAGACTCTGGGGAACAAGGAGGAAAGCAGCTGGTGACTGCTGTTTGAATCGCTTCTATTTCTTCTTATGCAAGAAACGATTCTGTCCAGTAGCCCCTGTACTAGATCAGCAGCCATGTCGGCTGAGGGTGCCACCTTCTTCGTAGACCTTGCTCCGGAGTCGACTTCTCGGTTTGTGGCGGTGGTGTCACTCACTTTAATGCCGTTCTTTACAATAGACGACCAACTGCGTTGCGTGAAGTTTTCGGAGGCTTGAACGTATTCGACGGGGGCGCAAAGCGGCACGGCTGCAGCGTTCGGCTGCTTCTCGATAGTGTTACGCGAGACTTATTTTAACATCTCTATACGACTCAATCTAGCGGGGCAAGAATCCCATGTAGCCTTGTGCTCGCCATTACATAGGCAACACCTGGCCCGAGCTTTGCACTCAGATGTTCCAGGGAGCCACACCTCCTACACTTTGGCTTCAGAACCTTACAATCGGCGGCAAAGTGATCCATACTGTAGCACTTGAAGCACTGCATTGGAACTCGGTACAACACAACTCCATGCTGCTTTAGACAGAAGCGGACTTCCGACGGGAAATGGTTGCCCGTGAAAGTTAAGATCACATGTTCTGTCCTGGACATCACGTTATTCTTCGGGTTTTTTGTTTTAACTCGAGCCACCCCGGTCACTCCCGAAGACTTGAGTGCAGCTAGTATGGTTGCTTTAGAGATAGAAGAGTGTACACCAGATATTTTACCCTTCACAGACGAGCGCGCTCCACTTATCCTGGCAGATACCTTAACACCAGCCAGCTCTTGTAACGAAAGCAGGGTGCTTTCGTTACAAGAGCTGGCTGGTGCTCGTTGTAAAACGGGGCTCTTCAATACTCTCCTTGACATGGCTGGCAATACAGTCGCAGACTTCATTGAAATTATTCCGCAGCTTGTCTTCGTCAGCAGAAAATATTACTGCTTCCCGCCTTGCTACTACAATCTTCGGCGCCTGCGGCCTCCTACCGCGAACCACTATGATGAATCCTGCGTCGTCAGGCTGCTCCTCGTGGATCTGAGGTTCATCTCTAACCTCAGTTTTCGCATCCACGCTTGTACCAGGCGGATCATCTTGCGATACTCGCACGTCTTTCACCCGCGCGTCTTGAATTGGGCTCGACGCTGCGCGTTTTTCTCCTCCCGCACGAACTGTACGGTCGCCCGCCCCACGCGTGTCGGCTGGTGCTGTTGCCGACTGAACCGGTAGTCCAGTCTCGCGCGGTTTTAGCGGCGGAGAGTGTTCGACCGGCATCTTGCGCCCGTTACGGTGTTAGCGGCCGCAAAAAAATGAATCAATAATAATACCAAAAAAAAAAAAACAATCTTGGGGATTCGAACCCGAGGCTTGCACACAGTAGTTCGCCACTCAACCGCTGACCCACTGTAGCCGCGGAGTTAAGGCGGGCACTTTGGCGACTAGGCGGCCCTTACCTGGACTATATTTAAAAATTATCCTATGTGGTAGTCAAACTTATTTACGGAGTAAAGTCATTCACACTCTTAAACGTTCACCATAATCACCAGCCACATCACGGGTTTCACTGTTGTGCTTAGATGCTGCTACTCTGTTTAGCTGTAATCGATCAGTCGCTCTGGAGCGTGGAACGTCCGCTTATGGGAGTTGGAAAATTATGGTTTCCCAGGCAGTAAGAAACTGTGGGCTCACTCCGCCAAACCGAACCCTCTAGGTCGGCTACGAGATCCACCAATTCCACCGACGGCCCAACGGATCTCACTAAGGGTCTGCGCGAGCAGTTTAAAGATGCTCTTCAGTCTGCTCTAACCTTCGGTTTGGCGGATCTGCGACCGATCAAAACCGATAACGCGACGTCGCACCGAAGACTAGTTCTCCCTCGCAATGATGTCACAACAAGACATCCGCAGGTGGGCCGTTGCCTATGCCAGCAGCCGCGACAACAACGGCTCGGCTCCTTCATCGAGGGAAGGACCCTATGCAAGCTCCGCTGCAAGCGCACCGGCACAAACCTCACTTCACGACGTTATCCTCGCGACGTCTAAAATCAAAAGCGCATCTAAAATTATTTCCTGTTTACCTCGGGGTATCCGCGACAACGTGTCTGTCGAGCTCTCAAACCTGATTAACGAAGTCTGCTCTTCAGCCAGTAGAGAGTCATACAGAAGACTACTTCAATTCCCAACCGCAGTATTCTGCATTCCGCGCCAGAAAGAACGCGGCCGAACCCTTACATCGGTACTTCGCGAGAACCTGAACCGATTCCGAGCGGGAAATGGCCCTGAAACTATCCCCCTTGCCTCAGCGTCAACTACTCGACTAAGCAGCGCGTCTCTCAAGGGCTTTTTCTTGGCTCGCGTTGTTCAAAGAAAGCTCGCCCTTGGCGACGTCTCCTCTGCGGCGAGGGCTCTTCTGTCCACCGACACAGTGGCCCCACACTCCGACAAAACAAGGCTGGCGCTGATAGACAAACGTCCCCCATGTCCACGTAACTTTTCCCTTGCACCGCCTCCCGTGTCCGCCGGCCAGTCCCACGAGATCACTGTGTCTGCGATAGATGTTATCAACGCCATCAGAAGCTTCGCCTACAGCTCGGGCGGGGGACCCGACGGCCTGCGACCACGCCATCTGAAAGATCTCATCGGCAGGGATGGCGAGGAGAACCAACTCGTCCTTAGCCTAGTGCGCTTCGTCAATCTCGCTGTAAACGGAAAGCTCCCAGATTTCGTGCTCCCCGTCTTCTATGGTGCCTCGCTCATGGCCTTGCGCAAAAAAGACGGCGGCATTAGACCAATTGCCGTCGGGCTGACACTGCGTCGGGTAGTCGGGAAAATCATCACCAGGAAGAGCATGCCGGACATTATCGGATTAGTCTCTCCGCATCAACTGGGCTGCGGAATCAGGGGAGGCGCGGAAGCGGCCGTGCACGCAAAAAGAGCATTCATCAACCGCAACAAGAGTGTCCCATGCAAGGTAATCGTCAAACTTGGCTTTAAAAACGTCTTCAACTGGCTAAGACGTGACCACTTGCTCAAGGCGGTTCGCTCCCTCCTTCCCCGACTATACGCGCTAGTACACCAGATGTACAGGTTCCCAAGCAAGCTGATTTGGCAAGGAGAGTTTATCGAGTCTTGTTCCGGTGTTCAACAAGAGGACCCTTGTGGCCCCACTCTATTTTGCGTCGCTATTCACGAGCTTCAATCGCGTCTGTCTTCCGAACTCCGACCATGGTTTTCTAGACGACGGCACCCTTGCCGTCTCACCCTCTTACCCTCACCTCACGCGATCTCCGTGGGGTACTCTTACGGTGCTGAGAGACTTTGCCCTGGTAAAAGAGTTCGAGGCCGTCTCAGGGCTCACACTTAATGACTCCAAATGTGAAGTCTTTTTCCTTTCCATGAAGACCCCCACCGCAATTTCACATTCCAAGAGGTGCGCAATCTTCTGCCAGCAGCCAGGTAATACCCGTTAACGAGATGGATCTCGTAGGAGCCCCAATTCTCGACGACTCCATAGATATTTCTTATTCTAAAAAGGGCTCCGATCTCGTGCGCTGGTGTTCCAGAATGCGACTCTTGGACGCTCACCCAGCGCTTTACCTCTTACGCGTGAGCTTGTCAACCCCGAGGCTGATGTACCTTTTCCGCTGCTCACAAGCTTACGCCAATCCGGACTTGCTTTACTCGATCGACGAGACATTGCGAAATACTCTCCAAGGTATTTTGAACGTTCAGCTCAGGCAATCGTCTTAGGTACAGGCTTCACTCCCGACGTCCTCGGGTGGCTTGGGAATCCGTATGGCCTCGCAAGTCGCTATTTCTGCTTATCTCGGGTCCCTTAAAGCCACCGAGACTCTGGTACAAGGGATCGCACCACCGAATGCTCACCCAAGTTTCAGCGATCAGATTGATCAAGCTTGCCGCGACTACGAGAATAAATGGGGTCAGCTTCCTGAGAGCACATCGCAATCGTCTTTAGACTCGCAAGTTGTCAAGGCAATTCAAGAGCAACTGTTGACTCAGGCGAGTAACACCAATGAGCGGGCGCGACTGAGAGCCGCGATAGATCCATGGAGCGGCAAATGGCTTCAGGCCATTCCCTCACCGCAGTTGGGGACGATGCTGGACAGTACCACACTCCGCATCGCCTCCGGTCTGCGCTTGGGGGAATCAGTCTGCTTTACTCATAATTCCGCTCGATGCGACCTCCCGGTGTCTTCCACCGGCGAGCATGCTCTAGCCTGCAAGAGGAGCGCCGGCAGGTTCTCGAGGCACTCGGCTCTGAATGACGTAATTCACCGGGCATTGCAGACAGCCCATATCCCTGCTGTTGAAGAGCCTGTTGGATTGTCGTCAAACAGCCAACTGCGGCCGGATGGTCTGACTTTAGTTCCATGGAGCGAAGGCCGATGCCTCGTCTACGACGTCACCGTGTCGTATACGCTGGCCGCATCCTACGTTCGTCACACCAGCCGGGAGGTCGGAGCAGCCGCTCGCCTCGCCGAAGACCGCAAGCTAGCCAAATACCGTTAACTGGAGCAGAACTTCATCGTCCAACCGGTCGCTTTCGAAACACTGGGGCCAATGGGAGAAATTACAAAGGGTTTCCTTGCGGAGTTGGGAGCCAGAGTCGCGGTGGCAACCGGCGATAGGAGGGCATGGCAGTTTTTGCTGCAAAGGATATCGGTTGAGGTACAGCGCGGCAACGCAGCGTCGATCATAGGTTCGTTGCCAACAGGGACTCACGTTTTTGCCGTAGCCAAAGCGGCGTCAGAATTTCACATGTAACCAAATAATAATCAAATAATAAAACTCGGGAAAAAAAATTTGGAATATATCCAGGAAGTTCTAGGAACTGCACTCTGTCCGTCGCGGTACAATTTCGCTTTGTGAACGCTACAGAACCACCAATAAAACCACAGCCTTGCGGAGCGCAACAAAACACGTCAACACAGCAGTCGTGAACAGCTGACCGTCTACAATTTAGGAGGTCTCCAGAAGAATGAGAAATTTTGCCTAGAATACCCCCGGGAAAAAACGCGATCTCCGTGGGGTACTCTAGGCAAAACAGTGTACGGCAAATCCGTCACCGATAACGCAACTATGTGAGCATGCCTACACTCGCGTTTTACGCAGGCATCACACAACATTGCTTCTTTCCGCAGCTCAATTAATATGCAGCACTTTTCCTTACAGCACTGTCCTTAAAAAATATGTTTTTTTTGAAACGTCATAATATGAATACGAGTCAAGGAGAAACTACTTATCTACGTTTGTGTATTTTTACACTGGCCGATCCGTGACATCTGGGCTGGTAAGTGTATCATATACATGACATCACCGGCTCTACATATAGATAATGCTTTAGTTTTATGTAGCAAAAGGCGCGTAGATAATGCTTTAATTTTATTTAGGTAACGTAGATAATGCTTTAATCTTATTTAACAAAACGCGCCACGTTTGACGGATTTTTTAAACGAAAATGCTTTCATTTTGCTAAGGGTGCCGCCTGCTTGAAATGTTGTTGCTGCTGGTGGTTGTTGCTATAAATTGTTGTTGTTGTTGTTGTAACTACTGCTAGTATTGTTATTGTTATGGCTGTCACTGATGTTAGTACGGCTGGCCTGCATTTTGGCCTGCGATGGCAGCATTTTGCCCTCAAACGGAGAGATCAATAGCGCGCTAGAGTGTATTGGCGCCCGCCGCCAAACTTGCGCGCATCACGGCTCCTTTAAGAGCGAAATTTCGCGATAACTTTCGTAGGTGTGCGGAGTGGATGGCCACCTTCGATTGGCCGTTAGACCACGCGCTACGACGGCATTCGACGACCACTTCTGCGGACCGGCGGGTTGAAGAAGCGCAGCGGGAGAAGCGCTCCCTGGGGAACAATGCAGTCAGTAGTGGACTCGAGCAGGGCTGGGAGCAGGGCTGCTTCGGGCAGTGCAGGTAGGCTCTCGACCTTTCCCCCACGTTGGCCTTGCACGCCGTGCACCGCGCAGGAGCGCAAAAGCCATCATCCTTGTCGCCACCGTAATCTCAATTGAGTGTAGGAGAAGAGCCTCTCTCTCCGAAGCAAGCTGAAATGAGAAGGAAAACAACAAACAAAACAACAAAATGTATATATATATATATATATATATATATAAAGAAAAGGAGAGAGGGCAGAGAGATAGAGAGAGAGAAAATGCGATGAGGGGTCGTTTTCTTTTGCAATCGAGTAGAAAACAAGGCCAAAGCTAGCACCGGTATAGCAAAGACAACACTGCGATAACCGTGGATGGAAGGGTATCGAAAAAGCGGCAAACCATCTCAATGACTCTTACGTTCTCTCCCTTGGCCGCTTTCTCTTCCATTGCCCCTGTTGTTGTGTCTATGTTAAAGGCCTATTTCTTCAAATGTACGTCTCAATGTGAATTATGCCAACGTTCACAAGTGCCGATTCGTCGCCGCTTGACAGACGACGGGGATGTCTCTCTCCTCCGCACGAAGCGTGAGCTAATGCAGGTCGTCGAATGTGCTCGCTTCATCGTTATCGGACTCTAGAGTATGAGCTATGATATCCTAGTGTTGTGTAGGGGTTTTAAAGTATCCGTACGTCTGTGATACGGTAAGAGTTATGGCTTTGACTCTATATTTGCCTCGACCTTCCTTATAAGCGGCTACAGAAGCCGGCTGCTCTAGGCTACGCTACCCAAGTAGACTACTACGAATCGTGTTTTCAGAAGATACGCATATATATATATATATATATATATATATATATATATATATATATATATATATATATACCTATACAAGAGCGTCGTCATGTGCAAATTTGTCTTCTATTATATTCGATGACGGTGTATAGCTGTTTGGACAATATATACCGATTACGATGTTTACCTGCACTTCATCCGCCGGGCATTCGCGCTTTGGTAAACTTAAAACTTTAGCCTATCTAACTTTGAATGTTCGCCCTGTATCCCGACAGCCGAGCAGTTCTTCTGGGGCGAGCGTTTATACCCAAAGTGCGAAAAGTGAACTTTCGACGTTACAAGTTTGCACCTGGTCAAACACAGCCGCTAATATATCGCAATTATTGAAATTCAGAGGCCTATCAGATTCTAAAAGTGTGAAACGTTTAAAAAAACTCGTATGTGTTTTGTAAAGTACTTGATACTTCACTAATACACATGGGCACAAGAAAGATGACATAATTGCCCAGGCTATTATTATTATCATTACTGTTTGCTGCAGTATCACAAAAACGATTTGTCAACCGTTTATAATGAAGTCGCTCCTAACAGGCGACTACAATAAACACACAAACATACATATATACATATATATTTATAAATATCAGAGAAATTCTGCATAATCTAAGTGACACCCGACGCAAGCTAGCGAAAGCCAAAAAGCCGGATTGAGGACAGTCAGAAAAAGTCGATATGGTGTTGTGTCCTACGTTACTTACGCTCAACAGACTATACTCAGGCAATAGCAAATGTAATGCCTATTATTTTAGAACTAAAGCGATGCTGTTGCGTTACGAACTTGCCGAGTAATTAAGCTTTTTTGACAGCCATATCGAACGCGAAGGCATGTATACTTGCTAGCATTTTGGCCTGCTTTAGCAAAGATGTATAAGAAAGAAATGAGGTACATATTTTGAGGTTTACTAAAACTTGACAAAAATATTTTTGCTAGTAAATATGGGAACAGAAACGTTTTGGCAAAATTTTACGGTTGTTAAGTTTAACGTGAAAGCTTCCGCGTAAAGCATAACACTTATGGCTGTCGAAGAAGCCTAGTTACTCAGCAAATACGTGACGCAGCGCCATCACTTTAGTACGAGAATGATGGGCATTCATCTTGCTATTGTCTGAGAATAGTTTTTGGGCGTACATAGTTGGTCGTAATTGCAAAATTGTACGGTTCTGCACGTAAAGGCTTTAACCTAAAACATAATCACATATCTTGTTTTGGCCATCTTTCAGCGGCGAATTTTGCGCAGCTAGAAAGGTACTTCACAATATATATGAAGCGTGTTCTTTGCTGGCCGCGGATATGTACCTGCCAGCGAGTTGCAGACCGGCAGTGGAAACAATCACAATTAGACGTAAGTCACCTATTTTAGGACCACTTCAGCATATACTGTTAGAGTGGCAGGGAAAAGTGACCGAGGCCCCGGCAGAGGTTAGATGCGCAGTTAGATGTGCATCTTGCCAGCGAGCTCTGTGATGGAATGGCATGCACTAACCGGCACGTATACACAAGGTACATTGTGCATGGCTAGCATCACTTGGTATGTTCGACCCAAGGATTTCACCAAGTTGGCTATCAATGTCGTTGCCGGTTCTGCTTGCGCTAAATAGCGCGCAGCGAGCTGCCAGACGCATCGGCGGTCTTTGCATTTTTTCTCCCGATGGGACCGTCGTTGAAGTGTTCAAATTGTATATAATGAGGATTGCATTGGAGTTATGTACCATCTTAAAATGCAAAGTTATTGCGTAATAACTAATTACATATCGGCTCTGCTTGACTTTCCTCAATCCGGCTATTCGTCTTTCTCAAGTTTGCGTCGGATTCACTTAAATTGTGTAGAATTTTCCGCCGGACAACATTGTATCATCAATTCCATCATGCGTTGATTCTTCTGCAAAGTTGATTTTGCACAACTATGTGGGATTAAAAGAAGCAGAATAACTACTTGTATTAATTCATCATCGCTTGTGAACGAGACGCCTACACTCCTCCTTTCATTGAAAAAAGTTATTTCCTTTCCGAGTTCTACTAAGCCTTAATGTAAGGACATATGGTTATAATATACCATGTATATATATTAGGTAAGTCAAAAAGTTCGTCGGCTTTTTTACCCGATTTTAAAGAGCCTTATTTATGCAGACAACAGTATTTTTATTCAATGATATATTGACCGTTTTGTTCGATAACCTTCACCCATCGCCTCGGTAGATCCATGCTTCCTTTCTCCCAGAGCGTCTTGTCCTTCTCGTCGAAATACTGAGTGAGGTGATTTTTTATAGCCTCCAAAGATTCAAATGTTGTGCCATCAAGGGAGTTCTGGAGAGACCTGAGCAAGTGATAATCAGATGGTGCAAGGTCGGGACTATAAGCTGGGTGCGGCAGCACATCCCAGTCAAGCTCCGCCAATTTTTGCCGGGTGGCCAAACTTTTGTGTGGTGTCGCCTTATCATGTTGAAAAGTGACGCCCCACCTGTTTGACGATTCCGGGCGCTTCGTTGCTACTGCAGCTTTTAAATCTTCGAGTTGTCTGCAGAAGACGACGGAGTTCATCGTCTGACCCATTGGAAGCAGCTCAAAATACACGACGCCCTTACAGTCCCACCAGCAGCACAGCATAACCTTCTTCTGATGAATTTCGGATTTAGGGATAGCTGCGGCCTGAGAACCTCTGGGGACCCAACTTCTTTTCTGTGTTACGTTTCTGTAGAGTATCCATTTTTCATCGCCGGTTATCAATCTCCTCAGAAATGGCTCATTCGAGTTCTTCCAGAGGAGTGCGTGACACGTATCGACTCGCCCTTCAAGCTGCCTATCATTGAGGTCGTGTGGTAGCCAGATATTCCGCTTGCACGAGAAACCTGCATCATGGAGGCGATTCCAAACGGTTCCGTGGGAGACTCCCGTTACATCTTCAATTTCTTTTATGGTCAAACCTGGGTTCGAAGTAACCAGGCTTATGACTTCGTCGGTCTCCACAACATTGGGTCGTCCTGACCTCGGTTCATCTTCGAGATTGAAGTTTCCAGCTTTGAAACGGGCGAATCGCTTTTCGACTGTGGATTTGTGTACTGCGTTTTCGCCGTAGACTGCACATATCCTCCGAGTTGTTTGCACTGCACTTATGCCTTCACGGTAGGAGAACAACATAATGTGTCGAAAATGCGTATTTTTGTCCTCCATTGCAAACAGCTGCCAATTCCGCAAACGAAACGGTAAAGTTGGAACCGGTATACCGTCGCGCCGCCACGGGTCTGCTCCTGAAAGCAAACACCCAGCCGCACTCTCAGGCGGCCCTGCTGCAGAGCTCGGGAATTTAAAAAATGTGGTCCCAGAAAGCCGACGAACTTTTTGACTTACCTATAAAAAAGATACGTATACATATATACATAAAGTTGTTTAGCGGTACCTTGGATATACGTTAAGCGTTTCCGGCCACCTCAGCCACAGTGAATTGACAACACATAAAAAAAAACAATAAAAAACAAATATAAATATATATATAAATAATTTCTCAGTCTAAGTATAGCGGCAAGGTCGCGTCCTAACAGTGCCGTATACATACCGCCGAGCAGAGCCGCAAAACAGCAAGGACAGGCACGGTAAACAAGCACAGACTTTAAACATAAGATACTAGATGACACTTATCTATACTATCGGTAGCTTGGACTTAAACAAAAAACGATACACAGCCTTGGCCAAAAAATATGTAGACATGCTACAGATAAAGAAACTTTAAAGATAGAACCATGACGCATATGTGCGCGATCGCTTAACTCCTGCATTCGGCCAAATATGAAGAGCTGGGAGCCGTTTAAAACAGCAAAGTCTATTTTTTGCCTAATTTCATAAAACTACCAGAGGTCGTCTGAAACGCGCGGATTTAAAGAAAACTCGGTCGGCGCCTTACAGTTTTCGAAGTCCCGCCATGACCACCGCTGGTAGGGTTTTTATTGAGAGTCCACGGTAAAGGGACTAACTGCAAGAGGGCCACCATTGAGATGCTGCATCATTTCGACTGTAAGCTAAGGACAACACATTACTAGATAACACTGGCTTCACTCATTACGACATCGGCAAAATCAGACACACATCGGCCAGCGTTGCCCCGTACACAGATTGCTTCGTTTACATTTGTTCCTCAATTGTGACGATTGAAGCTTTCTTCTCTTTGTTCAATCGACAGCCACAAAGACGGCCGGGCTTCGTCGTGAGCGGCCCGCAGGTGAGCGACTTTTATGCCGAAACATACTGTGCTAAGTGGCTCGAATGAAACGAGCTGCGAGAACGCTTTTGCATGAATTGTTCTGCTGCAGCCGGACAATGAGGCCTGCACAATTTTCTGCTTAATGGAAGCGAGCACGTCAAGGAGTCGCGGAGCACGTTTAGGTCATCCCGCGTTTCTGACAAAGGGCGCGCGTCTGTGCCGATAATGGATCTAGTGCTCTACATCAAGCTGTTTACCTTCCAAAAATCTGCCATCGTATTTCGCAAACCTAGAGCTCATATGGTGGTCAAAGCAAAAAAAATAACAATAGGCGGTGTCCCTTGTGACCAACCAAAGTGTGTGAGTAAACGGCAAAAAATGGCAAAGAAAACACAATCACGATTGTTCAAGTGACGGCTTCTCAATAAAGCAGCGAAGCAATGGACAACGCAATGGCAATGACAAAAGTGGCCGAATCAAAAAACGATCGCAATTTGACTAGGGAAAGATGAACTCAGGCCGGCAGGCGAGGGGACAGGTGAGAGGTGATAGCATTGCCTTAGAAGGCTTGTTACGTGTTACATGCACAGCGCAGATTCTCGAGCGCTGTTTTACTATCCTCAGGAGACTTCGAGCAGTAATTGCGCGATAAAGCAGATTGTGGGCCGTGGCTCCTTTGCCTTTGTGGGCTTTCGTAGAGAGTCGTATTCATGGGCTCGCATTCATGGCTCTGATAGTTAGTATCTTGTCGAGTCGTCAGTCCTCAGTCGCCTCCGGCACTCGGCCAAACGTAGTAAAACACCTCATTGACTCATTGGCTCGAGTACAATGTACGCACATACTTTGTTCGTTGCAGCGGAAGTAGCGGCTTCGTCGTTCCACATCAGCGTTAATATTAGCGCAGCGTTGTTACCTGCGCTCTTCCAACGTAGGTTCCGACTCGCTTTTTGGTTCAACGCCGTTTTCGTTTCCATCGCAAGGCGAGTGCGACTCCCTTCTTTCTTCTCAGCATATATACTATAGCTAAGCTGAGTAAGTGCGATTTCTTTATATATATTTTTTTTATCATATCACCTTTATATATATATATCACCTTTGTTGAAAAAGGGGTATTACAATAGAAGCAAAGTCGTTTCGAATCTGCGAACGACGTGCAATCCTCCAGGCAAATGAGTTGTTCACAACGTCCACCCGAGCCATCTCGTGGGGGTGGATGGAAACGCCGCTCCGGAGATTATTTGGTCTTAGAACAAAATACCTAGTGATAAGTTTCTGACGCGCTAGTTGTTTAAACACTAGCGGTAATCGGCAAGGGATTGGTATTCACTAACACTAGGCAATGTGATACGCTCGCGTGGTAGACAACACCGACGAGCAACTCGTTTCACAAACTTATCCTGCACGCTCTGCAAAAAGTCAACATCTCTTTTATAGAATGGCATTCATACGTGACAGCAATAAGTCCACTTTAGTACCACTAAGGTTTGATACAGCTTTAGATACACATTATAGTCCTGTATAATGAAAGACCGCATTATGAGATTACATATTCAAGACGCGGCCTTGACAGCCTCAGCCATGTGAGGTCTAAACTTCATTTGGCGGTCGAAGATTACCCCGAGGTTTTTTATATTATATATAGTATTAATGGGAGAGCGAATTCTTTGAGTCTGGCGAGTCGCCAAGATTTCTGTCTTGTTCAAGTGTAGGCATGTTTAAACAAGTGGTAGACATACAAGATTTAAATCTCTATCGTAGAGTAGCGTTAGACTGCGCACACTGAAGAAGATTTTCTGCAAGTTGGTTATTATCGCGCATCGAGCCGGTGGCTGAACAGATCCGTCCACCGGAAGAATTCGGCTTTAGGAGAAGTCACAGAACCGATGATGCAATCCTGCAGTTCTCAGAAATCGAGCTGCGACACAGCCCAGAACTTACCTGCATGTTGTCTTAATTGACTGCATCAAGGCTTTTGACAAAACTTCTCATCATGATGTCGATGCTAGCCTTTTTAATTCTTATCGTATAGCTCTGTTACTGTGCGTGTCCGGTCAGCACCTAGGTCGTACAGAGTAGGACAGCTCGCCGTTTTGGTCATCATATCATACCCTGTAGTTCGGTATGCGACTCTTAGCCACTCCGGCCGGGTATTATCTTCGCCCATTCCTCCTACCAGGTTGCAATGTAAAGAAAACTTGTTTATTTTTGGAAACGTATTAGACAATAAGCTGCGTCTCGTGTACCCTTATCTTCGTAGCCGATATCTTTATCGGCTACGTCTGACATAAATACCAAAAAGTCGTGATGGTGATGTATGCAGGTGATAGATGGTCGTACAGCAAGACCTAGGTGCCATCAAGCTCATTACCTATATAGTACTGGCAGGTTCCTTGTTTCCGAGGGACTTAAGATAGCCACTAGGGATACCTAAACCATGAAGTTCAGGCGTGGAGGTCGATTGGAGGTAGCCAGAGACGCTATATTTTGATGCGGCCAATCGTTGGGATTTGTCAACCTTCTTACTTTTGACAGTACAGATGATTCTTGACTCTATCGAGTGTTGTCAGCAAGAGTCGCCTGCTGTTATTGTAGTGTGCGTTTTAGCAAACTAACTAATCAGCACAGAACGAGTACGCTGTGCGTCTTGAAAGTATATGAAAATTTACACCTACAAAGGCGCGTTTTTTTTGAAATTTTACTTTTTCACTACCATTGCGGGCTGAATGCCATTGTTTCGGCAGCAACAAGACATTAGACAGTCAAGAAGCTTGCATAAATTGTACACGCAATAAAAGAGTCAGTTTATTTTCACTAAACTAGGAGTGGGGACGTATATTGTACGTACTCCCTCTTAGTTTAGTGCAAATAAATGTATGAGACCACACCGTTGAGACAGCATGACTTCAAGCTAAGACACGCAAGCTATGTATCTGGCATGATTGAAGAAGCGAGGTGCCCTGTGAACTTCTGCAGAATGAAAAAAATTAAGGGTACTGCCAGCTAGTTTGCCAGCATGCTATTTTTATAAACGACCTTATGCATTAAGGCCGGCCTTCCGCGCATTACAGATTTTTAACGGGATATTTTACCGCATTTACTTCATAGACTATATATATATATATATATATATATATATATATATATATATATATATATATAAATATAGATAACTATTTAGACAATCAGCACAAACGGAGCTGTGCTGTTCACCGGAGATATTCTTTCAATGTGCCTGGAAAACAGCGCCTGTGAGTTATTTGGCACACCCACAGAGAGCAACAAAGAGGCTAACAAATGCAGGAAATTCTCTGGCGTTGGTCACCCGCACCAATTTTGCCCGTTGGCGTTCGAAACAATGGAAGGCCGACCCCACCTAAATTAATGCTGATTCAGCGAGTTGTCAGGAGCCTTAAATATTCGACGGGAGACTTCAGAGCGTCCGAATTATTGCGTCAGAAGCTGTCGCTCGGCGTTCAACGAGGAAATGCAGCCGCTGCTTGGAGCGCATTGTTCAACTGGACTAATCCTGGGTTAGAAAATGACCACACGTTCGCGCGATGACAATTGTTGGCTCCAAAGTTTTACCACGTTTTTACATTATATTTTGACTTCTGGTGTTATAGATATATATGTATACAAATGCGCAATTATTATTATTATTATTATTATTATTATTATTATTATTATTATTATTATTATTATTATTATTATTATCTATAAATTAAAAACCCATCTCCGCGAAGCATAAGGAAGGTGTGGAAAAGTATGCCTATATATATATATACATATACAAACATATATGTTGACCCTGCAACTGGCGGGACACAAGGAGCACAAGGGGCAATAGAGATAAGATTGGCATTTCCGCGCGCATATTAAACGACGGAGCCGCCTTAGCCTCCGCTAATGGAACTTTTCGTTGAGGTTGAAAGGCAGCGGCACTCACGAGGAGCACCGCTTAAGTATGAGCACTTATCGAGTGTGTGCAGGTGGCCAAAACGAAGCAGACCAATCTACGGGCGGCAAGCAAAAGGAGACAACAGGCTTCGCGTTCTCGGGGGCACGTATTGGCATACAGAGCGATATACATAGGTTGAGGTGGAGGGAGGACGGAATCTAGAGGTAATGTTACATGCTCGCAAAGTACAGCCCCAGTACCCCCTGTCTGCTACGCTGCTGTTTCTGTAACCCTATATCCGGTGCTAGCGAACTAGTACCGCAACCAACTTATAGTGATGACAGACACAAATAAGGGAGCTAAAAACAACAACAATAAAAAAAAGCAACAATAACGGCAGCAAGAGCAGGTCAACAATCCGCTACCAGCTTAGACAAACAAAGCCGGGTTCTGTTGTTGTTGTTGATGGCGCTGTTTTTTGGTGTTTTTTTGTTGTTGTTGTTGTTGCTGTGGCAAATGTTGTTGTTGTTGTTGCAGTTGTTGTTCTGGTTGTTGTTGCAGTTGTTGTTCTGGTTGTTGTTGCAGTTGTTGGTGTTGTTGTTATTGTTGGTGGTGGTGGTGTTGTTGCAGTTGTTGTTGTTGCTGTGCTACATCAGTTGTGTGGGAGGTCGAGGAATTCGTTGAAAACGGCTGCTTTTAAGACTGCTTTTAGAACTGCCGCTGACCGTATGTACACATGTGTACGTACACAAAGATATAAAGTATTTCGTGGAGAGACCTTATGTACGTACACAAAGATATCGAGTGAATCGTATGTACATGATATCTGTAGTGAAATAGATGATAAGAAAGAAGAGGATCTCGGAATGACGGACACGAAAGTAGTGCAGTTTGATGCCGAATCATATATGCACGCAAGCATTAACCAATAAAATGATTACAACGAACTTCTACAATATGTACATCCGGTGCGCCGTTGTTGCTACATCTGAACTTCGGCACAAGGATGGCGTCAAACGTCATAACGTAGCTCAGGCGGTGACGTACTTAACTAGACAGTAAAATGACCTTCCTCTCTCTCTCTCTCTCTTTCCATTATTTTCACCCCCCCCCCCCCCCACACACAAGAAACTTATTTATTTGTTCTTTCCAGTGCCACCCCATCTCAAAAGGAAAAGCCTAACGCGCACCGTGTGCTGCTCATCTGCTCGCACCCCAACGGTTGCCGTGAACTTGACATTCATATATCATTGGCCTGCAATTAAGGCACTGGCGTCATGTGTTGTCCGATGGGTGCCTTTTTTTAACTTCCCCCCTGCAGAGCAAGCACGTACCCTTAGGCGCACGCTCTAAGCAATATCGGATATTGATCGCTACGCCGTGATAAACGTGCTCAAACGCATATTTGTTCCTATTTTACAAGGGGTTGTAACCGCTTATTGAATTCACTGACGATGCCTGGAACAATCGATATGCAGTTATCGCGGTATATTAGAGAGCGAGTGCGCGATATATATATATATATATATATATATATATATATATATATATATATATATATATATATATATTTATATATATATACCCTCCACGAAACTGTCTGAAATGTTTTGTGGAGTACATCCTGGGTTCGGCTCAAGCATGGGAACTGGGAGCGGAAATAGCACAGGAGGTGCTAAAGACAAAGCACATAAGATGCACGGAAAGGCAGAATCCTTTTGAAGCCAGCACGGCTGAAGAAAGCGCAACTTTGAATCAAACGGGTTCGCAAGGGCTGGGACAAAGTGCGCCTGACAGGTGGGGGAACCCGTGAGCGACCCCGACCAATTGATCCGATAGGGCACTCGCCACTTCTCCTGATGGCTCATAGCACTGTTCTATGGAGACCTGGGCCATCAGAGAGTGAAGCTTAAGGGGGGAGGTGCGTTTAGTGGGTATGGGTCTCAGCGGCGTAACATCCATCCGCTGGGGTCGAGTCCCACACAGCTCGAGATGGAAACCGAATTTTCCTACTCGTAGCAGTAGTGCGTAACTGCATTTAACCCACCTCCACAAAAAAAAAAAATATATATATATATATAGAAAATATTGTGATGATTTATTAATCATTTACAATACGTTTGCACACTCGGCAGTGCTCGCCTTAATAAAAATGGTGGTAAAAAGGTGTCACGTGAAGTTAAGAATCAGTTGTCCGTGTCCTTGCTTGATGGTAGCCCCCGCTCTTATGGATCCGGTGCGAGCGATATATCCTCAAGGTTCCTTGCAAAGTTAAAACGGTGAGATCCATAAGATTCCTCTTCGTGACGCCGAGCCCCAAGAGCGTCCTCGCAGATTCGGAGTCCCATACACCACTCATAGAGATAGTGATGGATCCGAATCTGCGAGGTTTTTGCGGGTAGGGGAGCGCCGCTCTTAGGAACTCGACGTCATATTTGGCGATCTTGTCTTGCCGTGCTTTTGCCAGGTCCCGGTTCGGGCCGCAAACCTCGGCATCTAAAACCCAGACCTCGGTAGGTGTTGTTATTACGAGGTCGGGCTTTAGACCCGGTGCGCCCGGTCGACGGAATACTCGCTCACGAACCACCTCATGACCCCTTTCGCGGAGAAGACGCGCCACGCGATCACAGACGTCGTCATGTCTCTTTATGGTTTGTTTGTGTGTTATATCGCACATCTGAGCGACATGAGCCAACGTCTCAGGCGCATGACACCCGTGCCTACAACGTTTGTTGTAGCCCGGGCGTCCCCTGGCCAATCTGGCACGCGTTGGTAGTGCGTTGATCCTGAGCTTTAGTAGGTTTAAATACTCCTTACCAGATAGGTAGGGCATACCCTTAATCCAGTAATGTACAAAGGGCGTTTCGTGTGCTTTTTTAAAATGTGCCCCATCGAACGTGTTGTGTAGTTGTTGAGACCAGTAATCGGTCTCTTGTGTAGCGGTCTCAATGGAGGTTCCCAAGCGCTCGCAAAGAAGTCTTGTTTTCGCAAGATCTTTTTTAAAGTGCTCGGTGGTTAGCATCCATTGGACCCCAAGGTGCGTGGAGTGTTGTAGTGCTGTCAGGCGGGAGAGGCGGATTCTGGGAATGAATGTTTGGAGGCAGGGGATGTCCAGACCGCCGTGTGCTGTGTGCGTGTACAGGTAGGCGTTCGGCACCGAGTTTTCGAGCTTAAGCCATTTCGACTTAACAACCTTTCTGATCTCTTTATCTAGGTCACTAAGGAGTGCGTAAGATGGTCTGGGACCGGAGACCAGTTTATATAGGAGACGGGGAATGAGAAAGTCTTTCAAAAATATGAGTCTTTGGTGGGGTTTAAGGGGAGCTATCGTGAGTCTGTTGAGTAAGTTAAGGAGTATATCCTTGGTGGAGTCAACTCTGCCATTGCTGTCAAAGTCGACTCCAAGATATCTCCATCGATCGCTCATACCTTTAGCTGGCAATTGCCGATCTCCAACGTTAAATTCTGATACGGTATTGATAAAACCTTTACCTTCCTTCCTATTAAATAGGTGGGAGATAGTAAAGCTTTTATTAGTATTAATTTCAAGGCCTCGGGATTTTAAAAGTGGGTCCGCAATATTAAGGAGCCGTTGGAGAGTGGATTTCGTGGAGGCTAGGAGGATGAGATCATCCGCAAAGGCTAAGCCCATAAGGCGGAAGTCATCAGTAAGTTGGTACCCGATAATTCTAATTTTGAAAGAATGTCGTCGAGAACTAGATTAAATAAGAGGGGGGACAGAGGATCTCCCTGCCTAACACCCCTAGTTGGCCGAAATGTGCGACATTCTTGTCCAAATTCTATGAGAGTTTTAGATGAGAGGTACAAGCGTTCGATATAGTTAATGAATACCTCCGGGTATCCGCGAGTCCGGAGTGACCACAGGACGGAGTCATGACTCACCATGTCGAACGCCTTACGGAGGTCGATTGAGGCAAGTCTGAGCTCACGTCCTGCAGACTTGGCATCGTTAAGGATACCATCCAGAACCGCAAGATTCTCGAAGGTACCATTATAGGGGAGAAACGCTCGCTGGATTGGGAGAAGCTTAATAGAGTTCTGGAGGCGTCTAGAGAGAATTTTGTTAAGCGTTCGTTGTAAGTATGAACTAATAGATAGGGGTCGCAGATCGCTTGGGGATGTGGCATTGTTAATTTTAGGGATGAACGCTAAGCGAGCAGTTTCATGGGCTGAAGCAATATCGCTAATTATTAGTATGTTAAGAATACAACAGACTACTTCTAACGGGAGTTTACGGAGGGACGAAAGACAAATCCCGTCCAAGCCTAGTGCTTTAGAAGGTCCGCGGAGAGCTACGTGGGTTTCCTTTAGGGAGATAGGGAGGGAAACCTCAAAGAGATCAGAGTTGGGAGTGTATACGGGGCAAGGGAGTGGTTCAGGGGGTGGTTGTGTCATCGTGTTGGCCCAGTGTTCTACAACTTCGGTGGCCTGCATGTTGTGTATGGTGTGTTTGCCGTCCAGCACCTCATGAGCGCATTTGGATCGGTTTTGGCTAAAAAGTTTTTGAGTGGTTGCGTAGTCTTGACGTCGCTGTTGCCTTTTAGATACTCGCGCTTCAGTGGAAGGTGTTTCTCTAAAGGCACGACGTCGGACAGTGTGTGTAAAATGTTTGTTCAGAAATTCGTTTAAGGCGATAGTGTGGTCCTCACCTGAGCAAATTATATTTGACAGATGAGTAAGGTCTGTTGAAATTATGTTGCGTTTGGGAAATGTGTTTGTGAGGGCTTGTATTTTAGATATAATAATATCTTTTTGGGATGGATTATAGGGGCCATCTGATTCAGAGTATCGAGGCCGACTACGCTCAGGAAGCTCAGATCCGTCAAGGTTGGAATCCAGGAGAGACCTCTTTTTAAGGAGGTCCTCTACCAGATCCTTATGCGCCTGAGAATTACGTTGGCCTCTAATCGCCCCAGGTGTGCGTGAGTTAAAATTAGTAGCTAAAAGGTGGTCAATTTCTCTAGGAGTTTCGTTATTATTATCTAATATAAAATCTGCTTCTAATGTTGCTAAAAGTTCACGGTCTTGTGGGTTCCATCTGGCCTTCTTAGAGGGGGGGGCTAAAATGTTCTCATTATATTCGTCCGGATGAGCACGACGACGGTGTAAATTAAGACCTGATTTAGAATTAAAGACCTTTAAGCAAGTACTAGATGGACATTTACAATTTGGCTGGGAGACGCGTGAAGTACTAGGGGGGTTAAAATTATTATTAGAAGCAGCAGTGTCATTTTGTGAGGAACTTAAAATCAAATTATTAGTCTGTGATCGGTTAGGAGTTTGGGAGGTGGCACGAACTTCTCGTTGATTGTGAGTCAATCTAATGTGGCTCGCGAGGCCCGCGCCAGATTTGCATACTCGCCCGCAAGTCTGGCAGCTGAGTCTTCCGGCGGTGTTGCTGCCGTCACGTGATGCCATCGTTGTCTTGGTCCACAGTGGTGGTAAGATTTCTTTAAAAGTCTTGTACGCGAACGATGGCGCGATTTTACGCAGATGTTGTTGTTAAAATCGCTAAAATGAAGCGGTCTTTAGACCATCATTCTGTTCGTCTCTACCCAGGGAGCACTATGTCATATTTCGTTACGTACTGTATTTATGCAAAATAGCGTCAAAAGTAGAAGTTAAAAATTGCACATTAATATGTACAATAGTAGTGTCGGTTTAAGATATATATTTGTGGTAATTAGATGGAAGACTAGCATCAGACAGATTAATTGCTGTCTCTTCGATTCAGTGGAATTGAAGCATCTATTACAAATATATAGTAGGTATGTAGGTAGTCAATAAAATATATAGTGGTTTAAAAACACGATATGGCTGCCCAATATATCGTTGCTTATTGTATTCTCTACGCAGTGTTCGATTTTAGAGCAAAACAAAGCGTATCGATACACCACTATACAATGTATGCACTGTCTGGGTTTTGTAGCCAGTGTATACACTTTACCTATATAGAAGTTAAAATTAGTGAAATATAATTAGGGCCGCTATATTTCACTAAAACAACTATATAGGTAGACTCACCTTACCTAAATCTAAAAACCGGCACAATCACTTCCACTTAAAAACGCTAAAATGCACTTCAGACAGGCCTTTGCAATGGTGAACGCACTGCTAACCTATCTAACACAGTGACGCGGCGAATTATAACAATTTTGCATCTTTTAAATGCAAAATGGAACTGTTTGACGGTGTTGGATCTCACAGTTCGGTCACACTGGTGGCCACGATGGTCTGTGGCAAAACTCCCGTTAAAAAGCCAGATATAACTTGCGATCTAGGCAATTTAAGCGGGAGCTCGCACCAGTGCGACCGTCCGGCTCAACAGCTGAGTAGAGATATATATATATATATATATATATATATAATATATATATATATAAATATATGTATATATATAATATATATATATATAGATATATATAATATATATATATAAATATATATATATATATATATATATATATATATATATATATATATAAATATATATATATATATATATATATATATATATAAATATATATATAAATATATATATATACATATGACGCCTTTTGCAGAATGATGTCCGACCATCCTTATCAGTACAATAAATGATAGTCATTTTACAAACTAATAATATTAGCATTTTTATTTGCTTAAATATTAGAGGTAACACTTGTCTCTTTATGAACGTGTACACCGGTTAATTAAAAGTGGAAATGAGAGTAACTGTAGTACATAGTAATCCTGAGCAGATGGTAGTGATCTCTGTGCATCACATAGCACACTATTTATGTTTTCCATCTCTGTGGCTAAATTTATATCACAAGCAAGCTTGCATAGATATCTATGCGATTTGCGTAACGTTATCTAGCGCTCTAAATAACTACGGTTAATTATATAAAGTATTAATAACAGCCTTCTCTGGTCGAGGACATGCGTTTGCCAGCATGTCTTAGCCAGCCAGCTGCTTTGTAGAGTGCTCTCGTTGAGGCGGCCACGCCATGTAGGACATGTGACAATGCGAAGCGTGAAGTTATCATGCTCATTTTGCTTTCCTTTGTTGAGCTCCCCGCTGAGTTATCTGCTCTGTCTAGAGTTGATAAGGAGGTTTTCGCTATGAAAAGGCGCCAAGGCGACGGCGTCGTAGCGAGCTCGCTAGCATCTTTCTGCGCAGTTTTCTGATAGAGCCCATCTCTAAGGTGCAGCGAGTAGAACCGCGGCAACGAGGCAAACTGCCCAACACGTTGGCAGTATACTTGCGGCCATCGCATCAGCGGTCGCAGGCGGCAACAAAGCAACAATCATGTCGGTCGGAACAGCAACGATGATAACAACAACAACCCTCAGTGAACATGGTAACAACAGCAACAATAACAACAACAGCAACAATAACAATAACAACAACAACAACAACAACAACAACAACAACATTAAGAATGACAATAACAGCAACAGCAACAAGGAACGCGAAGATGACGTCAACAGAAAGATGCTGCTAAAGGCTACTACTACTACTACTACGACATAACTAGTAATGGGGCTCTACAAGATGCCTGGTCTCCGTAAAGCTAAGCACCCTATATTTTTAAAGCAAATTGCACCTGTTTACCGCAGCCACAGCAGGATATAACTAGTGCAAGGCACTTATTTGCCGTCATGCATACGTACTGACAACAAGGAATCCGCTAATAAGATTTGAGTTGCGCTGATCATGCTGAACTCTTCCTATTGACGACTCTTTGAAAACTTCATTATTTGGTACTTCACAAGCAGCGTAAAAGCGCACTCGCTGAAATTGCAAGTAATCAGCAATAATGTAGATCCTCACCTTAGTAATTTAACCACCAATTTAACCACCAAACCACATGTGCCTCACCGTCTTTGTTTCGGTGCCGCAAGTCCGCAAGTCATTCTTCCGCAAGTCAAGGCGGTGCTTCTACTAGAGGCGCGAGCTCCAAGCGTCCTACACAGGACAACTGGCAATTGCTAGGCTACGTCCTACTTACGCACAACTGACTATTACTAATTGGGTTACTACGCGCATCATTCTTAGGACACTTCAATATCATCATAGGTCTCATATGAACTGGGCTGAGTTCAATCGCTAGACATACGCGTAATCGCCCCACATAACAATTCCGATGCATGATAGTAGTCTATAACACATGAAGTACGAACTTGAGCTCTGCAGGCGCCAGTGAGTCAAGGGTATGTCATGGAAGCGCTAAGTTTAAGTGAAGCGACGCTTCTTAAAAGGCGTCGTTCGACAAAAAGCAGTATGCCAGCAGTAGTGATATTTGTGTCCTGGTGAAAATAATATTAGCCTTTGCGTAATAACGCACACCACTACGATAAAGACAAATACTGTTTATGGGTAAGACTGCCTACTCTAAAGAACATAGGACGCCGGCTAGAAGATGCAAATCTGAAGTTCTACTAGCTTTCACGTCAAATACCTCGAAGTCATAACCCTAAGCCATTTACAACGCCCAAAACCAACATACTAAGGCAAATGTTCATTCCATGACGATCAGTTTGATTCCGAATTATGGAGATCCGATCCGCGATTGCGTAGTAATTAAGGTTTTCCGGCAAGCATGTCGGGTGCGTGGATTAATTACCCACTCCATCAGATAAATTACTCGTCAAAGCTCGAGAAGCACAGACAGCTATTAATTATCTTACAGTGGCTAAGTAAAGGTGCCTCTCGTTCTGGAAGGCATATCACGTTCAAGGAAAGCCACTTGCGCAAAACTGTACGATAAAATGCCCAAGCGACTACGCTTTGAATTGATCATAAACTTCAGGACGTGTCTTAAAGCCATTATAACGCGAATTGGTGCCCATGGTTTCGTATCAGTGTTAAACCATTGGGTGCCTCATGACTTAAGCGAGCCAAACCTAACAGGGATTGTTAACGTACAGTTCGCACTTCCAAAAATCCCAAAAGATAAATCTAACGATTTTAAATTGCATGATCTTGAAAGCTAGTAAATTACCCCGGTATGCGAAGGGGCTTATTAATTATTTTTATTTACTAGGTTATTACTCGTCCGGGGCACTGAGTCTCTAAATCTTCAATGTATTACCTCTTGTGTGACTGGTGACTCTACCTTGTTGTAACAAGAGTTTGCTCGTATCTTTCGTTAGATAATTGAAAATCATGTTCATAGGCTGGACTCCACGGTCGCCATTCACCGTGAAGTGAAAAAAAGGGTTAAAATGTTTCTTTTCGACCGGAGGCCGCATCACATATGGCACACGTAAGTTTTTCTTAACGTAAAGGTTCGGTTGCCCCGATACAGCAGTTTTGTTTATTCACATTTCCATTGGGATAAAAATGGGTCTTGTCAGAAAATATTTTTTTCTTTACAAAAATCGGCATGACCCTGCATTATCCCTAAAGCTCAGTTGGCAAGGTTTAGCCACTCCAACTGAGCCTTAGGCTATATTTCTTGCGTCAACCTAATCTTAGATAGATACATCGCTAAATCCGGTCTGAAAATTCGCACCGTTAAGGTGCATGAAAAACCAGTTGTTGAGCACGCTGGTGGTGTTCTCAGACATTGTTTCACACCGTCGGCCATAGCGGCGATATTTTCAGTCGAACAAGCGCTCCGTGATATTTCACAGCTTGGTATATCATGTGCTTCTAAACTTTTGCGTAAGTTTATGGATGGCTTTCCCACAGGCCCGGTTACCTGATCTGTAACCCAATCTCTGTTTGGCGTAAGTACTACGAAATTCAAGATGGAGGCGCCCAGCAGCGCACAATGCTTCGTATGCAGCTCCACAATAAAGAACTTGGGTGAGTAAATTTAGTACTTATCTTGTGTAGTAGGTACTGTTGATTTCTCATGTGTATCACCGAGCTCCTATGTAGGCCCTGCAACACCCGTTTGGTGCCCTGAATATTCACCGGTCAAAGGTGTACCCAGTGCTGGAAAGATTTACATAGTTTTGCTGGGCAAGGCGGGCCGTCTTTCTGAGCAGGGAACCGTCGCAGGAACTGAAAGGCAGCGCGCATGTGAAAAAAAACGCCAGCTGTTATACACGGAAAGTGCAAATATATATTAGGATGAAATTACACTATGTAGAAAGTGTGTGTTATCCATAAAGGCTTTCCGAGTGGAGGGTTTCAGCCAATCAACGTAGGCAGGTGAGACACGCAGTTGACAAGCTGGAAGGCAAGTCGGAATGCTTGCCGTTTAAAACCGTATGGCAGTATTTTCAAAAGCTGGTAGTTCTTCTAATGAGTTTTCAACGACGCCTCCAACCGCTGCCGGAGCTGGGTAGCGCTAATAGCGTTTGCAAAGTACTGCTGTGGAATAGCAAGGGTTAATCGGGCCGATAGGGAACTTCAGGTAAATGAATGAAAGACGAAAGCGATTAAGGTTTGCCGAAGAGGTCGACTAGCTGCGACCATGCGAATAATAGTAATAATAAAAATGGGCAGTCCAAATGAAAGAGAGGCTTTCAGCGGTGTGCATCTTCACATTACTATTGAATTTTATTAAACTATATAAAGCTATATCGACAAGACAGGTACTATCCATTTTCTACACGGCAGGCTGAAGAGATGCACGCCCTGTGTTGTTGTAGTTGCTGCCCACTTGCCCGTAGCGGGCTGGTCATCGTTCCTTGAAATAAGAGGTGACTCGACGCAGACCCAGCGCTGAATGCACACGAACAAGCTTTGCTGCATTACGCTGGAATGCCATATTTAACGTGGCAGCATCGCTGGACGGCGCTGGATAGGATCCGCGTTATTCAATGGTTATCAATGTGCGAAACCTCTTATGAACACGCGACAAGGATTGCATCCAAACAAACACCAGTCACAATTTTGATCACAAAAATGACAAGATAACTTAACGAAAAGTGTTTGTGCGATTCTTGGATATATCCGATGGTGCTCAAAAAGATAGAATGCCGGAGAATGCAAGAGAGTGCCAAAACGCGATAGAACAATAGAGACGGGACTTCCTAAAAATACTTTACCGTCAAGAGCTGACTTTGCCCCTCCCCCCTCCCTTTATAAATAATTAACTTCAAAACTGAGACAGTTTAAGAAGGTTTTCATTTGAGTAAAGGTCCCTCGAAGAGGATTTGTCCGATTGTACTATCGAACAAAAATTACACACTAAATCAAATACGGTCGCAAACTAAACTTTGCTCACTAGACTACGTACAGGCACACATGTGCACAGACAGAAGGTCTACTAGGTAATTTCAGCTTTCATGGCTTCACCAAAAGCCAGAGTTAGTTATCGGTTATACTATTCCCTATGCTACTATTAAATGTTGCTTTTCCTTTGCCAGGCATTACGGGAAAGGTATACTATCGGTGTCAATAATATCTCGCCAATACCTGAAGCGCTCACTGCTCATAACGGAGGACTTTAACGCCGCGCATACGGCCAGGACAGGGAGGGAGTTGTCATGTTTGCGCGCCGAGGGCCGTTAAAATTGGCCTCGCCAACAACGCACGCCAGAATCTCCTCTCGTTCCGAGACGCCGCGGCGCCCTTGGCAGATGCGGCGCGTAAACAAAACTGCTTTGGAATCGTTTTTTCGAAACTGATTCGCTTGATTGGCCGACGCTATCTTAAACGAGGAGGACCTGGCTGAAATTATGTCAGCTGTTTGCCGGGCGGCCGGGGGTTCAGAGGTGGCGGCATGGGTATGGGCACTAACAAACCCTGGAGGAGCTGGG
This sequence comes from Dermanyssus gallinae, assembly GCA_003439945.1. Classification (NCBI taxonomy): domain Eukaryota; kingdom Metazoa; phylum Arthropoda; class Arachnida; order Mesostigmata; family Dermanyssidae; genus Dermanyssus; species Dermanyssus gallinae. The sequence continues at coordinate 141,479 of QVRM01001533.1, read as the reverse complement.
ATGTGTAGGCAGACCGCAAAGTATATCGTATACGCGTTAACCGCACACCGACACACTTCTGACTGGTGAGACGACAATAGCCGGGGCACAACGCACTAAGCTATGTCTCTTTCACGCTTCTGATTTTCGATCTTGTCGGCTATATTCGATAGGAGTATCTAAAAGCCATAGCTGTGTTCGTGTGCAGATGACGCAGTGGGTGCTGATAACGATGTGGGTGCCATCAAGTGAATGACTTCTCTAGCGGAGGTGCTCCTTGTCTTAACAGAACTGGAAATAAATGCCATGAAGGCCAAGTCTATGCAATCCAAAAGAGGGAGCCGATTCTTAGCAAAGACGTTAGGTTGCGACGATCAACCCTTGGAGTTTGTTAACTCTTTTTGGTATCTGGGTCTTCAGCTGCACTATACTGGGTCGATCTTTCACTTGGCACATCGTCGAGACAGTGTGCTCTAGTCAACTCTAGTCGCTTAGAGAAGTAGGCGACGTCCGGCGACTATCTGTTCCGACGACGTAAGCACTGTTGGTCACACCTCAAGATTGTTTTAAGGCTGACGTATTGTCTCAGCAATGTATGGAGGCGCCTTACTTGGGCACTTTAGTTGGCCTGAAAGGTGTTTTATAATGCACACGAAGCAAGTGCTTGCTTCGTTGTTGCAGGTAGGCAGCCGCTTTATGTCAATTGTGCAATTGATTGAAGTTGAAAGCGTTGCGTACAATACCATTTCAACGCTTTTTCTTTGAATGGGAAAATAAGGTTAATCAAGCTCCGAAAAGTGGCTGAAGACCTGAATATTTTCAGTACTTCTAATCTCTGGTCTGGCCTTGCATGCCACAATCGCCACGTCTATAGCAGATACATAGCTCATGGCAATTATCAGCTGGTTTGTTCGAATTCAAACTTCCATGCAAGAGTGACTATGCTCTCAATCGTGTACAAAGCATCATACTTTAAATGCTACATGATACCTTAAAGTATTCAAAGGCATTCAAAGGCATGACAAAATGCTCACCAGCCGATACTATACTGAGCCCTAGCAGTACGTTTGACGTACCCGAATGGACTGCTAGTAGCAGAGCTAGATGATAAGAAGATGGTGTCGGAAAACTAGCACGATTTCTAAAGTCGACACTCCACATATTCGGCTATCAACAAAGTTATAAAGTTTGTAGTTGAAACACAAACAACTATGTCTGGCTACTATAATGGATGTCAAACATAGATTTAACACGCTTTTAGAAGACACTATAAACAAATAACTTGTAGGCACACACCATTCCTTCTATTCACGTGTATCCTAGCGTCCTACTTAATCACTATACAATGTCGTGGACTGTGCACAATCTGGGTCCTCATGAGTCCGTACAGGAATCAACCCTATATAATATAACCTACGATGGAGTACTTAGTCTATTCCGTCGTCTACGCAGACGATCTGCTACAGGTCGTTACCGTCCGTGACAAAGATATACTCGAGATATCTGGCAATATCTCCACACGTTAGGCCCCCACCTAGCTTTGCGAGAACGGAAGCAATTCTTAGAAACGGCCTGAAGCGCCCTTCACGGATTTAACTGGCGCCCGAAAGAGCGCCCAGTAACACCCACGCCCATGGTCAAGTACCTTGAGATGCAAGGGAGAGGTTTGAGCGGCGCTCACAGAGAAGCGGGTGAGGAAAGGCCCCGATGGGTTGTGGGATAGAGAAGCTGGGGCCCCAACGCACCTTTTTAGAACGAAATGGCAATCGGCAAGGCGCACGGTCTACTAGAAAGGACAGATTCCCTAGAACCAAAGAGTTAGACGATTAGTAAGCAGAGATAAGGATAAGACTATCTCCAAGATGCCCTTTAATCAGCCCTCGGATGGAGCGCCTACTCATCAGAAGAACAGCTACGCTAAGCAAGTGGAACTAGCAGAGGGAAGCAATCCAACCGGGCCAACCTGAAAGCTAGTAAAAGTCAATATTTCCTGATATTGGTATGGCCTAAAACACTCTTCGCTTAGGATTTAAACCTGTGATCCCCGAAGAACTTGCCACTAAACGAGGACGCGCTCAGAACACTACGCCAGCGTCTTTCAAGACTACGCAGGCCAAGAATGCAAATTAATTCTTGCCCGTTCTAGCTATGTAGGCATTTCTAATCTCGATTAACCAAACTAACTGGGCAACTACAATGCCTGCCTAGCAGATCGTATTTGTAGCGTACTTGAATAAGAGTCGACGAACGTAAAGCAAACAATATATTTTTTTGTATCTAAAGTCCCTTTTTAAAATGCTCATCTCCAGGACATTGCGAATTATATTTTTTTTCTGAGAGGGACAGAAAAGTACGATCTCATTACATGGATCTTGTAAACAAAGAATATCAATTACAGTGCATCAGTACTGCAATGTAATTATGTTGTTTAAGAATACGGCCAAAGGACGCACAGAAAAAAGGACACAAAGATGAGAAAAGGAGATAGAATTAACCAGTGCCAACGTTCTTCGTGTGCGTTTTGCTACGCTTTAGAACAACCGCATTTTTTCTGCTACATCAACGTGTTTTTTTTATATAGACTTTAGACAGAAATCTCGAATGGTTTGCACGAATAAAATAATGTGGGGTGCTGCATTGTATAACCTTACCTATATTACAATACAATGCTGGTTAGCCATTGCTAATCAGCTATACTGTTCGTCTCAAATGCTTTACATTCCAATGCTACGGACGTGCTGAGAGTAAGAATAGCTCTAACACTGATCCCCTCAGGTGTCACAACGGAATCAATCTATTAAATCTTTGTTTTTGAGAGTGTCTTTGGATTTTCTTTATTTTTGTTTGTAATTAATGTTAAAGTTTTTAGGTAGATATTTTGTCTAGGTGCAGTCTAACGCTATAAAATATAAACCTGCTTTTAGTCTAGAGCCCAGCGTGCAGCCTTCACGCAATAGATTGTCTCTCCCAAAGCAAGGCCTGGTCGCCACTGAACAGTTGGAATATAGAACGTTTACAAAATGCCCATGATCGCTATACTGTAGAATTCGACTTCAGACAGGGTCCACTGTCGCCCTTCCGTCTGTTCGTGATCATCCACGCGAGGCGGATCTCAGGCACTACTAAGGCGTGTGAAGAAATACCCGAACCGCTTCGAGGAGCTATTCGACATTCGCGAAACGAATACTCGTTCAGGTGCAATGGTAAAGAGGCCAAAGCTGTCGCAAGATCGGCCAAGGTAGCCAATCTCTACCCATGGCGGATCGTGCGCGCCCTCAATGCCTTCAACGCCCAGTGATATATGAAACATCCTTTTATAATGTAGTAATAATTTATGAGAGTGCTCGATCCAAAAAGGCGTTGATTGCTGAGAGTGCTTCTTCTGTTCGAGATCCTACTGGACGCAACACTCGCCCCGCTTCGCTACCAGAAGAATGGGCATTATCAGCAAAGCATATATTTGGTTATGATCCAGCGAGATAGAAGCAACGCCCACTGACAACACCGCAAAAGTACCCCACACGGCCACAAAGCGCAACCGCGTATGCATCGGCCCGCTCGCAGGGATTATCGAAAACTGGGCAAATTGAACTATAGCTATGAACAGTATTTGCAAGTGATCCATTGTGTAGCTCACTGGATGCACAATCATCAGGTTTAGGCTTAACAGCACAAATCCGGCTTGGTTGAAAGTCAGCTGGATTTCATGTACTTTCACGTAATGATTTCGAGCTACTCGGATTTGTCCGGGTCGAGCTTAGGAACAATTGCGAAATTGTAAAAAATAAGTAAAGATGCCTCTTACACGATATATATATATATATATATATATATCGTGCAAGAGGCTTAGTTACTACTCTGCTCATGAAAATATATCCTATAGATCGCTCCCTCTCTCATTCTCTAGAGAAGATAGGGAGAGATGAGATAGGTGCATGGCGCAATCAAGATGCAGAGCGCACTCGTCCTCTGCGCGAGGTCCTAACAACAGGACGCTCGACAAGCGTCCTGCTCTCACGCAGAGATGAATGTTCGTTGGAAGCACCGGGCCGCCTGCCAGCATTAGCAATGGGACGGAAACCAATAACGTCGAATGGATGCCTCCTTGCCATGTCATCGCGTTTACTGCTTTCGATACCCCCAGCCCCCCTCTCTCTCTCTCTCTCTATCTATCTATCTCTCTTTCTATATATATATATATATATAAGGGGGTTATATGCCTCGTTCTCTCCCATCCTCTATCTCTCCTTATGTCCTCAGATTGCTGTAGGTTTGCGTCGTAGGTCGCAATCGATCATCTTAGACGGACCCATTTCTAGCCAAAGATTCCGAGCCTGTAGGCTTAAACACCATTAGAGCGGAGTGCAATTCAGGGACGCACGCATACATGCATGCTCATCCACGGAAGCCATTGGGACGTGTATTTAAAAATCGTCACTTGTGTTGATCGTTTCCGGCTGGCTGGCTGACTGCGATTGCTACAGCAGCGGGCCCCCGGCTAAGCGTTGCCAATATTCATTACGGTGGTCGGAGGCGAGCTGAAAGCTGTCCTAACGACGAGGTTTGACGATTCTGACGCTGCAAATGATCATGATGATAATGATGATAATAATAATGACAGCGACGACGACGACGACGACGATCAAAAGAATGGATGGATCGATGGGGTCATTATGATCAGTTCATTTGTCGCTCGGATCGCCCGGGTCAGTGTCGGGGGTTTGTTCCTCTCGCACCATCACCGGGACGGAACCACCGGGACGGAACCGCCGGCACGGCGAGAACAAGCGCGGACTTCTCGTCGGTAGAAGCCATAAGGCGTCTCCAGGCAGCAGCAACCGCTACCGCCGTCCGATGATAACATACGTTTTGTATGACTATGTTAATTTTTTTCTTCCGAAAATAGATTCTTGTGCTAAAGCCGTTTCTTGCTAAGTGGTTTCATAGCTAAATGTCCTGCTGATCGCGTAATTGTATCATGTATTTAGAAGGCATTTTCCAGCGCTGGAACAGGCCATGCTTTATCAACGATGCGTTTGTTAATAAAATATCCACTTAATAACCAGAATTTAGTTTAAACATAAATATTGTAAATATCCTTATTTAACATCATATTGTAGTTTCTTCAAACTGACTGCATTAGATGAGTGCATGCACCAGGCGCATGAGACATTTTAGTGAGACATTGCGGTTTTGTGGTTGACTGTTCCACGCCGTTACCAGCTTGCAAAAGGCCAACATCAAAGTGCAGCATTTTTTAACCATAAACGAAAACGCTTTACACGGAACGAATGTCGAAGCAGATAAAATAAAAAAAGCCCTACATACATAAAATCCGAAAACAAATTCTGGCCCTCTAAAGGAATTACTTAACGGGCTATTGCGGGGTCAGAACCATACATCGGGGCAAACCCAATAGCAAATAGTTGGAGGAATTTCTTCATTAAGTTCCTTAATGGCTCCTTTTTCTAGTAATTTCCTGGATAACTATGTTATCGTACGTGTGTGAAAATGATATGGCCTTTTTTTCTGGAGCGCAGAAAACAGCATGCTTAAGTAAACAGCAAACGCTATCGGCGACGACTGACTCCGTTTGAAATCGTGCTGCTCCTCGGGCAGTTGTTTGGGTGCCAACAGGAATTGTTCAAGGCGGCGGGCCAAAATAGCAGATACATTTTTTTTACACCTCACTCTTCTAATATATGCCCCGATAAGTATTTCTTGATGAGGAATTTCCTTTCCCTTCGGAATAACTCTAAGAAAACATGTCCTCTTTTCTGTAGGTTTGTAGGACGTGTTTTTTGTCTGGAGCCACTGTTTATTAATTTTAAACTAGATCATATTTTGCAGCTTTTCCACTGAAAGTAAACTTGTTTGCTTTGAACTTAAGCCGGCATTTAGCGCGCTTTGTCTATCTGCACTTGTTGATTCCGTCTTTATGCCAAAGTGGCGTATCGATCATATTTAGTTTATAAGAAAAACATGTTAGGCATTTGCATAGAACCTATAGTAACATATTTCGTTTTAAAGCAAACATTTGCGATAAACGGTTTCGTATTTGAACCTTTACATATTTGTAGAGAATCTGCGTATCATGCTAAGCATTTGATTTATACATAACGGTGACACAAGCATGGAGTCATGTCGTTACCTAGTCCGAGACTAAGTAATGTCGCGGGTATGTTTGCTTATTGTCCTATTCTCCTGGTTATTTCTGTGTGTCGGAAACTTGCGAGAACTTCTTGAACAGTGGTTGTAGACACAGGTTACTAGTATTAATCGACGATTCATATTAGTACCAATCAAAGCTAATTTCCTTACAATTCCGTCTCTTCGATGCGTCATCTTGTAGATTAATACATGAGACTTTAATTATTATGACTTTATTCGCAACTCTATTTACTTTACTAATTCAGTTAAATAGTCGACGATGGACACACTGAACAGCAAATTGCACAGTTTAATGTCAGTACATCGGCCGGGCTCACCGAACGCTTTGCTGTCTATACACTTCATTGTTTCAAGTGGGGTCTAAAACAGATCTCGACCTATAATCATCTATTAAATCAATTAATTATTCGTTTTATTGACAAGCTCATTTACAGACGGTCTATCACATTATATGTCAATGTCACAATTCATTTTAAAACACATACTGCGATTTTTACAGACTACTCTGTATCATTGATCTGAACCAGTCAAATTTCCTCATAAAACTCAACCATGCAAGAAGGTCGATTTTCACCAAATCTAAGCACCAACAATCGGCTCCCTACCACGATGACGTCTTTACATATTTAATAATAATCGTGTATTTGCATACTCCATTACAGGCAATGCATCACAAATATTGAGCAGTATTACTGACAATATATACACATGCAATTAACCCACCACTAAAACACCAGTACCTGCGGATGCGAAATGTAACCACAAGAATATGTACATAAGCACATACCTATATTACATATATGCGTTTTACTATACGTATACATATGTTACAGGACCCATTTCATAATGCACAATGGCAATAATTCACAGTTGAACTTAGGAACAATTTGTTTTCTGCATTTAGTTCCATCACCAAACGTCTTTTAAAGACGCCGACTCGCTTCGTATTTCGGAGTTCTTGCGATAGCTTGTTCTGTACTTTGACAGCATTCAGGCTAGAGAGTGCTACAATATCTCTGGAACTTGAAGGGCAGTGATTAGAAGTCATATCGCTGGAGTCTGAAGGGCATCAATTGAAAGTAAAATTTGCAATCTGAAAATCGTTTGTGACTCACCACCTGATAAGCAAGCCCGGCTAAATTAAAACGTGCCAGCTGCTAATCCAAGTCTGCCATACCAGACACGTCGTTCCGACGCGACAGACCAGTATCTACTACACAGCACTTACGTCCACCTAAAAACGAATTAAACTAGGTGGTGACACCTAGTGCGCATCTTATTTGTCGCAATGTATTGCAGCATATAGACTGGTCTAGGCAGCTAATGGCCTTTGCTACGTCAAGATACGCCGAGACACACTTTCCCATCCTTTGCAACTTTGGCTGCTCCCCACCAGGCATGACTAAGAGTCAACTCTACGGATCGCGATTCCCTGAAACCATCGGTTCTTGAAAAGAAAGTTGGTCGCGTTAAGATATTTCTTGCTATAAGCCGCTTCTTAATACGTTCCTCGAAGCCCTCAGATATGCATGATACCAGCGATTTTTTGACCAATGATTTCTAAGTTGATTTCTTTTTAGCACAGTTGCAGCGCCTTGCAGTGTCTGAGCTACAGTAGTGCAAAGGGACTAAAGCATTGGGTTCAAAGCTCCACCTGCCTGAGATGACGTCAGCAACCGTCTCTCGTTGGGAGGGCCCCAGCTCTTGTCATTAGCAAACTTTTGATATTGTGGACATCCATTTACCACAACATCGCATATTTCATTAAGCGATGCGCACAGTTTTGCAGGCCAATCACTGACAGCTACGAACTGTTTCTCAAAGAGCGCGTCCCTTGTGTGCATTCACACCTAGACCTGAATAGCCAGTATAGCGGTTGTTAAGCGGCACCAGCCTAGAGAGACGGGATACCTCCAACAGACAGTTTGGTCATTGCTTGGTGAGGCGTGCCCAACACCGACGGGTTATAACCCGGGTAGTTTCGCATATCTCGAATATCGGGCAGAGCTTTTTCGGCAGCTTAGTGGGTAAACGTCACCCGCCTTAACCTCAGCTCCACACATCACAAAATAGAAAGGTTCGCAAATGTTACTACTTGTATCATAATACGTTAAATGCGATTTTTACTGCCATTACACGCTTGTGAATGTGTTTACTCATTTTCACTGTTTTGTTCGGAAATAGGAATAAACCCGCTTGAGGGGTTATTTTAAAGTTTGCCGTTTTGCCAAAATGGGGGCGAGAACGGCAAGGTATTTGTACACACTGTCGTTTTCGGAATGTCCACGTACTGCTCGTTCAGAACAATATTTCAATGCAGTGGCTGCGGTCGTGTTACAAAACGCTACTACCTCGATTCGTCGTCAAACACAAGAGCTGAGCCTGTCAGACCGTAAAAATTGAACGATACTGCACGAGGACTTTGGTATGCGCGCAACTTCCAGTTCACCCAGGAGATCTAGCCAAGAACCATAGAAAGCGTCGTAATTCCCTGAAGTGATTCAAACAAGGAAGTCGGGCAAACCCCGATTTTGCTTCAGAAATAGCCCCTTCAGACGAGGCCCACATCCATGTGGCTGATTGGGTAAACACACGAAACTGGCGCGTTTGGTCAAGAGCGAATATCCGTGCCATTCGCCAATAACCACTTTTAAGCAGAAAGTGATCGTCTGGTGTGGAATGTGGGCAGGATGTATCATCGGACGACCGTATTTTTCGACGAAACAGTAAACAGTAATCGCTGCCGACAATGTTGACGGACTTGCGGTGGTCAAAACTCATTCAATTAAATTTTGACAATATGAAATTCCAACACAAAACGGCGCGACCTGTCACACAGAGGCTCCTACAATCGAGCTGCTCCAGCAGCAGCCTGATGCGCACGTGATCTCGCAGGAAGGTACGTTCTGTAACTACCTTGTTCGTGCGACCTGACGTCCCTGGGTTCATTTCTCTGGGTTGTTAGAAGCGCAAGAGGTTCGCTCGTTGCTACCCTCGGCAAACTAAAGAAAAATATTTGCTGGAGGATTTCGAAAATCAAGTCTGAGTTATCCAAAAACAGCATGAAAATCGTGTAAATCGTATATACTGTGCCAAAAGTCCCGAGGTGGTCATATTTCTAACATAATTATTCAGGCATAATGGAATACGGTACTTTTGAACAAAACTTCATTTTTCGCTATACCTTATCTACGTTGCCTTTTCTGTGTCTCGAAACCCATTGTGTGTGCTCCATGTGACTCTCGCACCCTATATATATATATATATATATATATATATATATTGAAAAGCGAAGATAGCCGGCGCCTCTGGCACTAGAAGTTGCGGGTTTGATCTTGGCGCGATGGATCCCCTTTTAATGCGATCGATCGTATGGTAAGCAGATTTAAGTTAAATTTATATACAAGCAGTTGAGTACACAAATACATGCAGTTTAGTGACAATTATCCTGTCTTATCTTAGCCAGTAAAATATATATATATATAAAATATATATATATATATATATATACAAAATCCAGTAAAGAAAAAAAAAATTATATATATATATATATATATATATATATATATGAGACCAAGAGAAGTCCCGGTGCATTCGGGGACGGGGCTGTAAACGGCCCGCGTAAATGGAGCGATGTGGTGGCGGCGACGCAGGCAGTGCCGCGAATTGCTGTTCCGCCAGGGCTTGTCAGAATTGTTGGTGGTTGACCAAAAAAACAAATGAACGACCACACTGTGCACAAGCTGCACCGCCACCGCAAATAACGCCTTCTCTACATTTCTCTTCTTCTCTCTCTTTCTCTCGCCGCTTTCCGTCATCTCTCTCTATATGCTTCCTCTGTCGCATCTATCTCTCACTATTGCGCGAATGCGTTCTTTTTTCCCTGCATTGCCTGGTCTCCATCGTCGCCGCCGCCGCCGCCGCCGCCGCGCACGCGGTGGTGGTTGGATGGTTGACCACATCTCTCTTATCTGAAAAATGAAACTGTTTCAGTATGCAGCCTCCCTCCCTCCTTTGACCGTCCGCGCCCGTCCTCCCGTCTCGGTTCCTCTAGTCGCACAGACGCACGCTAGTCACGTTCGGCACCCAAGTGCGACTCTGTTCGGGGGTTTGATTCAGTCGACAGTTCCGAAAGGCAACTCGAGTTCAGGCAACAGCCGGGGGGGGGGGGGGAGGAGCAGTACGTCTGGCTGGCTGTATGGGCGTCGCCTCTCGGCGACCTTTTTCAGTAAGCGAGCCTCTCTGGCGAGATCAAGCGACGACCGGGAGAAGCTGCCTTCCCTCCTCGACAAGGGACTCCCGACCGAGTGCCTCGATCAGAGTCGGTCATCAGCCCGGGGCTGTGGCTGGGGGGGGGGGGGGGGGTGGGGGGTATATAGGCGAAATAGGCCGTGTACGGCTGGAGTGAGGTTACCGAGCATGGCTTCTGCCGCGCTTGCCGACCACGACGCGACCCAGCTTGGTATCCTCTAGTTCTGATCGCTCGATCAGCGATGCCCGCGCTTCGTCTCGATTATTCACCACTTGTCCGGCCGCCAAACATGGCACGACCAGAGCAGCAGTAGTGGTGTAAGTACTGTGCGCTTCGCGCGCAGATAGACGTTTTGCGGCAGCGGTTCTGCCTCGCCGTGCCGCCGGCATAAGACCGACAATCATTGCCGCCAGAGCTACTAATGCCCCCCCCCCCCCCCCCCCCGTCCACGCTACAATTCATCTCCACAGTCCAGCAGCGAACATACCATGGCATCGCCGACGTCGGCGCCTCATCGTTCAGTCCGCTCGCGCAAATACCATCGCAGCAGCCTAGGGAGCAACAGCAACAACAACAACAATAACAACACCAACAGCAACAATAACAACATCAACAGCAACAATTATCATAGTTGCACCAACAGAAACTACACCAACAACAGTAATACTAACAGAAGATACAGTGACAACAGCAACAATACCGACAACAGCAACAATACCGACAACGGCGACAAAAACGACAGTAACACCATCAATAAACGTAGTAGCAACAACAACAATAAAATCAACAAATATCTTAGTAGTGCACATAACAGATACTTGTTTGTTCGACATCTATCGTGACAGTACAGCAATTTGCTCTCGGTTATTCGTGCAACGTTCCTCACGATGTCAAACGTCTAATCCTGATATAGTCTAGTCTGAAAGACGTATGGTGATAGTACAGAAGAAATACGGGGTGTCTCATATGCTTTTGTCTAGTCGCGACAAGCGGCAGCTTAGACAGGTTTGAACAACGACACAGTAAACATTTGGTGGCTTCTCATAGTAGTAAACAATATATTCGTTTTTTATTAAAATGACATTTAAGTGTTACAGCAAGATGTAATTAACTATCAACACTAGGGCTTGTGGGGAGCGCTACCAGTCGAGCTTATCCTCGAGGCAGCCCCTCATTGTGCCCATTATTGCTGCCGCATTGCCGCGTTGAACTGCCAGCGATAGTCGCTGAAGTAGAAACTCAAGTGCTCTTTTTTCCCCTGTCGCCAGTTCAATTTGTTTGCCAATCTTCTGTAAAAGCGACCATGCCTCAGGGCCGGGCCCCCCGAGTGTCTCGAATACTAGCGGCACGAAAATGAACTCGTTGGCGAGCTGGGCATATTTGTTGGTCTTTAGACGCTCAGCCTTCCGCCAATGAGGCCTTGTCAATGGTGTCCGAGTGGATGGAGTCCCATCACTTGAAACTGGCACCCGACAAGACGGAGGCGATGTACCTAACAGGCAGAAAGAGGACGACCGGCATTAACCTCGTGATGGCGGGCCACCCGATAGAAATCAGAAAGAAGGTAAAGTACCTTGGGGTCATGCTAGACACCGGACTGACCGGATCGGCACACGTTAAGTACGTGGCCGAAAAGGCCCAAAGGGTCTCCCTGAACCTGGCGCGGATCATGCCTAGGGTCGGTGGGGTGGCTGAGGTGAAAAGAAGGCTCCTGGCCTCGGTGGCCGAATCAACGGCGCTATACGCAGCCCCAGTCTGGGGGGACATGGCAATGCGGACGGCGAAAAATAGGGGGGCACTAAGGTCGACCCAACGAACGCTGGCAATCAGGGTAAGCCGGGCGTATCGAACAGCCTCGACCGAAGCTCTCCTGGTCCTAGCCAAAATGCTGCCATGGGACCTCCTAGTGGCTGAACGAAGTAAAATGTATCTAGACAAAGGTCTGGGTCTCACCAGGGCCAGGAGTGCCACCATATCGGCCTGGCATGAGGAATGGGCGCAGGTAAGACCCGGTGTGACCACAGGGAGCTGGACCAAGAGTCTGATACCGGACCTCAGGGCATGGTATGACCGCCGACACGGGGAGCTTTCCTACTGGACGACTCAGCTCCTGACCGGACACGGCCAGTTCCAGAGCTACCTGTCAAGGATCAAGAAGGCCATCAGCGATATCTGCGTACTGTGCGACTCTGGAGAAACGAACAACGTAGAGCATACTGTTCTGCGGTGTGATGCTCTCAGGGAAGCACGGGACGCAGCACCAACCGCTGTGAGGGGCCGACCCATGAAGGAGGTGGTCTCCCATATGATGACTTCGGCGGAGGCATGGAGGGAGGCGACGAACTTGTTCGACGCTGTTTTGACACTCAAGACAGCCAAGGAAACGGCCAGGCGGGAGAGGCTTGAGCGGGTCTCTCGGGAGAGTGGTCGAGACGAGGAGCCGAGGGAGGGGGGAGGGGGTGGGGAGCAGCCAGGCCCTCATGGTCTCGACGCACCCTCACAGGACGGATTACAAAATGGCATCCCCCTATCCAACCGCAGGTAGACATGCGGGATGATAGTCAGGGATAGAGCTGATTGAAGGAGAACGGCAGAGACGCCTCTCCCACGGTTTCGATGTAATGCCAAAGTAATACCGAGCCTGGGGGGGTGGGGAGGAATCCGGGTTTAGTAGGTTTGCGAGTCTCACACTAGTCACGCAGGCTGCTAGTGGCGCATGTGCAACATGCATTACCGAAACCTCCCAGAACAAAAAAAAAAAAAGACGCTCAGCCTTGCGTGCTGCGGAGCCAGCGGAAGATGCACTGGCCTCCAGGTTCGACGGGGCGAGCGTGTCGGTGTTAGTCGCATCCCAAACAAGCGCCTTTCCCCTTTCAAAGGGGATAAGGGTGAGACCGTCTGGTCTCTTTCCATCGCTTCTCAGGAGGCCGGCGGGCTCTCGGATGCACGGTATTAGAGCGGATCTAAAAGCCCTGGCTGTAATCTCATTAACCTCGCTATGACGGCTTTGGCGTCCTTCGCTTCTACTGCAGGACAACCCGTGAGTCCCCCAGATGTCTACCTGTGTTCCACACGGACACCGGTGTTCCTCGGTTAGCCTTGTCCCCAACCTCAAACCAATGCACAGACGAAAGCTTTCGTGATCTAGTAAAGTGCCTAGGTTTGAGGAGGGGATGGCTTGGAGCCATTTGCTAGCTCCTTTCTGGACGACCGCACGTAGTCGGGCTTTGTCTGCCGTGGTTAGTGCGTCAGAGAGCAAGCGCTGGTACTTCATGGAGACGATAAGGTCGTCATAGGACCTCTGCAGGTGTTTGTTTGTCTCCGGGAGTAGGCCTGCGAGGTTCTTGAACTTCGTATCCGCAACTTCTTTGGTGTCCTGGAAAGCCTGCAGGGCCATGGGTGGGCTGATGTGCCGAACAGTGCTCTCTGAGGCGTATAATGATGAAGCGTGGCAGCTCGCTGCTAGGTCTGCTGTAGAACGAATCTCCAGGCCCCCGAATCTCAGAGGGAAAGTAGCTTGAGCCCAGTTGTTGTCGGCCAGAGTAAGATTAAGAAGGTCACTAAGGCTGATCCTTAGGCTTTCGTGCAGGTCCCGAAGAAGATCTTGGTTTTGTCCGACGTCCGTGCTGCGGAGGATATGGACGATTCTTGCTGAGCCCAGGGACGATTTCAATAAGTGAAACGCGCTGCGGGGACTGAGCAGGTTTAGCCGGGTTAGACGGGAGCGGAGGCTCTCTATCCTACCTGCGAGTTCCGGACGAATGGCGGCAGACCCCACTGGGGACCCCAGGAGCGTCATGTCTGCTGCCTCGACGAGTTTGCACCCAGGAAGAAGCGCCTCCAAGGCGGATAGGTTCGGGTGACCTTTGTAGATAAGCTCGCACTTCTCGGAGTTGAGTTCAAGCCCGCTCTTCAGTCCGAAGTCAGCAACTCTCTTGATGTCTGCTAGTACTACAGGTGCTTCTCCTCCAATAGCGCCGTCGTCTAGGTACCAGAGGTTTAAGGGAGACTGGATAGAGTCGACCAGTTCCTTAATGGCTAAACAGAACAGTGGCGGACCAAGGGGGTCTCCCTGCTGTACGCCGCTGCATGAGAAAATCGTCTTATCATCAAGTGAAAGCTCCGACCTGGATCTGTAGGCTTGGTCAACCAGGGGGGCCGCCTCTGGCCAATCGACTAGAACTGTCTTCAGTACGTGGTCACGACGGATCTGGTTAAAGGCGTTCTTGAAATCGAGTTTGGCGACTACGAAATTGTTGGGTGCGCTGGCAACGAAAGCTCTTGTAGTGTGGACTGCGGCTTCGATGCCGTTGGGCGTATTGAAGCCAAGCTGGTGTGCTCCAAGCTTCTCGCGCACCAAATCTGCTCCTAGTTTCACTGTGATCTTTGCCGCAATTCTGCGGAAAACTGAGGAGATGACGATTGGGCGAAGCGACCCACTCGGCTTTTTTATTGCGATGAGGCGTCCCCCCAAAAGAATAGGGAGGATGGCCTCAGGAACTGTGCCACTTCTGATGATGTCCACCACTTTTCCAAGGTCACGCAGTAAACGGCTGGCAATATTTGCGTTAGTTGTGGCAAGGAGGTCTCTGAGATGACGCGGCCGCAAGCCGTCCATACCTGCAGTGGACCCCGCCGGAAAGGTCCACACAGCCTCGCGGAGCAGTTCTGGATCGGCGTACGGTGGTCTTGGAGGCAGGTCGAGGTCGGCCGGTTCTCTAGGATGTTTCGAAGTCATTTCCGTGTACGCATCGGCTGCGCAGACCGGGCTCCCCACAGAAAGCAAAGCTCTCGCGGCGCCTCCGATGTTACCTTCGCCTAGCAGCTTAGTTGCTCGCCTGGCGGCAGCTTCATCGTCGTTACGTTGCTTGTTCCGATGCGCCCTTGGGACCGATTCGGATGGGGGCTCACGGCCTGATCTGTGGTCCTCGATTCTGTCTCTGATGAATGTAGCCCAAGTGAGATTGTTCCGTTTTCGGGATGGGGTTCTAAGCACTGTATGCGCAAACAATAGTAGGTTGGCCCAGCTGCGTGTGTCGTTGTTAAGGTGCACTAGAGAAAGTGTGTCGGCCAGCGCTGCGGCCACTGCAGGCCGGGCGCTTTTGGGGATTGTGTCTAGTCGTTTGTATGCCTTTGTGTACTCGACGAGTTTGTTACGCAGGTGGGTGCCATCGACGTCGTCGACAAGGTAGCTGGCGGGGGGTAGGAGTGAGCGATTGGTGTCCGAGTGCGCTGCCGTCATATGCCGTTTGATTCCCCTGCTTGTAAAGCTCTTTTGGCAATGCGTGCAAATAACCCCAGGGGAGCGGGGGTTAGACTACCCGTACCCGGCCCGAGGCTGGATTGGTAGTCCGCCTGCGGGGGGTCGTCCGAGTGGCTCGGACCGGCCTTATTTCCGGAGGCGTCTTGGGGCATGGCACTTAGGACCAACGGGTTTCTTCACTTCGAAAGCTGATAACAGCCTGATGACTGGACCCAGAAGATTGGCAAGGTTACGAAGTGCGCTGGCTGCCTTAGGGTCGAGCCCGCTTAGCATCTTTGCAGCGCTGGCATGTCCTGCGACGGGGTCTGCCTTCCGATTAGAACGCGCCCTCGATGGCGGCAAGTCTATCCGGGTAGTGCCAGAGGCTCGGCGACGTCTCATCTGGCGGGGGCGTTGGCGTTTCGTAGGTTTTAATGCCTTGAGTGGGGCGAGCGTAATGGTCTTATCGGACGTACCGTCGGAACTGGGGGCGACGATCTCACGGACCACTGAGGCATAGGAACGAGGAACGTTCTCCCCTGTCTCGCACGGTGCCGGATTTGGCCGGACTACTGGTTTTTCTACGATAGTGGCAGCAGGGTAGTCGGACTGGACCTGGCGAAGAACACGTGCACCGGTAATAATCTTGCTCTTTTCCCAAGCTATTGCGTAAACCGGACACGAAGAGGACGCCGATCTGTGCGCACCTCCACAACTTGCGCATTTTGAAGCATTTTTGCAGTCCTTGACTAGATGTCGGTTACTGCCGCAGTTCACACATGCCACTTGGCCGCTACATGCAGATGCGTGATGACCTAAGCGCTGACATTTGAAGCATCTAGTGAGACGTGGTGGCTCGACTGTCACCGCGTGGGTCTGAAAACCGAGATACACGGTGGCCGGCGGGGCTCCTTTGAATTTGAGTAGCACCTTCCTTGTAAGAATAGTAGCTTGTTGTGGGCGGGGACCTGTTTGTCTGCAAATGCGCTTGACTTCTATAACGCCGGCGGGGCTAAGTTCCTGCAGGATCTCTTCTTCCTGAAAGTCTGGGCTAACGTGGCTGATGGCACCCCAGATATTGTCAATATTCCTTGATGTCGCTTTGACTTGCAACCCAGCTAGTTCAGTGATGCACATTAGTTTGCGTGCGTCCTCGAGCTTATCGACGGTAGCTGAGATTTGTCCATTCCGTGCCGGAATGTTAGCGTCTGCCACTTTTAGGTGTAGATCCTTGCACATTCCTAACATGTTGCCTCCGGGCAGTGTGCTGCCGTCCTCAGCTGCACTGAAGGTTACGCGGAAAACCTTGTGTACACCTGATTCTACCATTTGCTTAAGCTTTGCTAGGGCTTCTTCATTTTTTCTAATATTGCGCTGCCTGCTTTTATTTACAACCTCCTTGAAACCTTCTTCTTCTTCCTGTTCCTGAGGAGCCGCCTCGGTGTTGATAACCTGCATTGAGTCTTGGGCATCGCTACTCGGTCTCGCACGTTTCACACCGAGTTGTCGGCATTCCTTAATGTCCGCGGGCGCTGGTTTGCCATCGGCCGCCTTTGGCGTATCACAATCTGCCTCGGTGTTGCTCTCCACGGAGGTGGTGGTCGTCCTCAGTCGTGATATATCAAGCGAGTCTGGTGGCTTATCCTGTACGGATATCACGAGCTTCGGCATGTCTGTGCCGTAACAGGCGCCGGAATACTAAGCAAGCCAATGCTCCAGTAAATAAAATAAAATAAATAAAGTAAACTAAATAAATAAAGTAAATAAAATAAATAAAGTAAACTAAATAAATAAAGTAAATAAAATTAATAAATAAAATAAATAATACAAATAATATGAATAAAATAAAATAAATAAATAAAATAGAATAAATAAAAAGTGAACAATATATAATAGCACTCGGTTCGAGCAGGCAATATATAAAGGTTCTTCCCATTTATCTTAACTCTATTTTTCAATCAGTTACTCTCAGTATGTTTCTTGGCAGGTTGATGCCGTTTATTGTGCAGAAGCGTCCTACAAGGCGAACACTAACGAGCGTAAAGTCTCCGTCCACGAAATAGACAATACGGCACATATATTGTGGGACGCATTGGGCAAATACTAGTACGCGTTAGACTCTAAGTTTGCGGGAAGCAAACTTAGCTATTGAGTCAGAATCAGCACTGGTCAACTAAAATTCGTGAAGTTCGAAAACTTCACATCGGTTGTCACTTTTGTGGGGCAATTGAAGGCAAACAGTATTCTCCAACACGTGTGACCCGTCCTTAGCTCATAAACGCACTACAGTGCGAGCCGTAAGTCAAGTCACAAGTAATGTTAAGTGCTCTCAATGATATAGTTGTTCCGCGCTAGAAAAACGCAAACATTTGGAAGACCATTTATAAGACGGACTTGTAGTGTGCAACCTTGTGCCTTGCTCCCAGCTACGCTAAGACAGGGTCCCGCTCCGCTGTCTGCGCAGTGCCGAAAACTTCAAGAAAACGTCACTAACCATCTGCCTTTAAGACGTTTGGTCCGGTTAGACCAAACATCTGGGCCATATTAAGCGAGTTAGTTATTATAGATAGCAATATCTCGTCATATTAGGTAAGTCAAAAAGTTCGTCGGCTTTTTTACCCAATTTTAAAGAGCCTTATTTATGCAGACAACAGTATTTTTATTCAATGATATATTGACCGTTTTGTTCGATAACCTTCGCCCATCGCCTCGGTAGATCCATGATTCCTTTCTCCCAGAACGTCTTGTCCTTCTCGTCGAAATACTGAGTGAGGTGATTTTTTATAGCCTTCAAAGATTTAAATGTTGTGCCATCAAGGGAGTTCTGGAGAGACCTGAACAGGTGATAATCAGATGGTGCGAGGTCGGGACTATAAGCTGGGTGCGGCAGCACATCCCAGTCAAACTCCGCCAACTTTTGCCGGGTGGCCAAACTTTTGTGTGGTGTCGCCTTATCATGTTGAAAAGTGACGCCCCACTTGTTTGACAATTCCGGGCGCTTCGTTGCTACTGCAGCCTTCAAATCGTCGAGTTGTCTGCAGTAGACGACGGAGTTGATCGTCTGACCCATTGGAAGCAGCTCAAAATACACGACGCCCTTACAGTCCCACCAGCAGCACAGCATAACCTTCTTCTGATGAATTTCGGGTTTAGGGATAGCTGCGACCTGAGAACCTCTGGGGACCCAACTTCTTTTCTGTGTTACGTTACTGTAGACGTGACAGGTATCGACTCGCCCTTCAAGCTGCCTATCATTGAGGTCGTGTGGTAGCCAGATATTCCGCTTGCACGAGAAACCTGCATCATGGAGGCGATTCCAAACGGTTCCGTGGGAGACTCCCGATACATCTTCAATTTATTTTATGGTCAAACCTGGGTTCGAAGTAACCAGGCTTATGACTTCGTCGGTCTCCACAACATTGGGTCGTCCTGACCTCGGTTCATCTTCGAGATTGAAGTTTCCAGCTTTGAAACGGGCGAATCGCTTGGCGACTGTGGATTTGTGTACTGCGTTTTCGCCGTAGACTGCACATATCCTCCGGGTTGTTTGCGCTGCACTTATGCCTTCGCGGTAGGAGAACAACATAATGTGTCGAAAATGCGTATTTTTGTCCTCCATTGCAAACAGCTGCCAATTCCGCAAACAAAACGGTAAAGTTGGAACCGGTATACCGTCGCGCCGCCACGGGTCTGTTCCTGAATGTAAACACCCAGCCGCACTCTCAGGCGGCCCTGCTGCAGAGCGCGGGAATTTCAAAAATGTGGTCCCAGAAATCCGACGAACTTTTTGGCTTACCTAATAAGTGTATACATAGGTACCTGAGGGGCCTGATTTTCCATGAAAGCGAGTTATAATTGAATCTGCTGCTACGCAGAGTCAGTCATATTTGTTCATGTTTGGGCGGAATATTCGATCTCTCTGATAGACAACGGTGTTTGGAACAAGCTCAATCATATTGGTGTCACAACAACTGAGCTGCATGCTGTTCATTGCACAACTTTCAGCAAAGATTAAGCGCACAAGAGTGTTCCGAAGAGCTTCAATCGACCATTGAGGATGGAGCCCCGTCCTTGGGCAGTGTGTACTGACAGTACAGCAAATTTCAAAGAAAACGACCCAAAACAGCCAGGGACAATAAACGTGTGGCTCGGGTAAAGCCTGCAATTAATTCAGCATTTATTTCACCACAAAATTGGTTGACAGTTGATTCAATTTTCACAAGGTGTCACAATGTGACTTTTTGGTCTTACAATATGTATTTAACTTTGGATGATAAGGACGTTCCGCAAATTTCTCGGCACACAAGTATATGATAGCGTCCAATATCAAACTCTCCGCAAAAGCTACAAACACATTATTTAATATTAAAACAGCTTGGCTTCATGCCTATGTAATGGTGGTACCCGTGCCAGGTTATTCGGCAGATTAGCGAGCGGTTCCTTTGCATGGCTCCTTTGATCTACGTGAACAAAAGGCCGGGCCATCAGTATAATTCTACTGCCTGCAATTAAGACTTGGGCACTTTTGTTTGCTCTCTGTTTCAGTCCCAGTGATTGCCGTGGCCAGGCGTTGGAGTGTCTCTACCCACAAAATTGAAGCGACAACGGTCGGCTGACAAAATAATGGTCACCCTCTTTTTCCTGTAGTGAGTATATGGCGATAGTCAAACAGCAAAAAAGGTGCCACAGTGACAAGCGATTGGTGTCTTGAAATTGTTTCCTGCGCTCACCAGAAAGAGCTCTAGAGCGGTTCTTTGGCGATGTCTCTACAACCGCTACAACACGCTAGCCCACCGGGCTGGAAAAAACTTAGGTTTTGCTTGCCGCATCTGAAGCTAAGCCGTTGAAGCACGTATAGCATTATCCGATGCATTGTGGGATTTTTTTGTTTTTCTGAAAATGAAAAACATTAAGATAAAAACGTCTGGGTTGATGCGAATCGGTGCTAAAAGCCATCGGGGTCGAGCAGCTAAAAAACATCGAAAAACGCAATTTAGAGGTACGCTTTGACGCATGAATTCATCGCTTAAATGATGTATAGAAGTTGGCGACATACGTCGAAGTCTATTTACGAAGTTACCACATTAAATGTAAGTACATCAGCTTTCTATCATAGCCAGATAACTGAACGCAG
This sequence comes from Dermanyssus gallinae, assembly GCA_003439945.1. Lineage (NCBI taxonomy): Eukaryota > Metazoa > Arthropoda > Arachnida > Mesostigmata > Dermanyssidae > Dermanyssus > Dermanyssus gallinae. The sequence goes on along the minus strand of QVRM01001533.1, from coordinate 120,701 downwards.
CCTAATTTTTTGCTGTGGCTGTGATGCCACCGACATGCTCGTACTGTCATACAGCTGACTGTGGGAGATCAAGTCAAAATTTCTAGCCAAACTGCGCCATTTGCTAGTAGGTTGGAATTACACTCACGCTCCACTTCGCAGGAAAATGCAAAAACTTGCTTGGGTTTCATGTATATACATATTTGTACATGTGTATGCATGCATGTCTTTCCGGCCAGCCGGCCGCCAGGGTGAACTATGCTTGGTGGAACCTCGACTTACTCTCCTGACATGTCCACTGTTCGGCAGTACTAATGTGCCTGTCTCGGCCCGAATGCTGTTCGTCTTAATTGAGCATATCGACTACATATCGGCGTGAAAGCAATAGAACGAACCGTGGCCGCCAGGTTATGGCCATCTCTTATTGGACCACATCATAGAGATTTATTTCTACACCTTTCGCTAGTCTTTCTACACTTTCTGCTGCTGGCCGCAATCGCGACCGGACTCGCGTGATGGAACCTAATGGAGGATCATTGGCATCACCATGTTTACTTTGAAAGAAAAGTCTTCTTGACCTGCGGCGATGGTTGTAGCATGTCGTAATCACCGCAGATGTATCGAAGTACTCGACTCTTCACCTAGCTATAACTAAAACTGAACTTAGTACATCACGCAGATGGTTACAGGGCATGGGACCTTTAGAGCTTTCTCGCTCGGTTTGGGAAAGCTTTCTTGGCAACCTGTGTTCATTGTCAGGAAGGAGCAGATGATGGCCCGACTCACACTTTCCTAAAATGCCAGTAACTGGAAGGGGCTAAAGCCACAGCTTAGAGATAAATGGGCATATGGCGGGGGGGGGGGGGTAGAGTAAAATAATCCAGACCATTCCAGAGGAAGTCTTAATGAGTTTGTACATTACATATGCGGAACGATTTGAGGGTGGGAACTGGAAGCAGCTATGGTTGCTGAGTACTAAAGAAGAAAGACGCTCCATACGACTCAGGAAAGCCAGATTTTCGCTTTCTGTACAAGCAGATGACATGACTTTGAATGATATGGATTCGCATATGTTGAGACAAGGCACGTCGCACGATGGAAGAACCCGTGAATAAACCCGGCCGTATGATTCAAGTGGCACTTGCTATTTCTCCTGATGGCCCATAGTACTGTACTATGAAGATCTGGGCCATTAGGGAGTGAAGCTTATTGGGGGATTAATGGTTATGGGTCTCAGTGGACTAACACCCAGCCTGTCTCACAGTGCTTGAGATGGAAAGTGAGATTTTCTGCTCGCAGCGATAGTGCGGAGCAGCATGTACAACTCATCCTCTGAAAAATACTGGTGATCGCAATGCAATAGTACTTACAGTACGAACGATCATAGTAATACATACAACACCATTATTAATAATACTAGTAATAACAATCATAGTCATTTCCGTAATGAAGCTATTTGGATACAGCGCACTGATGTATAGATATTTGCCGCAAAAACTTTGTTGATTTGAAGTCTAGTCCCTCACACAACGTTTCGTGTAAGTATTCGGTTTACGCAGGTACCTAAATAACTTCCCCTAGACAAAGTAAATTTGGCTATTCTAAAAATAGTCATGTGCCTCCATTTTTCCACGAATTATATATATATACATATTATAAGTTAGTCTTCAGAACAAAACACTACTATAGGAATGTCTCAATTCTTGAAATTGTTTATTGCGTAGGCCATTTCGGCTACATATCACGTCTATATACTTCGCTTCAGACACATCGCGCATTACGTCCCTGGATGCTAATTTATCTAATGTACAATAGCTTGCTATGCCGTCAGGCAAGGACTCGGGGAAAAAAATGGCAGTTGTATACATCTGCGATGTTCCCGAGATGCTACGGCCATCGTTGCAGTCGAACAAGACCTTCCTGTCTAAGTAAACATGATGATGATGTTGGTGATGCCGACGATGATGACGCTGACGACATTATCTATGAGCTTTTGTCACCCAAGTCCGGTCTTGCAAATGAGACTGGCGGCGGCCGGACAGAAGCATTGGCGGACGGTGTGGAAATGAACCCCCACTGGTGTGGTGCCACTGGCGTGGGAGCTCTTCGAGGGAATCTCGCCCCCCCACTCCGCAAGGGGGAAAGAGCAATGTCCTAACGGCCACGGTTCGCTTTATTGACTTCACGTCGATATGCGGCCGGCTTAATCATGACGAACAGCGGCTCCAGACGGCGGGGTTAGCATGCCGGGTAGTTTGCAGAAGAGCAGAGGAGAAGAGCGGGGCGCGAAAGGGGATGAATTCCCACCGAGCATCACCGACTTGCGACACAGCCGGAGAGTCGATTTATTAGCTCTGCTAGCGGAAGCCCGCTCGAGATTCGTCTCCTTTCGAGACCCCTCTGCCCCTTTGGCTGCCGGTGTAGATTTGTCAAGGCCGATGGGATATTCACCACTTCCCTAGCATCAGCCCGAGCAACGACAACAGCAGCAGTAACAACGGGAAAAAAACGGCCGTCTAGACAGACGTCCGTCTGTTGCTGCTGCTGCTGCTGAAGAACCTTGTCCTTGTCGGCGTGCCCTTGTAGTTTTGTGTCTCTTTCGATACAGAACAATATCTACCGCCCCATAGACGGCATTTACAATGCCTAACAACCTTGAAGGGCACCGCTGTTATGGCACGGCACTTATGCATGCGTGTGGCGTGTTACCGCCATCCGGTAATAATTTTTGTTGCAAAGCTCTTCAAAGGCACGCATGAAAATGGCTTCTCTGCCTCAAAATCATATACTACAGACTCTAGCTAGAATAGATGCCTTCCTGAAGCACTTGCCAAGTGAAAACATGAAGGACAGTGCCCGAACAGAAAATACGACTTTGGTGGACAGAGATCACAGGTATAACTTACGGCTCGAATGGCTCAAAGGTGCAAGAGCCTCCCGCCTCAAGATCAACCTCATATGTTTTTTATTCAGACTCGCTTAGTTTAATTTTAACGACATTATGTGATGCTCAATGAGGGAAACATTAATATAGAGTTTTCTCTGTTCTTGTCCAACAACTTTTGCCCTTTTTCTTACAATGCATAGCTCTTTCAGTTGATTTATTTATCAGGATATGTATAGGGCGTTTGCCCTCAAGTCGTCTAAATAGTCAAATATTGCGCTGCTGCGTGGTACGTTAGATGCCGATTTATTTAACAAACCTCAAGGCTGTAGGATAGACAAAACAATTGTGCATATGCAAACAAGTACTGCAGAACGCAAAATATAACCGAAGAATTGCTTATAATATCTTTGTTACAGAACACTGTCGGCCTGATAGTGGACCTCCTTGACCATGGTGATGCCACACGATTTATATGCAGGTTTTAAGAAAATGGCTTCTGTCAGTCTGGCCAATACTAATCCTTTGTAATTAATTCAGTAGCAAACAACCTTAAAATCAAAGTTTCAAAACTCCCGGCACTCAATTCCGGAAGCAGGTTTTCAACTTGTTAATACGTGGCGTACGGATGCGTCAGATCTCTCATGGGGACCTAAGAAACACGTTTGATGTTCTCAAGACTGGACGTCTGGCCAACGTCTACGTTCTAAGTGAAAAATAATCGGGCGCGGCCCTGCTAGTATCTCGGATGTTAATGGCACAGTTCGTACTGTTCAAGTTCTCGGTACACGTGCGCTGTCGCGGCTGTTCCGCACATCTACAACTGCATAAACGAAGTAGTGGATACTGACAGTGATAATCACATTAGCATGAAACTGGCTAAATCTAGCATTTAGCGGCCCCTGCTTCTCTGATGCTGCGCATTTGAACTGACCGCAACGTCCTGACAAATTTATCGGCTGTTTCAGGGGTGCTTATACTGCCTACCTGCCTGCCTGTATTTGTTTCGTAGGAAGGACGGTGTATGTCAGCGTGCGCTTTTGCCAACAGCCCCAGGAAAATTCGAGCGCAAGCCAGCATAGCTGTAGAGCACATGTAACTGGATCAATTGCCTAAAACCGTATTTTTGTTATAAAGTTTTCATAACTGTAATTGCAATTCTAGGTTTAATCTCAGAAACCCATGTGTATGTCAAACCTGGCTGCTGGTCTACCCACTTAGGGTATCTCTAAACCATTCAATTAGATTCTTAGTTAAGCACTTCTAACCAATTGCAGGAGTTTCTCTAATTGTGTTTTACACAAATGGCAAGTTGGCTCGTATCAACAAGCTAATCAGATACGGCGTCCTTCCACATTTTTGGTTCAGTGTCAAATTTGTACATTTATTTAGAACATGCATGTACTATACATTATTCAAATCTTAGCTATTATTTAAAGACTTCCGCCGGATTGACTGCACTTTACAAGTAGTGGCTAGATATAAGCTCTATTAGTTTTTATTTATTATAACATCACCTTTTGGTATTGCTATGAGTACATTAAATTACGCGTGTTTATTAAGTCTTGAGCATGGAATTCGTTTTTGGTGATATTGAGCATGCATAGGATATATTGTATATTCATATTCGGAATATCAGTTACCGACCCTACACCCAAATAACTTGTCGCAAACATGTCGCATAATGATATTTAGTGCAAATGAGCACAGCCCCAGAGGATAGGATAGTCAGCACAGAGGTTGTCCTCGTTCTGGCTAGTATGGTCTCCTGCCATGCCTTGAATGCAATGGACCGACGGCGCTTCTGGGTGACCGGCAATGGAGCGAGTGGAAGAAAGAATCAAACTCTTGACGTTTGGCAGGCCGAATGGGACTCTCGTACCCGGGCGCTGCGTTCTCTATTGCGGACGGAGCGCCCGGGTACCGGGTAAGAACTTTGGTCCCGGGCACCAAGACCTGGGTGAACCGGCCAGGCGGCGAGTAGACGTTCTACATGACTCAAGTCCTCATTGAACACGGTGATTTCCAGCCATACTTATCCAGAATTGGGAAAGCCACTTCCCCCTTATGCATCACACTCACATGAAACTATCTTGCGGCAGCTCAGCTGAGCAGCCCGGAAAAGCGATGACGAATTCTCCTAAACGGGCTCTTAGGCGTTTAAAATTGCCCAGAATCGCCTTACTCATTGTCGAACCGAATCGGCAACATTCGTCGAGGACATCGTTAGTCGATTCAACCTCTCGCAAAGACCGGCTGTTCGACAATATTGCAAGTCATTCTACAAAAGGGAGACAAATATGCCAGGACTTCTACTGGACGTCTGCAATGCTAGGTTCAAGGTTGATGCGCCTTCTCCAAGAAATCGGCTTATCATAACGCGCTATTCGGTGCACGGATTTTGTCGTAAACAAGCCTGTCTAATAGGTTTCGAGCCCTACTGTAAATTAATGGGCTCCAGGTACCATCAACGGTCATGCAGTTCCACGTCGTCGCTCTCAGACCCGGCTTATTAATTTAGCGTTGTGTGGTCGTCGACAATTTTATGTGTATTAAACTCGAATTTTGAATTGAGTTCGATATACAGCACTAGCATAATAGTAGCATAGTCTAGTCGTTCTCCACCGTTATCGTTGTGGTTACCTTGTCGACGCGTTGGCCCATGATGGCTATTCATGAGTCTTAAGTGCAAGCCGAAGAGCACGCCACTTGGCTTCAAATGACATTTTCAGTCGAACATTGAGATCTGCCGGCTTTTCGTGTGTACTGAAACTCCTGGGTCTATCCAGAGACGATAAAAAAAGACCTGACGGTCCCACTACAACCCTTTTAGCGTGGTTGCATTTTTGTTTAGGACGCAACTGTAACCGACTAATTAGCCCCTTCGATAGTCGGTGCAGGTGCGGGACAGGCAGGGCATGCCTTCAGTTTCGCAGAGGCTAACAAATGCAAAAAATACTCTGGCGTTAGTTATCCGCACCAATTTTGTTCGTTGGCTTTGGAGACAATCGGAAGACTAGGCCCCCTCACACTAAAGTTGATCCAGCGAGTGAGTAGATGCCTTAACCTTTCGACGCGAAACTCAAGAGCATCGTAATTTTCGCGTCAGAGGCTGTCGCTTTACACCCAACAAGAAAACGCAGCATCTGTTAGGGGCACATTATCGAGCTGGGCTAATCCTGGGTTAGAGAACTCGTGACCACACGTTTACACGGAGACAATTGTTCACTCCAAGGTGCTACTGAAAAGAACTCATATAATAAACGGGGTGCAGATTGTTGATGTATAAAAAAATTGTAGCATAATATACACTTTATAATAATTAGACTAAAGTGCACGGCATTGAATAAACCCCCGACCTCTAATCTGGCCTGTCCAACTTTAGCTCTTCAAATTCAAAGAAAATTCATAAAATACTGTACGCGGCATCTTCAGCCTTTTTGGACTGAGGACAAATAAATCTGGTACTTCTATTGTAGAGACTAGTACTTCTAGTAATGCTATGCGTTCTAACTTGTTAGAATGACAGATGGGTAACAAAACTCACAATCACGACTAGGGCGAATTTAAACACAGTGTCTAAGGATAGCATCGTTCACGCTCGCAACCTCATTGCAACTGCTCACAATTTACTCAACTATGTTTTACATATTGTAAGCACTGGCCATCAACTTTATTTCGTCGTAAGATTGTCATGTTTTGCTATCAGTTTTGCTTCTACTGTGCGCAACTACCACACTGTATTGAATCAACAAAAATCTCTGGAAGCTTGATTTTGCAACTGGTCTTATATTGAATACGTTTTAAACAGACCTCGTTGGTTTGCATAGCATGAAGGTGCACCGCCGCCGGACGCCTCCTAGACCCAGAATTCTCGGTGGCAAAGACTCGTCACATTTACCGGCTTTTATAGGTCATCTGTGCCTTTGCAGCTCAAGCTTAACGCTACGCACAACTGCGCGAGTCTCAAGGCCCGCGTCTGGAGGAGGATTTGCCGGATCAAGTACGCATCGGTGGCAGACGCTCGAAAGGTCACGTCTTAACAAAAACAGATTACCCGCTTCTAAGGTATGTGCTTTTTTAATTTTTTAGTTTGTTCAGACCTACTAGAAAATTGCTCCAACGACATTAAACTTAGAATGTCAGCAATGACTTCTGCCTAAAAGGGCAACACCTAACATATTATAACGACTTATTATTTATTACGACGTTTGTGCTAGTAAAACTAACTCAATAGTTATCCAACTACCCACAATAACTTATCTGACTACAGTTGTTATCCTAATGTGCCTGCTATCTACCAACCATATACATTTCGACATGGTCGAGTTACAGATACTTTCTTTCGGCGTTAGCTTTTTGCACGGATTACTTCGTTAATTAGATACATAGGTGTTTCCACACTCGTAAAAGCTTTTCAAATTTTTTTTGCTTTAAAAATAATTTACCGCGAGCTTGATTTTGAACTTCTAAAGGAGCCCTTTCGAACAGTTCTAAAATATTGTTTGTACAACCGACGCTCTGATCTACAGGCGGTCAAAAATCAATGGCAAAATTGTATGGTTCTGCACCTAAAAGCCTCAACGTAAGACATAACAACATATCGATTTTTATGACTTGCCTTAATTCCGCTATTCGCCTTTCGTTAGCTTACCTCGGATGTTCATCATTAAAATTCACTCATGGATATGCAGATTTTTTTACCGAACACGTCAGTATAATTGGTTCCTTTGTGCGTTGATTGGTTCTTCCGCAAACGCAGAATTTGCACAACCATGTAGGAGAAAACGGCAGAATAGCTACTTTTATAGATTTCATCCTCACTTCTAAACAAGACGTTTTCGCCCCTTCCTTCCATTAGGAAAAAAACCGAGTTCTACCAAGTTTTAAAATTAGTACATATTCTTATGATATAGAAAATATTGTGATGATTTATTAATCATTTACAATACGTTTGCACACTTGGCAGTGCTCGCCTTAATAAAAATTGTGGTAAAAAGGTGTCACGTGAAGTTAAGAGTCAGTTGTCCGTGTCCTTGCTTGATGGTAGCCCCCGCTCTTATGGACCCGGTGCGAGCGGTATATCCTCAAGGTTCCTTGCAAAGTTAAAACGGTGAGATCCATAAGATTCCTCTTCGTGACGCCGAGCCCCAAGAGCGTCCTCGCAGATTCGGAGTCCCATACACCACTCATAGAGATAGTGATGGATCCGAATCTGCGAGGTTTTTGCGGGTCGGGGAGCGCCGCTCTTAGGAACTCGACGTCATATTTGGCGATCTTGTCTTGCCGTGCTTTTGCCAGGTCCCGGTTCGGGCCGCAAACCTCGGCATCTAAAACCCAGACCTCGGTAGGTGTTGTTATTACGAGGTCGGGCTTTAGACCCGGTGCGCCCGGTCGACGGAATACTCGCTCACGAACCACCTCATGACCCCTTTCGCGGAGAAGACGCGCCACGCGATCACAGACGTCGTCATGTCTCTTTATGGTTTGTTTGTGTGTTGTATCGCACATCTGAGCGACATGAGCCAACGTCTCAGGCGCATGACACCCGTGCCTACAACGTTTGTTGTAGCCCGGGCGTCCCCTGGCCAATCTGGCACGCGTTGGTAGTGCGTTGATCCTGAGCTTTAGTAGGTTTAAATACTCCTTACCAGATAGGTAGGGCATACCCTTAATCCAGTAGTGTACAAAGGGCGTTTCGTGTGCTTTTTTAAAATGTGCCCCATCGAACGTGTTGTGTAGTTGTTGAGACCAGTAGTCGGTCTCTTGTGTAGCGGTCTCAATGGAGGTTCCCAAGCGCTCGCAAAGAAGTCTTGTTTTCGCAAGATCTTTTTAAAGTGCTCGGTGGTTAGCATCCATTGGACCCCAAGGTGCGTGGAGTGTTGTAGTGCTGTCAGGCGGGAGAGGCGGAGTCTGGGAATGAATGTTTGGAGGCAGGGGATGTCCAGACCGCCGTGTGCCGTGTGCGTGTACAGGTAGGCGTTCGGCACCGAGTTTTCGAGCTTCAGCCATTTCGACTTAACAACCTTTCTGATCTCTTTATCTAGGTCACTAAGGAGTGCGTAAGATGGTCTGGGACCGGAGACCAGTTTATATAGGAGACGGGGAATGAGAAAGTCTTTCAAAAATATGAGTCTTTGGTGGGGTTTAAGGGGAGCTATCGTGAGTCTGTTGAGTAAATTAAGGAGTATATCCCTGGTGGAGTCAACTCTGCCATTGCTGTCAAAGTCGACTCCAAGATATCTCCATCGATCGCTCATACCTTTAGCTGGCAATTGCCGATCTCCAACGTTAAATTCTGGTACGGTATTGATAAAACCTTTACCTTCCTTCCTATTAAATAGGTGGGAGATAGTAAAGCTTTTATTAGTATTAATTTCAAGGCCTCGGGATTTCAAAAGTGGGTCCGCAATATTAAGGAGACGTTGGAGAGTGGATTTCGTGGAGGCTAGGAGGATGAGATCATCCGCAAAGGCTAAGCCCATAAGGCGGAAGTCATCAGTAAGTTGGTACCCGATATTAGTTTTGTCTAATTTTGAAAGAATGTCGTCGAGAACTAGATTAAATAAGAGGGGGGACAGAGGATCTCCCTGTCTAACACCCCTAGTTGGCCGAAATGTGCGACATTCTTGTCCAAATTCTATGAGAGTTTTAGATGAGAGGTACAAGCGTTCGATATAGTTAATGAATACCTCCGGGTATCCGCGAGTCCGGAGTGACCACAGGACGGAGTCATGACTCACCATGTCGAACGCCTTACGGAGGTCGATTGAGGCGAGTCTGAGCTCACGTCCTGCAGACTTGGCATCGTTAAGGATACCATCCAGAACCGCAAGATTCTCGAAGGTACCATTATAGGGGAGAAACGCTCGCTGGATTGGGAGAAGCTTAATAGAGTTCTGGAGGCGTCTAGAGAGAATTTTGTTAAGCGTTCGTTGTAAGTATGAACTAATAGATAGGGGTCGCAAATCGCTTGGGGATGTGGCATTGTTAATTTTAGGGATGAACGCTAAGCGAGCAGTTTCATGGGCTGAGGCAATATCGCTAATTAATAGTATGTTAAGAATACAACAGACTACTTCTAACGGGAGCTTACGGAGGGACGAAAGACAAATCCCGTCCAAGCCTAGTGCTTTAGAAGGTCCGCGGAGAGCTACGTGGGTTTCCTTTAGGGAGATAGGGAGGGAAACCTCAAAGAGATCAGAGTTGGGAGTGTATACGGGGCAAGGGAGTGGTTCAGGGGGTGGTTGTGTCATCGTGTTGGCCCAGTGTTCTACAACCTCGGTGGCCTGCATGTTGTGTATGGTGTGTTTGCCGTCCAGCACCTCATGAGCGCATTTGGATCGGTTTGGCTAAAAAGTTTTGAGTGGTTGCGTAGTCTTGACGTCGCTGTTGCCTTTTAGATACTCGCGCTTCAGTGGAAGGTGTTTCTCTAAAGGCACGACGTCGGACAGTGTGTGTAAAATGTTTGTTCAGAAATTCGTTTAAGGCGATAGTGTGATTCTCACCTGAGCAAATTATATTTGACAGATGAGTAAGGTCTGTTGAAATTATGTTGCGTTTGGGAAATGTGTTTGTGAGGGCTTGTATTTTAGATATAATAATATCTTTTTGGGATGGATTATAGGGGCCATCTGATTCAGAGTATCGAGGCCGACTAGGCTCAGGAAGCTCAGATCCGTCAAGGTTGGAATCCAGGAGAGGCCTCTTTTTAAGGAGGTCCTCTACCAGATCCTTATGCGCCTGAGAATTACGTTGGCCTCTAATCGCCCCAGGTGTGCGTGAGTTAAAATTAGTAGCTAAAAGGTGGTCAATTTCTCTAGGTGTTTCGTTATTATTATCTAATATAAAATCTGCTTCTAATGTTGCTAAAAGTTCACGGTCTTGTGGGTTCCATCTGGCCTTCTTAGAGGGGGGGGCTAAAATGTTCTCATTATATTCATCCGGATGGGCACGACGACGGTGTAAATTAAGACCTGATTTAGATTTAAAGACCTTTAAGCAAGTACTAGATGGACATTTACAATTTGGCTGGGAGACGCGTGAAGTACTAGGGGGGTTAAAATTATTATTAGAAGCAGCAGTGTCATTTTGTGAGGAACTTAAAATCAAATTATTAGTCTGTGATTGGTTAGGAGTTTGGGAGGTGGCACGAACTTCTCGTTGATTGTGAGTCAATCTAATGTGGCTCGCGAGGCCCGCGCCAGATTTGCATACTCGCCCGCAAGTCTGGCAGCTGAGTCTTCCGGCGGTGTTGCTGCCGTCACGTGATGCCATCGTTGTCTTGGTCCACAGTGGTGGTAAGATTTCTTTTAAAAGTTTCGTACGGGAACGATGGCGCGATTTTACGCAGATGTTGTTGTTAAAATCGCTAAGATGAAGCGGTCTTTAGACCATCATTCTGTTTGTCTCTACCCAGGGAGCACTATGTCATATTTCGTCACGTACTGTATTTATGCAAAATAGCGTCGAAAGTAGAAGTTAAAAATTGCACATTAGTATGTACAATAGTAGTGACGGTTTAAGATATATATTTGTGGTAATTAGATGGATGACTAGCATCAGACAGATTAATTGCTGTCTCTTCGATTCAGTGGAATTGAAGCATCTATTACAAATATATAGTAGGTATGTAGGTAGTCAATTAAAATATATAGTGGTTTAAAAACACGATATGGCTGCCCAATATATCGTTGCTTATTGTATTTTCTACGCTGTGTTCGATTTTAGAGTTCAAAACAAAGCGTATCGATACACCACTATATGTATGCACTGTCTGGGTTTTGTAGCCAGTGCATACACTATAACTATATAGAAGTTAAGATTAGTGAAATATAATTAGGGCCGCTATATTTCACTAAAACAACTATATAGGTAGACTCACCTTACCTAAATCTAAAAACCGGCACAATCACTTCCACTTAAAAACGCTAAAATGCACTTCAGACAGGCCTTTGCAATGGTGAACGCACTGCTAACCTATCTAACACAGTGACGCGGCGAATTATAACAATTTTGCATCTTTTAAATGCAATATGGAACTGTTTGACGGTGTTGGATCTCACAGTTCGGTCGCACTGGTGGCCACGATGGTCTGTGACAAAACTCCCGTTAAAAAGCCAGATATAACTTGCGATCTAGGCAATTTAAGCGGGAGCTCGCACCAGTGCGACCGTCCGGCTCAACAGCTGACTAGAGACTGCATATATATATATATATATATATATATATATATATATATATATATATATATATATATATATATCTATATATATATATATTAGTAGTGTACATATACTATATTTATAATATGTTGTCCAGCACGCATAATTTATGGGATAGATTAGATCAATTTACAAAAATTACACTTAAAATAATGTATTTCCTTCTGCTTCCCAAGCTAGCAGCTACTTGTAAAAGCCATCATCATGGTGCTTATGTTTCACGAGTCTTCTTCCCAGGCAATATTTCCGCTCCGTTAACAAAACTATTGCACGAGAAAAGCCTTCCAAGTTGATGTTGTGCCTACACACGCTTATATATATATACGTATACACACATTCAGGGCCATGCTATGCGCATAGGAAACTATGCGCATAGCATGAGAAAGGACACTCTTTGAGTTCCCAGAAATTTTACCAACCCGTAGCAGACTGGGCCTACCACATCTAACGCGCAGCATTATGGCGTCGGCGTTAAGCTCTCTACGGCATAAAATACTTGTGCCATATTACCCGAATAAAAGCCAACAGTACTGGCAGCAGACATTATTTTATTACCAAGGAGAACGAGAAGAACACAATGATAATTTGCTAAGCATGGATGCGGTTTGATGCTATAGGGTAACGTTTGCTCAGAGCGAAAACGTGAAAAAACAAAATCGTGAAACAGAGCACTTATTTATATACATGCACTATCGCAAAAGTTAAGTAGGCAATGAAAAGTTTGGAGATTGCAAATTTAGTTCAATCGACAATAAAATTACTACATTACGATCTCTAGGGAGGTTAGTGTATGCCCACGTCAATGCTGCAAAGCGGTCTTTCACCTGGCGATTTGGTGTCGAGGATTTGCTTATTTCAGCGAACAGATTACGCTCGCAAGAACGTTTTCAGCCGGTCCCCGAGCCGCTTAGAGAAACATTAAACGGAGATGACTGGTCACAATACAGGCGGCTGACAACCTATCTATGGGCCTTTAAGAGTTTAAAGGTCATGCCACAAGTATCCACCGTACGCTCTATGACATCCTGTAGGCGTATTTGTGCTGGCAGTTATTTTGACGTAAACTAAATTGCAAGTGCGTAGGTGTGTATACAAGTACATATACGTGGGAACATACATACGTACTTGCAATTTATTTCAAGTATATATATGACCATATGTATACATGAAAAAAACACATAACTGAAAAGTAAGATCCTCACTTATTACCTGCGTTCATAACCCAAGCCAAGTCTAGACCTACCGAACATACGTGGCAACACGAGTTTTGCAAAAAACGGTTGACTAACGAGACGATACACTGCTGTGCCCTTAACTGCGCCGGTGCACCACAGATGTGCATCTACTACAATATTCGAAGATATGTTTATGTTTATATCGGTATCTTCGAAACGCAACAATGTGTCTCTGTTGCGTAGCATCAGTTTACAACATACGGCTATTAAAGTGCTCTTAAATGATCAAAATTACATTTTATCCCGCATACGTATATATATTTATCTCGCAAATGTTCAACCGTATCGCAGGTTGTTTTCTAAGTTTATGTGACATAACACTATCCAGGTGTTCCACTTATTCTTGGACGAGGACCACCTGAACTGCCACCCGCCAATCTTTGAACGTTTGCTTACCAGCGTAGGCAGTGTGCTTGGAAAATTTTATTGTATTGCTCATTCTAAATTGGCGGCATGCGCATTTAGAAATATATAGCTATATCCACGTTTTTGTTTACATTTCAGGAATAGTATTCCTCCATTTGTTTTCCTTCCGCTTGACTGACTTCCATCCAGCAATATTTACACGCCATTCACGTAGAACGTATTGTTTAGATAAATACACATACATTGATGCACTTGCAACCGTGCGTACTGACTAGTTCAAACATGCTCGTAGTGTTTCTTTCTTCTCGTATAAGAGAGCATACGCTGGCGCAATTTGATTGTTTTTGAACATGTAAAGTTGTGTGCGTGCGTTAATCTAGAAGATTGTGTATAGGGGGGTGGTCATCGTTGTTTCAGACGCCACCGCCGCCGCTGTCGTTGTCGTCGTCGTCGTCCGCGACTAGCGAAAGGCTATCGCATCGGAACATGAAATACATTCCGAGATAACCAAGAGTGCCTTACAGTGTAGCAGCAGCAGCATTCCAGGGAAGGGTCATAAAGCCCGATTTATAGCCAGATGACCGACCGAGATTCGTCGGCTGCGAGAGGAATGCGGGCAGGCGAGTCCAGTGGTCGCGGTGGATCGGTCCTTCGGTCGGTCGGTCGCGCAGGATAGCAGCAGGCGCAGCCCAGGCCCCACAGGACAAACAGAGCGGCCGAGAGACGGTCGTCGCACGGCCGAGCAGCACGGCCTTCAGGCCAGCCAGCCAGCCAGCTACAGCCAGACAGGAGGACACATAACTCGGTTTCCGAACAGGCCCGGCAAGGCCCCGGCAAGTTCCCGCTTGGCCCCAGCCCAAGGTCCCCAGACCAAGGGGGACCCACCCTAGGTCGGGCGTGGCCGACCGTTCAGACATCAGGGCTTGCGAGTTGGTTGGCGAGAGCTTCTGCCGACTGCTTACTTTGAGCGGCCGAACTAAGAACTTACTCGTTGGCACGGTGCTGCTACAGCCGAACCGACCGGAAATATCCGCGCCAATTTCCTACAACGTTGTTGTTGTTGTTGCCGTTGCTGTTGTCGTTGATGTTGTTGTTGCGGTTGTTGTTGTTGTTGCGGTTGCTGTTGTTGATGTTGTTGTGGTTGTTGTTGTTGCGGTTGTTGTTGATGTTGTTGTGGTTGTTGTTGTTGCGGTTGTTGTTGTTGTTGCTGCTGCTTTTTTTGTCTTCTGCGACCTCAATGTGTTCACCGTCTCCGTTTTTTTGGTGCGTGCGTATGGCCGGCGGCTGGGTGGGTGTGTGGCCTGTAGACGCCGAAAGGGGTCTGCAGCATCATCGCTATAGCACACCGCTGTGCCAATGGAGGAATGCTGTCGGCTTCGGGCGTAGACGCTGAGCGAGAATATGCTGCGATGTGATCATAACAACAATATCTTTGTTTACGGTCGCTTTACATGAGGTCAACGATCGCGCCGTAGCCATGGCCGTTTGCGGGTAAACGGGCTCACCTGCTTCGCCGGCGTTTTGTTTAGACCAAGGAAGTTTGCTTTACGATATATATATATATATATATATATATAAAAGTTTATATTTCGTATACACATATATATATATATTGAAGTTTATATTTCGTATATATATATATATATATATATATATATATATATATACTAAAGTAGTTTATCAAAATAATCATTATATGCAATATTTTATAATACAATTCGTGATTTCTCTTCTGTATAATACATTATGTATACGTTTCACAAAGTATTAGATAAGCCAAGCGTATGGGTACTATTACATGTCCGTTTTGTTTGTGCCAGGCCAAGACCACTTCAGAAGTGGGACCCGAACGGAGGCAGGGTTTCCACATTGTATGTCACGATCCAGACGTTGTTCGAAGAAAGAAGATGACCTGCTATCACCGGATGACAGGTTTAACAGAGTGCCGACTATATATATATATATATATATATATACACAATATAGGTCATTTGGTAAGTAAGGTAGGGTTGCGGTGCACATTTAGTCCATACAAGTTTTAATTTTTATATCTTCGAACAAGTCAAAAATTTTCAGGTCTAAAAGTTTCATACCTACCAAATGACTCACGTTTATATGTATATTAGGTAAGTCAAAAAGTTCGTCGGCTTTTTTACCCGATTTTAAAGAGCCTTATTTATGCAGACAACAGTATTTTTATTCAATGATATATTGACCGTTTTGTTCGATAACCTTCGCTTATCGCCTCGATAGATCCATGATTCCTTGCTCCCAGAACGTCTTGTCCTTCTCGTCGAAATACTGAGTGAGGTGATTTTTTATAGCCTCCAAAGATTCAAATGTTGTGCCATCAAGGGAGTTCTGGAGAGACCTGAACAAGTGATAATCAGATGGTGCGAGGTCGGGACTATAAGCTGGGTGCGGCAGCACATCCCAGTCAAACTCCGCCAATTTTTGCCGGATGGCCAAACTTTTGTGTGGTGTCGCCTTATTATGTTGAAAAGTGACGCCCCACCTGTTTGACAATTCCGGGCGCTTCGTTGCTACTGCAGCCTTCAAATCTTCGAGTTGTCTGCAGTAGACGACGGAGTTGATCGTCTGACCCATTGGAAGCAGCTCAAAATACACGACGCCCCTACAGTCCCACCAGCAGCACAGCATAACCTTCTTCTGATGAATTTCGGGTTTAGGGATAGCTGCGGCCTGAGAACCTCTGGGGACCCAACTTCTTTTCTGTGTTACGTTTCTGTAGGGTATCCATTTTTCATCGCCTGTTATCAATCTCCTCAGAAATGGCTCATTCGAGTTCTTCCGGAGGAGTGCGTGACAGGTATCGACTCGCCCTTCAAGCTGCCTATCATTGAGGTCGTGTGGTAGCCAGATATTCCGCTTGCACGAGAAACCTGCATCATGGAGGCGATTCCAAACGGTTCCGCGGGAGACTCCCGTTACATCTTCAATTTCTGTTATGGTCAAACCTGGGTTCGAAGTAACCAGGCTTATGACTTCGTCGGTCTCCACAACATTGGGTCGTCCTGACCTCGGTTCATCTTCGAGATTGAAGTTTCCAGCTTTGAAACGGGCGAATCGCTTTTCGACTGTGGATTTGTGTACTGCGTTTTCGCCGTAGACTGCACATATCCTCCGGGTTGTTTGCGCTGCACTTATGCCTTCACGGTAGGAGAACAACATAATGTGTCAAAAATGCGTATTTTTGTCCTCCGTTGCAAACAGCTGCCAATTCCGCAAACGAAACGGTAAATTTGGAACCGGTATACCGTCGCGCCGCCACGGGTCTGCTCCTGAATGTAAACACCCAGCCGCACTCTCAGGCGACCCTGCTGCAGAGCGCGGGAATTTCAAAAATGTGGTCCCAGAAAGCCGACGAACTTTTTGACTTACCTAATATATAAGCGTTGTTAATATGTGTATTAAAGCATTTTTCCGTTTGCGTGAAATCTTAACTACCTCCGCAAAATAAGACGCTTAGTCGCCTTCGATGAAGATGTGTTGCCGAGGCAACTCTCTATCTCGGTTGTCTCCGTCGTTTTTGCTCATTTTTTCCCGGGTACTTCAGGAACAGTGGCTGGTTAGCAGTTGATTTGTTGCTCTGTCAAGATGCCAACTACCTTTCCGTTGTGGGCACCCAGGCCAGTTAGTGCGGACAGAATTATTTTAGTGTTACGCAGAATTGATTGCAAAGTTCGCGCATTTTCCTGCGTTTTTCTAGAACACAGATGTCATGCTTATATTCTTTCATAGATTAGAGTTTGAATTTATCTGTAATGTAGTTCTTAATAATTAATTAAGTTAATGCTCAGTTACCAAAATGGCACACCACGCACATAGATGAAAGGCACAAATAAAGGTGTACAGCCAATAAACCGACAACTCAGATTCGCACTGTCGAGCATCGCTTTGGGTGAGAGTCCCATTAATAGTGAGAATATTTTTTCGTTTATAGGTTGTGAGTATATATATATATATAATCGTTTTGGCCTTGTTATAAACCCCTAGCTGACCAACTATCTGAACGTTGATTTTTTTAGGCTGGAGGCGGCTTTTACTACGCAACGTTTCAACAAGCGTTCCGGCATAAATTGCTAGAGGCATAACCGCAAAGCTAATGTAATGAGGCGTTTTAGTGCTGAGCGCCAAGTTTAAAAAGGCTCCTGAGCTTCTTCGCCGCATCTTTTCTGAGACACAGTTCCGAAACGCTAGCCTTTGTCGCCCGGCTTTGCACAGCGTTTCTGTCTGCGTTCCACCAGGTTGTGGCAAAACCATGGCAGTGTTATACTGCTATTCTTTAATATTTTATTTCTAGGAAGTTAGAATCGAGAAATATGTTGCCAGTAATATTAACGAGGTTGTTCTAGGTCGTTAATAACATTTTAGGACTGGTAATGAAAAGAAAACGTACTTGCAATACTTGTACTTACGCAGTCAACACAGCAATTAAAACGCTATGTGTAGTAAATGTTCATTAGTACAAATGCTGGTTGTAAAATTTTTATGCGTAAACAAATTTGGCAAAAACAAAGGTGGCGGAAACAACGACGGTCTACGCCAATCTGACGATCGTTTATAGACGCACTACGCAGCATAAGCTCAAAAACGCCCCTCTATCCGACGCGTCCTCCAAAGATAGGCCAAATAGATAATTCAGTCGCCAGAAACAGGGCAAAATGTTTAGGAGAAGACGATTGTAGGGGGGGCTTAATGGAACGAGACACTTCCCTTTCGTTAACGAGGCAGTCCCTGAACAGACGTGCGTAAGCTCCGTTTCCAAGTTGAAGGTCATTTACATGTTTTGTTTACGTTTTTACTATTGTATATAGCGTAGTAGAATACTTATTCACAATTAAGTTCCTTGTTCACGTGGTTTTCAATAATTACTAATCTTTATCGGAAGGAAAGGGCATTTTACACATGGAAGGTGGAATTGCATTGGCATGTCTACCTTAATACAGCTGCTGCTATATTATTGCATTTTGTCAACACGCTGGGTATGTATGATACATCGTTTCATTTTCCCGCATTAGCGGCGTTGCATTTTTGGCAAGTCTGTCCGAAGTAGCAAGAACCTGTTGCAAAGCGGCTTGACGATTGTGTCACTTCTTCCGCTCAGTATACTGATTGATGACTCATACAGGTAAATAGGAGGCATCGAGGAGAGCGATAATGTACGCACTTTTTTTAATATTATTTATATCTACCGTGAAGTCTAACCCTAACAGAAGCACAAAGGCTAAGGTCAAACCTTGAGAGAAATATTGTCCTTCCACTGAATTCGTGGTGTGCCGGTGTGAAACCCGCAGCATCTGTAACAGTAAATTACTGTCGTCCATCATGTTTTTATTGCACCCACAATAGCATCAACAGCATAAAAACAATACGAAGGCAGAAAACTGCGCAGAGTAGACATTTTCAATGCCAGGTAAAGTACTTGCTTTTTTTTTTCTTAAATTAGAAACGCAACAGGCTCTTGCAATTTAAGCTACCCTTGTTTCGTCGCCGTTGTTTGGTCTATAAATTGCTAGTATATAGTTGTATATGCTTCAATAAATGAAACGCACACGAAGGTATTATAAGTATAAGTGATCATTCTAAAGCCATTCGTTCCATGTACTACGTGTTACCTACCGCAAATCACTTACCCGCCTGCCGGGAAAAGCGTGAACGCGCGACTCGGGCAATTCGGAGACCGCGAAACGGTAAGGATAGGTAACTGTCCACTGATTCCGGACCGACTAGTTAACGCTCTAGATCTAGCCAATTTGTAGTATCAGCCGGAATGCCTGCTGCCTCTGCTTAATCGGTATAATGAGATATTCCTGCAGGATATTCGTCCGCGGTTAGGGTTGCCCTTTGCAGCGGTGGATGCATCCTGTATTGATTGATATGGGTCGAGCTTCCCGAAAGTGCGAGTGGGTAACCTGCTCGGATGTAACGCAGAACCGCGAAGTGGCTTAATTCCATTGTTGAGATGGAGTAGTATGGTAGCTTCCTTCTGAACTGTGATAGCAGAGGAGGGAAGAAGAGGGCCTTATTGGTCTGTCTATTTGGACTGGCGACACTTCCCCCTTTGCCAGAGTAAGTACACCTCTCTCTTGTTTTCTGTCGTTATGCATATATATTTTACTTGTAGTTTATAGTAGACATGATTGTAGATAGAACAAAAACGCACTGCGGTCTTGGCCGAGATATAAGAGTGTGTGCTCAGAGCTCCGCTCTTGTTGGTCGTCTAAGACATGACTTTGGTTTGGTTTGGAGTGCAGTTGCCGCTGTTACGCCAATAGCCAATTTATTTCGACGCCAGTACGGACATTAGGCACCTAGAATTTACATAAGGCTCTCCTACTTATCCCTTGTTTTATTTTAGCTTTGTTTTCGTCATCTGTTTCGTGACTTCCGCTTGACCACAGAGGCATATATTCGATTGCCTCGCATCGGGCACATTGCTTCGCATGTGAACGAAAGGGCATCCAATGTTTACGAAGATTAAATGTTGTGATCATAACAGTTTTAAAAATAAATTAATTCAAATAATCAAATGCAATTTCTATTCTAGAGTCTAGATGTTTTTTTTAATATTTTTAAAAGTGAAATCATTATTTAGATATCGATGTTTCTTAACGACATATCGTCCACCATTTCTGCACATTTTTTCAGACGGTTGATCGATGCATCAAAGTACATCTCAAAATAGTTTTTTTTCTCGATTTATTCGGCTTCACCTTGACGGTCTCACGCACAGATTGTGTTTCATTTTTGGAAAGAAGGAGAAATTGCACTAAGCCAAGTCGGGTATATAAACGTGCTTCACTAGCTCGTCTCTAGGAGCGACGATACAAGCATCTGCGTTTTCAGCCTTGTAAGCTGGATCGTTGTCGCGGTCGCGGAACCATCGCCTAAGAGACGCCTTAGAGCTCTTCCTGATAAGCGCAGTAAAAACTTTCGGCAGTGTAATATAGCTTGGCAAATGGCCAAATGTGTACATGGAAATTCAAATAGTACCCGCCTCTTTGGCGATTAGTTTACGTTCTTCTTGCAGAAGTACGCATACCGGAAACAATACATGTATATGACCATGACAAATTGTAGCACTCTTATGTGATTATAAAGGTGATTTTCGTGTTGTTGTGTTGCTATACATTAATCTTTTGCCACTGGATCGTTTTCTCCCGGTTCGACAATCTCACTCCTGGAGAAGGGGATGAAGATTATCACCTTGCCAGCCAGCCCGATTTAATTTTGTGGGTGGAAACGCTCCAGTACAAACCACACGAGCTCTGGGACTTGAATAGAGCGTCATCAAACCGCAATCAAGTCTCATAACCTGTGAGGGCTCCTGGGAACAAAAACTCGTCGAATGTTATCAGAATTTTTTTGCGCCAGAAAGAACCGCGTATCTTTTGTTGTGCTAAGATAAATGATGATGCACATATTAAGGAGACTATTTGGTGAGTGCGAGATGGCCGTGCAGAATTTAATGGAAGTCTGGACGGCTTCAAAATCCAAGCGCCAAATCTGCGCTAGCGCTGCATATGTTATATTTGGATCTTCACTGATCGCAGCCTTCAAACGAGTCACATTTTTGTCGCCCGCTGCTAGACGTTTTTGATGGGATTTGTCGCACAGAATTAAACGTCCAGTTAAAAATTGTGTGTATTACCACACATACATTCCACGAATGGGGCTTCATCCCCAAGAGTCAATCAAAGCTCTTCGAAGCATTCTGATATACTTTTTATATAGATATATATGGTTTTTATCTACCAAATATCGACAAAGATAGCGCTATCCGCCAGTAGGCTGGGTTTTAACCCACACTCCGCCAGTATGTTGGGTTTTAACCCACACTCCGCCAGTAGGTTTGGTTTTAACCCACACTCCGCCACGCGGGGAAATGTAAAAACTTTCTCAGGTCCCTTATGTGCAAAGCAATTTTATTAATACTGGACTCGATTGGGTGTGTACAGATCTGTGGCACACTGAGGAGGCTAGCTGTGTTTTGCTTACGTCTACTTTTGTACGCTTGCACCACTCCGTAGCAATTGCTTCTTATTAGCAACTCTTCGTCTTGATCCTCACATTTTTAACGAATGTCCTGTTCCCTGACAATTTCCTTTCCGTAACGCGTTTGTAAGCTTCTCCTCTTTCTGTATCTAAAACACGTTGTGGCGTTGATTCGGGAGACAGTTGTACCATTGTCGTAATTTAATAATAAACATTTTCGTAATTTAATAATTATTAGTTGCCCAGGATAAACACCTCTTAATGCTCTTAATATTTAACTTGGGCGTTTAAACAGCACACAATGCTTGCCCCTTCTATCCTACACCAGCACCTTTTTACATACACTGACACACGTCACAAAGTCACGCGGACCGAGCAAGATGGCTTAGTGGCAAAAACATTTGCCTTGCATTTGGGAGGCCTGCGTTCGAGACCCAGACCGGCCACTTTTAAATTGGTTTATATGGTTCCCAATTTGAGCAAGGTGAATGCCGGAGTGGCCTAAATATCGACCATAATCGAAAAAAAACGGAAAGCACAGATGTCTCAATAAAAAGAGATGGTGCACGACCATCCAACTATTAAGTTTTGAACTTTTTTTTATTCACTGCCCTAGCGCATGAATGTAGTTATTATTTGGAGACCGTCCGTTTTATAAATTCCGTTCAGGAGAACCGCACAAACTGTACGTTGTTCCACTAAGGTTAAAACTAACTCAGCACGGCTTATGTTGTTAATTAGATTATAGAGTTAGATCATCTATAATTGAAATATACGTACCAGATCGCTCCTGACTCACATCGTCGTGTCCACAACCTTACGAGGTTGTGCAGGTTGTGCACTGAAAGCCAAGGCACGCCCTGACATACAGTTGATTAGTTTTTTCAATTCTATTTATTTCATTCAAATTGAGTATAATATACATTTTATAAGATTTTCTTTACAATAATTTATCTCCGTTACGCTTCCAGTGAGAGAGGTGGCAAAGTTCATTCTATTAGTTAAATCCTCACACACATATAAGGCAAGTTGAATATTTTTGGCAATTCCGTGGAAGCTAAGGTATATTTTGTTATACACGTCAATATTTCACTTATTTTGTAAAGGACAATGGGTTACGGACAATTATCTGGCTTTTTTGTTGTTTTCTAGCTAGGCCTTGCCCGATTTACAGAGAAGAGATCTATTGAGCTCTATAAAGCCACAGTGCAGTAGTGTGATCTTCTATTGTAAATATTGCTATTAACAACCTTGCTACATAAAAGACGTTAAGAGCAGACAATTGTTTTGTGTATGTACGCGTAGCATTACGTTATTGACGTATATATATATATATATATATATATATATATATATATATATATATATATATATATATATATATATATATACGAAATTATGGCTGCTAAACATCAGAGCGGCGATCTTTGATGAAACTATACGAGTCGCTGTAGCGGCATAGGTCTATTCGTAAAAGAACATTTCCAAACATAACGCTGCTAATTAAAAATAATCTCATGTCGTGTACACGTGTGCATTGTATTAGATTATTATTAAAATAAGAATATATATATAGAGAGAGAAAGAGAAAGAGGGGAGAGAGAGAGATGCCAGGCCACCAGCAACTTCGCAAAGCGAGTTAGGTTTTAAGAGATCTGTTGAACAGACAGTGAACGGGCACAATGTAAAATCGATTGTAAATATTGCTATCAACAACTTGGTTATATAAAATACGTTAAGAGCAGATAATCGTCCTGTGTATGTACGCGTGGCATTACCTTATTGATTATATATATACATATATATATATATATATATATATATATATATATATATATATATATATATATATATATATATATATATATATATATATATATATATATATATATATATATATATATATATATATGTATATATACGAAAGTAATTGCTGCTAAACATCAGAGCAACGATCTTTGATGAAACTACACGAATCGCTCACCGAGCGACATAGCGGCCACCACTGAGCTGTAGCGGCATATGTCTATTCGTAAAAGAACATTTCCAAATATAACGCTGCTAATTAAAAATAATCTCATGTCGTGTACACGTGTGCATTGTATTAGATTATTATTAAAGTCAGAAACGACATATAACTATATATATATATATATATATATATATATATATATATATATATATATATATATAGAGAGAGAGAGAGAGAGAGCGATAGAGAGCGCGAGATAGATAGAAAGAGCGATAGAGAGAGAGTTGCCAGGCCACCAGCAACCTCGCAAAGCGAGTAGTTAGGTTTTAAGAGGTCTGTTGTTGTACAGTGAACGGGCACGATGTGCAAATGCACACCACACCACAAGACCTGCACTGCGGCATGCTCTGTACACGACACGACCACACGCGAGACGGCGGCTCATACGATAAGAGGTCAGAAGCCCCAAGCAAGCGCGACTTCGGTCAAATGAAGAAACACTTTCATGGCGTGGTCCGTTGGCTGTGGTCGGCGGCAACGCAAATTCTATTCATCTTGGCCAACACAGCCGGTTCCTGTCTTCCTCGGGCGGCAGATAACAAAGCCAAGCTGCTCGCTAGACTCCAACGTTGCTGGTCGTAGAACTAGGATCACCATATCTTTACGGCGAGATGTTGTCCATGTTGGAACGGCGAGCGAGATCTCGGAACGGCGGAACGGATTCGGGTGCCCTAGCCCGTCCTCTGTCCTCCACCTCAGTGACTCACTGTACAGCAGTACTGACGCGTGCGAGTCCCAGCCCAACGCCGGGGCCACAAGGCTGGGACGACATTTCGCAATTCTCTGCTAACAAACAGAACAGACAACGTCGCCTCGTTGGACAAAGCCGCTGCGTTTGAAGTGCGCTTTGCGGTACCATACGAAGTTTGCTAAATCAGAGCTGCCTCAACTTCTATCAAATATATGTATATATATATATATATATATATATATATATATTCGGATGAGTTTTTTGCGCTGTCAGATGCCGCCTCTACGCATAACACTTTCGATCTATCCATCACCGCATTTATCTGCTATTGCATACAAACGCATATTCTTCTTGCATGGGCGCTTTGTCACAAACCGTCTGCTGCCGCCGTACCTAATTGTAACCATTTAATTAATTCACAACTGTTTATCAACTTGCTAAGTCAGATAGGCAGCTGTGCTGTCACACTGTTTAAATGTTTGGACTAAGAACAACTCATTGCGCTCATAGCCATTTATCCGCATATCGGCGAACATTATGGAGAGGTCTTTTTGGCTGCATTCTGGTCATAACTTAAAATCATTTAGGTATTAACTGATCCAGTTGTTTCGTGCAGTCCTAAGTTTGTTGTAGTAGTAGTCGTAGTTTCTGTTACGGCAATCGCTAGTAGGCACTGTGTGCTTTTACTATCTAGGAAAGTAACGCTTTTCGTCCAACGCGCACCAAATTAGTATAGAGAGAACGTCGTACGTGAGGGCAGAGAACAGCCAAATCAAGCTCTAATATATATATATATATATATATATATATATATATATATATATATTCTAATGTCCTGTGCATTCTAGCAGATGCTGACCAGAGCCCGCTCGTAGGATCTCTCTCGTTGTGGCCCCCTCTCCACCTTACCGTCGTGCGGCCTCGACCTTGCTTATGCATGAAAATTGCGTTGTGCAAACCGCTGCATTTTGGGGAAATGAAGGGATGGAATATTACGGACGGAAGTATTGTGCCAGTGGCCCCGAAGCAGCTTGAGAAGAATCTTGAGCTGAAGGACACAGCAATTTTGCGAATTAATACCTTTGCCGGCGAACACGGGAGCGGCGAACACGGTGAGCAGGACGCTCTTTGGTGCAACCTTCCGTGCTTGTTATAATTGTTATTCCTGCACAGACGACCAGCTGTCACTCGGTCCCGTTGTTAGCCATACTGCTAGCCTTTTGATTTGTCGCTACGGCGTCAAATCTATGTTGGCTCTCTGATGATGATGATGACGATGATGGTCATGGTAATGATGACAGTGGTTCTGCAGATGGTGACGTAAATTTTTGTTTGCGCTACTCAAAACTACTACTACTAGGACTACTATTAATTACGCCGTACACGTCATCCTCACAATCATCATCATCATCGCCGTCCTCGTTTTTAAGCAATATCGGTCTATGTATGCAGCTTGCTCGGTTTTGCCGAGCTACATCGCACGCATTTACCATATTTAACGAGTTTCGGCCATAATTTGGCTATGCGCCTAGTGTGCTTAATTATAGTTTATTAAGTCACTTGCAAACATTACGTAGGGTAGAGCCGGCTTCTCAGAACACAACACACGCTACACGCTTTCAGCTAAGACTGTTTTGACACTACGGGAACGTCAGTGTGGCAGTATAACGAGCTTGTACTATACAAGAGATTGTACTACTACTCAAGACAGATCTAATACCCACCAGCAACACAAGGACTTGGCCACGCTAAAAATGGCAGAGCGAACAAAGGAGCAACCATCATGGGCGGACATGTGCATATAGAGACGATAACAGACAAACAAATTCCCGGCGGTCGTGTAGTCGAGAGCTAACCTTGGTTGCCCTTGGATTTGTTTGTACCGTTGAACTGGCCGTTATATATTGATCACAAATGAGACTATGTATTTTCGAACTTTGCAGCAACTTATGGCGGGATTCCAGCGCAAAGCACATGTCGGATGCAAAACTAGACATTAGCAGTTTGCTGGTTATTGGCCTTCCAATTTGGAATGTATGTGCACTCTTTGGCTAGGCTGCAACGGGAGTGCAGCAGAGTTCATAAATGCAATTAAATTATTTATATATATATATAAATTAGCAACTCATGTTTTTTTATGATAATTTCGGCTTGATTTATTTGAATGGCTTGAAATGAAAAAAATAAAAAGGGAGAAAAAAGTGTTGCAAAATATTAGCAACAATAACGCCTTACGGAGTATTCGATTTTAGCAGGGCTGTATGACTTATTTGATACTACATATTCTATTCTAACGGGTTTTTCGTCCCTTCTTCTGAATCAAATCGTAAACTCGGTCTTTCATTGAGTTAATAAGCTGTTGTAAGTACGAAAGTGGAAAATCAGTCCATGCTTGCTGGACAGCTTCTTTGAGGTCCGACAAATTGTTATATTGTTGACTATTTGCGTAAATCTGCTTTACCAAATGTCCCTAACGATCTTCGATGGGATTCAGGTCTGGACTCGGAACGTGGCGTTGTCTTGTTGAAAAACTGCGTCAGGTACAACAGTTCTTCTGAAATAGGCTTCTAACTGGGAACCGACGATACGCTGGTACTTTTCGGAATTATTTCGGCTCACAATCGCGACTAGATCAGACCTCCCATTATATCCAAACGTGCCCCAATATTTCGCAGAACCACCACCGGCCACACGTTTCGAGAACTATTTAGGTTCCTTCCACAAGTCATGCCAATAGTACTGACAGCCGTCAGGGCCATAGAGATTACATTTCTTTTCATCCGAGAAGGCGATATTTTTCCACTCGTTATTCTAAGTTCGGTATCTATGCGAAAATTCACGCCGTGCGACGTTGTTCTTCGGTTGCAGTCGCGACATAAGCTTCATTTTCGCGTATCGCACATTTTTGTCAGAACTTAACACTCGGTACACTGTGGATCGGTGCACTGGCGCTCCCAAAGTGGTCCTGATCCTGGAAGAAGGCATTTGGTCATGAGTAGCCAACTGTATGATCCTACGCCGATCTCGAATAGTCAAAACTGGCTTACGCCCACTGTTAGATCTGCACCTTTGGTTCATTTGCTGATGGTGCTCTTATGCCATCCTAATCTGAATGCTATAGCAGTTACTGTGTGACCGAGCTCAGCATATGCCTCAATTCTTGTATTTTCGTTATCCGAGAGATCCTTTGTACAACTCATGGTTTAAACATAAGCTCCGTCGTTAGTTCGGAACAACGACTGGGCTGTAGAATATTTTGCAGCTATAGAACGATTGATTTAGCTAGACAATATTCCTGACATTTGATCCCCGGGATCGTATATATCAGCTGTAGTATCGACTATCCCTTACAAACAAGAGTTGTGTTAGAATGTTGTCAGAATACTCGCACGTAAATAGCATGATAGCGTTTTCCAGGTGGGCTCCACCCGGGCGTTATCCCCTTTCAGCACGTTGTGATCATGCGTAGAGCCTTACCAAACGCACCCAACTCTCACAAAGGTAGGGGAGCTCGGTGAATCTGATAGACTAGTCTTGACAAACGTGCTAAACAGGCGGCAAATGGTTATGCGCATAGTTAGGACCGAATAAAGATTCAGTGGTTTACGATAACACACGAGGAAACACAGAAAGAGATGGATCGAAAAATAGGCATGGACGAACAAAATTTTCTCGAATCAGATTTCTCGAATTGCCTGCCATAATCCATAATCCATATATAATATATATATATATATATATATATATATATATATATATATATTATATATGGATTATGGCAGGCAATTCGAGAAATCTGATTCGAGAAAATTTTGTTCGTCCATGCCTATTTTTTTTTGTCAAAAACTAATAATTGTCAAAAACCTTAGTCATTAGTTTAGCATTTGTACAGCTGCTGTTACTAAAGCGAAAGCAAAACAGTTATATATATATATATATATATATATATATATATATATATAACTGTTTTGCTTTCGCTTTAGTAACAGCAGCTGTACAAATGCTAAACTAATGACTAAGGTTTTTGACAATTACAAGGAAAAACGATTATCTGCGTGCCCAAGCTAGGTCTGCAAACTTTCCATCGTCGTTTATTAGATAGGCTTCTAAATCATTTAGACCCTTCTGAAAAATAGCACTAATTCAAATACAAATTACTTTTCATTGTCACCGATATTTCGATTTAGTTTGAGATTTAAACGTAATGCGCGACGTGTGGAAGCTCTTGTTCGACGCTGTCTGTTTAGAAATCTGCGTGAAGTATACATGAGCGAGACTGTTTTGTCTAATTTCACGTATGTAAACCTTCGGCGGTATTGTCCTTTAGCAAAATGTTCAATACTACAAAGCAGCCCGTTTTTAGTCAGAAGTGCTAGTCTGTAAAAATAAAGAAATTTCATTTTGATCCGTGATGACGTACGCAGGGCAAACCGATGAATACGATTTATAAGGCACGCTGGTTCTTCGACAGTTCTAAGCGATATATGAAGTAGGGATAAGGGAAGTGCTACCCGAATTTCACAAAACGCCTGCAATGCAGAACAGCGGCTAAAGTAAATCTCCTTAAACGCGGCGACACATAGTTTATTCATGATATGCAGTACACAAGTTTCACAACAAGCTATGCAAGACGGTTGACTTTCACACGACGAATGCTAACTACCTGTGTAAATAATATATATATATATATATATATATATATATGTATATATATATATATATATATATATATATGTATATATATATATATATATATATATATATGTGTGTAAGTGTTTTCTAATAAAGCAACTAAAAGTCGTGGTAAAAGTTAGTTAATATGAGATCTAGAAGTAAGGTCCGCTTGGCTTATATCTGGCGAATAGCACCGCCAGATCCCGACTAATACTAACGAGAGAAACACAGAGAGAGAGAGAGAGAGGGGGCGAAAGAGAGCGAAGGCCAGCTAAATTTAGTACGAAGATGTAGCCGTAAGATATTCC
Organism: Dermanyssus gallinae; assembly: GCA_003439945.1. Lineage (NCBI taxonomy): Eukaryota > Metazoa > Arthropoda > Arachnida > Mesostigmata > Dermanyssidae > Dermanyssus > Dermanyssus gallinae. The sequence goes on along the minus strand of QVRM01001533.1, from coordinate 91,289 downwards.
CTACTTCAAGGCGGCCTAATTGTGAGTCGTCGAGATGCGAGACTTGCATATGCGAGACTTTAGCAGCAGCAGCAGCAGCAAAAGTTTGATTTGCTCCGTCTGCAAACGAGGACGTCAAAGTGACCACTAGTCGCATTAGCAAGCCACGTTACGAATCACGTTGCGAGTTTGGAGGCTGTTTGATTCGCGTCTCTTTCGCTGCCCTTCGCTGCCTGTCGCCGCTATGCTAGTGTAGGTGCTAGTATATGCTAGTGTGTGAGAATGACACTTGCAAAAGCAGGCCGTCTCGTACGCCTGCATAATCCATTGCGGCCGGCCGGCTGACCGAACCAAGAGCGTCAAGGCATTTGGCGGGCCCGGCTTGTTTCGGGCGTTCTGGCGTATCTGGCGAAACAAGCAGAAAATTAGGCACGTAGTTGTTATAGTGGCGGGAGTCGACGGCGCGTTACGTCAACCGAACGGCGGGGGGGGGGGGGGGGGGGCAGAGCAGAAGCGACTGAATTTGCCAGCAGCGGCTGTGAGAGGCAAGCAGACGACGAGACGACGACGACGAAACCGCGGCTCGGGCCAAGCTGAATCACCACGCCGAACCGGAAAGGGAACCGGAAACGCTGTTTGGCTGTGGCGGCCATCGCTCTCCTTGTCTTGGCCTGAGGCTCGTCCAATATGTCGACCCAATGTTGGCAACGGCCACCATACAGCAAGTGGATTTAAACAAATCGTAGCAGTCGCCGTCGCTGCTGGTAGGAAACAAGCAGACCTAGATGGAAATAGAGAGAGATAGCCATAACGAGTGAGGACGAGAGACGGAGGGAGGGGAGGGAGAGAGGAAGGGAGGGAGGGAGGGAGGGGAGAGAGAGAGGGAAAGACCGTACAGGAAAACACGATTTTACGCACTTGCTCGTGATATTTGTGACGCACATGTGAGTATAGTCACTTAGATAGTGTGGCCAAGCCAGAGTTTGAGAAAGCAACGCTGTTGATTGCGCCCTGAGTAGAAAAAAACGGCCCTTTTACATTGTTTTACACAATCCCCTCCTATATCTCGTCTCGGCTCGGATTGATCAACGCCACACAATCACTTTGTTTGCATATAGGACTAAGTCCTTGATAGGCAGAACTATGCGTTCAGCGTTACAGAGTCTCAAAACACTTAGCAGAATTTAAAGCGCTTAACGCCACTCGCCTTAATAAGTAAGCCGGGTAGCTGTCTTTATCGCCAGTCTGTTCTGTGTTCAACCAGCGCATCATTTATTACTGAATAGGCAATCTGCGAGGCCTGTTCAGAATCCTTGTATGAACGACCAAAACGGGTTTTTAGTAAAATTATGTTGCCGTTATTTTTCTAGATTTTTTTGTTAGCCAAAGCCAATAGCTTACGAAGGAATAGCGAAGCAGTTAAACAGAACTCAAGAACATCGATGTGCAATCGAGCCGAATAAGTAAATACCTTGGCTATGCCTCATACCTTGGCTATGTGCGGCAATCATGCGTCAGTTTTAAGTTTGCCCACTGGATGTGCTATTTGCCCGTAGTATGCATGTTAATCGCCAGGCCATCCGGTGCATCTTGGAATTACCAATCCACGGTCGATCCACTTGCCCGAGCTTTCTTCTTTGACGCGGCCCAACGGGATCATCGGCCAGTGCTACTGCTCATCCAATGATTAACTAACTACGTGGTCAACTAATTCGTTTATGAACTACTAATTAGATAACTAAACCGCCAGCTCTTCCAAAGCATTTTTAATAACCTATAGAACGTCACTAGTTGCTCGATTGTCATGCAGTGTGTATGCAGTGTTTTTTTAAACTTAAGCGCCTATTGTGCAGCGGTGTTAAGGCTGGCTCTCATAAATCATAACTAAGTCGGCTTTATTGAGAAACAGCTTATATATATATATATATATATATATATATATATATATATATATATATATATATATATATACATATATAGGACACTGCTACCATCAGCTTACTTACGAGGAAGCTTATTTGAAATCTGTCATTTTTAATAGGGTATAGCTAAATACTTGGACAGGTGTTAAAATATGCAAACGTCCGATTCTGATTGAATCGAGAAATATCTTTTTTCCTCTTGGAAATGACCTCGGATGTTTAAAAGATGACTCTGAACTCTAGCTTTAGTCTTGACATTTTGACATCCTACCGCAATCCTCCATAAAGGCGTTGTGCTAACCATAAACGTTAGACCTGCCTAATAGTTATTTAGACGGGCAAACCTGTACAACAAGATCGCTTTTGGCTGTCCAATTTAACCTTTCACAAGCTAACATTGCGGAAAGTCTAACCTTCTATGTAAACGGGTGGGTAGGTCTGCTCACCAATCTGCTCACCTTTGACTTCTGACAAATAGCCTAGGCACTGTCAGGTTAACGTTGTTGGCAGACATCTGTATGGTAATTGAATGTTTTGCCATCTTAGGGCCGAAATATCGGCTGTCGGTTTTTTTCGTCGGTGTTATGAATGCCCCCATCAGCTAACGCAGGTATCCATCCCAGGTGGGTTAGTCTCCGGTGAAGCTATGCGTTTTCTTCTGAAAAAAACCTGTGTATGTTCATATGTATACGTGGGCTGTTTTATAAAGCGATCCCGTCCAACGGGATGAAATGTTAGTCGAAGCTTATTACGAGAATGCTTTTGGCAGAAGTAGTTTAAAAAGTTCAACAGTGGCAATTTCTAATTGAACGACGAAGCACGCGGAAAACCTTCAAGAAAGTTTATGGATACCGAATTACAAGCTTTGTTAGACGTAGATGACACGCGAACGCAAGAATAGCGCGTTGCTCCACTAAACGTGTGTCAAGCAAAGGCTTGCAGTCATTTGAAGGCTATGGGAAGATCTTGAAGTGCTCAATGTAGGTCCCACATTAAACACATTAACTAAATAAAAGACAGCAACGGAACCGGCAAACCACTTGTGATATGTTGCTCGTCAGGGTCGAACAGGGGCCATTTTTTTTATCGAATCATGACCTGAAATGAAAAGTGGATCTTTCTCTGTACAGTCAACAAATAATCGATCAACCAGGCGTTGTACGAAAAATTACCAGAAAACAAAAGATGGAACAACGCTTTACGACAACGCGTCATCACAAGAAACGAATTCGGTGAAAAAACGTATTAAGCATTTTCAGTGGGAATCCTTTCCCACCCCGCTAATTCGCCAGACTTGGTTCATTCTGATTACGCATTGCAGGCCACGCCGTGGCTAAACAGAAATTGTCTTCGTTCGAAAGCGTCCGAAAAGGGTAGGTGATTGGTTTGCATCTAAAGATACGGATCTCTTCTGGCGAGAAAACCACAAGTTGCCTAAAAATGGGCAGAGTGTATAGCTAGGGAAGGCAGGTTACTTTGAATAAAATCATCATACTTATGAGTTCGGCGGTATAATATTAATAATATTATTCTCTGAATGACACGCAACGTATGCTAGCGAAAGGCGAATAGCCGGATTGAGCAATGTCCTAAAAAGTCGATATGTTATGTCTTACGTTGAAGCTTTCACGTGCAGAACCGTAAAATTTTACCATTACGACCAAAAATGTATAAATAAAAGACTATTCTCAGGCAATAGCAATTTTAATGTCTATTATTTTTTTATCAAAGTGATGATGCTGCATTTCGTAGCTGCCAAGTAACCAAGCTTTTTCAACAGCCGGTTCTTTATGACTTTCTTCAATCCGGCTATTCGTCTTTCGATAGCCTGCGTCGTGTCATTCAGATTATGTATAATTTTCCGCCAAACAGGCCGGTATGATCGGTTGTTTAATGCGTTGGTTGTGCCGCAAACGTAGATTTGCATAGCTATGTAGGAAGACAAAGGCAGAATAACTACTTCTATAAATTGTAATCTCACTTTTAAACAAAACGTGTCCGCCCTCTTCGTCTATTGGCAAGAATATTTTCTTGTCGAGTTGTACCAAACCGTAAGATAAGTTCATACGGTTATGCCAGACCATGTATATATATATATATATATACACTTCAGGACAAACAATTAAAATAGATTCCGTTATTTAAAAAAACAATTAAATCAGTATTCGAACCCAACCACTCTGTTGCATTAGAATATGTGTTTGATTTACACTTTATTTAGTTTAACATATTTATGTAAAACTATGTCGAAAAATAGTTAGAACACAGCAAAAAATATTCGTTCTACTGCAAGTGAATGGTTGAATTAATTATTTTACCTGTACAATTAATTTGATTTAATATGATATGGGGGTCGGCTACCCTTCCTAGGTTTCACTGTCTCCGTGTTTGTTAGATGTACGGTGAGGCCAAGTTCGAAAACAGACTGGTGAAGCCTTACGAGGTTGTTGCAGTTAAAAGCAGTTCGACGCATAAAATACTAGATTATCTGCCTACAAAAGTGCATATAATAGCTTTTCTGGACGACTCACAAATCTGTTCAGAGATGTCCTTCGGAGAACCCAAAAACAGAAACGCGGTTTAGTTTATCCCCCTGCGCGACGACTTAGTATATTTCTCGCTAAATAAGCTATAGGTTCTCCTACATGTGGGGCTAAGGGTCGCATAAATGAGTGGGGCTTTGCACTCAGCCAGCTGATGGAATGTGTTTTGTGTTGACTGTGCCAGCCGGCAGCTTGACGGGACCCTTAGATCGGACCCCTAGATTAGTATATATATATATATAATCTTATAGATCGGATATACTATATATATCCTTATATATTTTTATCTTAGATATATTATATATATATATATTATATATTTATATTATATTTATATTCTATATAATATAATATGCAATAGCCTCTTCACAAATGCCCTGAATGGCAAGCTCAATAAGGAATTACCAATTTAAATAAATTAGCCGTCCGGAGAAGACGGTTCCAAAAAAATTCTACACAAAAATGCATCCAGGCTGAGTTTCCTGCAATTATACTCTTCACTTCCACATCCAAGAAATATTCACTTGACGATGTGATCAGCACGCTAAAGCAGGAACGTATAACGACGCTTCGGCAAGGGCTCACCAAAACGCTACCATTGTCGAGACTAAAAAGACACATAGGTGCGCGAGTTCATGCCCCATTGTCGCACATTGGTATTTATGGGGTCCGTCCATAAGATAATGCAAAAGGCAGTCCTATAGACATTAAATCTTGGCTGAGGGTCAGCCCGAAAAGTTTAATTTAAGGACGCTACCATCGGTGATCGATAATTTGGTTGATACTATATCAAGTGAAAACGTACACAATATACATGTAGTCACCTAGTTCTGACCAACGTGTTTTCACCGCATTAAACATCGCCAGATGCAGACCGTACGCCAGTCGTTAATGCCCTCTTCCCACCCCATGCTAACATTTTAAGGTATTGAACGTGAAAGCTCAGTAATTAAGCATCACATAATCTCGATTTTAAACTCGCGAGCTCTCGTTAATACGACAATTCCGTTTGTTAGCTAACGTTAAAGGGCTTTTTAAGAGCGCACTCAGTTTCATAATCGAATAACTTATTTTCATAATAATCGAATAACCCATTCAATTAGAAAGAATATTTATTTAAGATTATACGATCCCTTCAAATATGTTTTTTTTCTTGTTTTTTTTAAAGGTCTTTTGTAAGGCACTTGCCCGTGTACGGTTTTATTCATGTTATGGCTAATTTTAGTCCACTCCGGAATTTACCTTGTCTAAATTGGAAACCATGCAAACCAATTTAAGAGTGGCCGGTCTGGGTCTCGAACCCAGTCCTCCCGAATGCAAGGCAAAGGCTTTGCCACTAAGCCATCTTGCTCGGTAATGTGCTAGATATTTATCCACATCTCTTGTATCCATATATATATATATATATATATATATATATATATATATATATATATATATATATATATATATATATATATATATACTATATATATTATATATTATTTAACAAAGTATATCTGCCTGTTTGTACGTCCACATTGCACTCTGCACTCGTCTAGTATATTTCTAATACATAAAGGGCTCGGATTGAGTCTAAAAGAAGTCCTTCCAACGTCAATTGTTCCATGTACGGTCGACGCAACTAGTCTATATTTTCCCGCCAGAGAATAATACGATCACTATGTTATACTGCCAATGTAGCGATTGTTGGATTTTTGTGGACATGTAATTTAGAAATTAGTGATACTCTTGTACATTTTGGCCATTTCTAAAACATATATAAATGATGATGATGATGATGACGATGATGATGATGATGATTATTATTATTATTATTTATTTTCATTAATATGTGTTAGGACAATACATTTGTGAGGTGTGAATGTGTATCCTCGTTATTTCATGGTTACCATTTATCTGTTCTCAGCCCATCGCACCTAATATCGACGCGGCATTTCCTCTGCAAACTGCCAGTGAAAGCAGCTGCCTCAGAAATTCGTCTTCGCGTATATCCCCGGTGTTTGCTCGTATTCGATCACCTAAGTCTTTTATAAATTTTCTTGTACTTCTGCTGACCGGGCCCATTGTTTCCACTGCAATCGGCACGAAATTGTATCTAGGCTCTAACTCTGTGTATTTACGCCACTTTTTTTTTCTGCGTGTTCGGCAACCCATCCCGCCTCCGTCGCGCTGTGGCATAAATAAGACGGTGCGGCCGTGCAGGATACTGTCGCATCCCAAACCAGACATTTGCCTTTTTCCCACGGCGGAATGGTCACACCGTCGGGCCTTTTATCTTCATGAAGTCCAAGTCTGGGTTCCAGCATGCTAGGTATTCCTGCTCTTCGGAGAGCTCTTTGAATGATTGCGTTTATTTCGGTGTGCCTTATTATTATTATTATTATTATTATTATTATTATTATTATTATTATTATTATTATTATTATTATTATTATTATTATTATACAAAGTATATCTGCCTGTTTGTACGTCCACATTGTACTCTGCACTCGTCCAGTAGTTTACGTCAGATTTCTAATACATAAAAAGGCTCGGATTGAGTCTAAAAGAAGTCCTTCCAACGTCAATTGTTCCATGTACGGTCGACGCAACTAGTCTATATTTTCCCGCCAGAGAATAATACGATCACTATGTTATACTGCAGTAGTTTCTTGCGCAGTAGAAAGTTTTCACGTTCTAACGTCAATTAGTATTCAATATATAAGACAGTCGGGGTGGATCGCTCTATGAGTTTAAGGGAGCCACGCAGTAGTGTTGTGTTCTTTAGAGAGAGTTGGTCCGAATGTGCGCCGCATTTGTTTTGCTAACAACAATTTTTTTAGGAGTGAACCGCTATTTGTTGCCCTTCACTCGAACTTATGGCGAGGACTGCCAAACTTGTCCAATGAAATCACGGTTTGCATTGCGGCGAGATATACTGCTAATTGTTTACGTTCTTATCAATTGCAAAGTATATATATATATATATATATATATATATATACTTTGCAATGATATATCGTAGCAGGACAGCGTATGCTAGAACAAAAAAATACGCGGACACACACACCTATGCTTAGCTGAGCACTGATAAATAATGCACGATTTAATATTTTAGCTGAACTGCCAACCACAATAACACGACGTTCACAGCTAAGTAGTATGGTGAATACTGCCCATAATTAGCTACAGTTATTACAGTTAAAAAGTGGTTAGCTCCAATCCATCAGCGCCTGCAGCTTATAGGATGTAGTAATCCTACTTGAATAGATGTTCAGCGAGCGATAGCTGCACAAGCAGTACAATACTGTCAATGGACAGCCGCCGCTACCCCGATTTTAGCTATAGTGTATTAATTATTCATTTTTTTGCTAGTTACGCAAGCGCGGTCATTAGCCACAGTCTCGAATCGAATTAGAGGCTTTTTATCTAGGCGTCTACGTTCTGTTTCGTGCTCTTTTCTGCTTTCTTTCGTCTTTTCCTATACTGTCCTGCATCGGCTTGCATCAATTACGCCCAGGAGCCTGGGCTGGACTGAACTGGACCATGCAGAGTTTCCGCATACTCTTGGACGTCTCAGCAAGCACCTAGGCCAACAAGAAGACGTCAGGCACGCAATCTGCGTAAGATGACGCGCTGTGAGACGTGCGTACGTCTTGTGCTGTTCCTTCCTCGCGGCCTGTTCGAACGTTTTCTCGGAGAGCCGCATGCGTGCCCCGGACCCGACTCCACGACTACGTTCATACTACATAATGAGCAGGTGCTCTAGTTTGAAAGGCTGAACGTCGACAACAAACGCACATTGTTCACAGCACAACGTAATACAATGAACTCAATGCTACTACTACTGCATAACATATAAAAAAGAAACCACCAATCTAGGCACGACCAGCAGCAATTTAATACTCTCCTCGCTCTTTCGATCATGAGTTCCGCACGTGCACACTAATGACTCAGCCAAAAAGAGTGCAGTGTTTGCTTATTTAGTTTGAGAGAGTTTTGCGAACTCTATCTAATTGGCTCACGTAATATTTTCATTTGTTTGACTATTCATTGTTTTCCTTAATTTGTTGTACAAATCTGCTAAAGCCTGCTTGAAATTTAACAAGCTAGCGTAAAGCTAGCGTGAAAATAATATTTCTTAAGTTTAGAAATGTGAGTGTAATTGGTGAAAAGCACGCCAGTAAATTACCGTTCCAGAATTCATGTGAAAGAACCCGACCTACAGCGAGATCACCAATAGCACAAAAATCGACGACTGGGCCTCACTAAAGACAGTAGTCACGGCACCCTTCAAGTCTAAAACGATAACAGCCTAAGCAAATGTTAACCCTAATAATTCATACACTCGCATTACACAAATCCTAAGATCCTACAAACCACTGCTAACAGGTTAAATAACAAACAGCCGCGTGCAGCCAACAGAAGCGCTAGTATTTTTTTTCTGACGGACAATCTGCAAAACCTTGAGCTACACGTAAACGAACTTACGACTAATCAATTGATAAATTAATTTAGTGGTTATGAAACTGGGCAATCGAGTTGTGGTGATAGAAGCTGATTTATACGAATGAAAGCAATTAGAGGTATTTACACTACAGTGTGGGCTGACTATTCTAAACACAACAGAAGCATGCTAAGGGGGGTATAGTTAGGAAAGATGCCACTCTCCTCTGCACAAGAGAAGGCCAAGAAAGAAAGAAACATATATATCATAAAGAATAGTACAAAATATCCCTGATTTTGGATCATAATGATCTGCTCGTATGACCCAGGATACCGATAGGCAATCAGCACAAAAAGAAGCGGACGGTGACAATGGCTAGAATAGACAAGGAGGTGGAAAGGTGGAAGACCTACTGGGAGACTGAAATCTTCCTCACGGCAACTATGTAAATCCTTACGAAGCAGATCCACAGACCACGCAGCAAGAGCTAAATATCCACCGGGACTCAGCAATGGGTCTGGGTTAAAGAGAATCAAAATTGTCAAAGACAGCAAGTGCAAACAGGTGTAAAAACCAAGATGAACTAACGCATATCGCATAGGTTGTCCAAGGTTTTATATCGCGTACTCTATCTATGCACATTAGGGAATGGGTAGAATAGAGGTACCACTGCTTAACTCAAATGAGAGATACCACGTCCAGTAACGAAATCTTACTGAAGAAACAAGCTTCAAAGTTTCCGACGATTAGGTCATTGTTAGACACATTTAGAGGGCGTCCAAACTACTAGAAATGATCATACAGAATAGGAACAAACTGTTAAGATTGGGTAAAGGGAAAAGGGCGATAGTTATTTTCATATAGCACAAGTGTTTTCGTTTCCGTGAAAAAACACACCAAAAAGTACTATGTACTAACTGACCGGGTAGGGCGGCCCGCGTGTGTTAGGTTGATTCCACGTGTCACCTTGCGGTCTGCTGAATAAACAGGCTCCGCCCTAGTCAACCCGGTGACACCAGCAATCATCGCGTACATGCTACGCAATCCTGCTTCATGGACGCATGGATTGTACTACCTCGACACCATCATGAGGGAGAAGGTTCGCCTAGAAGGCCTGCGCCGAAACCGCTTTGCACACGCGCGGGAACGGCAAATAGTCGAGACGAGGGTGCCCCGCAAGGGGCCAATGCAATCCAGCCCTCAGGTAAAGGATTTCGACGCATCTCCCCGGGTTCGGAGACCATGAGCCGGTATAGCACGAGACTTCCCTCTCATGGTCTTGTTGATTGGCACACTAAATAAATTGCTGTTAGTAGTCGTCCATGCCTGTATGTTGGCTAGCGCCGCGTTGAAAATTTTTTTCTTATACGCCGGAGGTAAGACGATTGCGCTTATACTCCAGTGTCGTCAAAATCATTCCGCCAGTTTGCTTTTTTGAAAGCGTTGTTCGCATCAAGGAGGATGATAAGAACGAACGATCGGGTCTTGAGAGATTCCATAGTTTCCTGGTCCGCCTTTTGCAGGATCCGTTGGAGAGCGTCCATCATTGCCCCGTCGGGACTATTTTAGTTACCCAGTAGAGTGACTAACATAGCTTCGAAGGTCCTCGATCTCTGCATTTAGGCTCTCTGTTATATTTTCAAACAGTTTGCCTACTATTTGAATTGGTGTAGACAAATTGCTTCATAAGAGATAGAGCCCAGTTTTAGAATGAGCGCGGGGTGCGCCCGCTTCCTTTTTGTGGGGTACATTCCGTTTTCTAACAGTCAAGTGGCCATACCCGGCAAGGCCTCCGGGTGATGCCTTGCCAAAAGGCGAGTGACCCCTGGCGGCATTCCGTCCGGACCGGATGCCTTTGCAGGCGCCAACCGCTCGCCCGCTTTCCTAGCCCAACGCAGCCATAACAGGCAATTGGAACAACGGGGTAGCAGATACGGAGCTGGATGCAGCGATGTGGTAGACAAGCGCCGTGCGGGAGAACAGCGTAGCAAGCGGAGCGAGGGGAAGGTGTTCGAGAATTCCGACCCCAAGTGGTAGGGAGGAATATGGGTTTAGTAGATTTGTGAGTCCCACACTAATTGCTGACAGCTGCTAGCGACGCAAGCACAGTATGCATTTCCAAAACCTCTTATAAAGAAAATTCTAAAAAATCCTCTCACTCGCACGTAACATTTTATCTACCGTGCCAAGTGGGATGTCATCTGGGAAAACTAACAAGGCGCAAGGACGGACTAGGAAGTAGCAGTCGAATCTGCTCCAGGGGCTTCTCAGGCGACAACGGGTGGGGAGGTTGTTGGTGAAGCTTACTCGTAAGGTGGGCCTCAGGGGTAGCAGATAAAGGTAGAAAGACCGTGGGGCATCAGCTGACACCACTACATTATACGAGCAAAAAGAGAGAAGCAACTCAGGAGTGGTATCTTTTTAAACCGCAAAAGAACTCTATCCTTAGAAATGCTGGATAAAACTTATAATAGTCGCCATTTCTTCTCTTGCTTATCTCTTTTTTTGGCTAAGACAATTGCAGCATCTTGAAGAGCTTCGAGAATGTCCCCGTCAACAAATCCGCAGTTGACACCACTAATTTTTACCTACTAAGTAGCTAAATCGTGATATTTGACTGTCCCCTGAATGCCTAAAACTAAGTCAATCTTTACTGCATCATTTTCTTCATCCGCAGTATTAAACCACAAGCGAATAAAAACTACTTTGGATTCGGGTTCGGCCGTGGAAAGCAACTTGACCAACTCGCAACTGACAGGCAATACTTTCTTTATGAAAACCTAAAATTTCCCAATTTGCCGACTTCCCACTTAGCAAGCTTTCTGAGCGGCGTGCAATCACGATTCAAAGAGTCCCTTGGAACACTTGATTACTTGATTACGCTTCCCCGTATAGCTTGAATATAGCCTCGGGCCTTATCTATACTTTTAGCCACATGTTTATTGACAACCAAATTCCAATCACTTGATGTGCTATTGTCATCTGATTTATCAGCAACGTCTGTGCCTCTAGAAGCCCCTCCATTCGAAGCACCCGATCTGCCGATACTTGTCACCGTGCAGTTAGTTAGTCGCTCAGTCCTCGCAGATGCTGAGGCTAAAGCTGATTTAACAACTTTAAACGTCCGTTCGTTGCCATCCGTACCAGCCTCGTCTGTGGCGAGCGCTGTGGCTGATGTCGCTATAATCTCCTTTGATGCCGCGTTCGCGGCAGGTGCCGAATTGTTATTCTCGTCACAAATAATCACGGCACGTCTACAACTCTTTCATTTCCCGCGGACTCGTTCCGGCCTTTAGCCGTGTGGAAAGTGCTGCTTTCATCATTTGCCTCGTTAAAGTTTTGTTAATACCATGCCTCAGCCACACCATAAGCCGTCGAGGCACACAGAAACTTCAATTTGCACGTACAATCAGCCTCAGATAGGCCAACGATGGCCAAAAACGCGCAAACCGCATATATATATATATACCCTAAAACGAGGGAAGATAGCCATGCTCAAGCAGAGACAGCCAAGGACAAGACTGCCCTGCAGACCATACTGGGCTCTCGAGTGCGTATAATGTCAGATGTGTCAGACGTGCAATCCTCGGAAGGTGAAGATAAAGAAGATGACAAGACTGAAACAGAAACAGAGAAGGAGTGTGAAATCGCTAGCGAAACGGAAATGGAAGAAAATAACAACGAACGTTGCGGAAAGCACACCCATTCTTCAAGGACAGGTACACAAAGAAAAAGACCCGCCGCAATTGCGACCTCTCCTGAAGACCCCAGTTCGAGAGCGAACGGCACACCTCGCACGTCTCACAAAATGAAGGCCGCACGAACAACTTGTGAGAGTACAGAGCTTACCGAACGCAGACGCACGTGTGCAGGAGGTGGAAAATCTAGGAGACAGATGGAAGACCAAGGCTGAAGCTCTTGCAAAGGAGTTAGAGCTCCTGAAAGAAAAACAATTAAAATTGGCCTCTAAGAGACCCGAGCCAGAAGGTCTTAAATCAGCAAGATGTAAAGACTGTCAGAAGAAGCTAGAACACGCGCTGGACAGGGCAAAGAACATTGAGGACCAGATTGCCAAAACAGAAACGCTGGTGGACCTCATCGACCTTATCAAAGAAGAATGGCCTCAGCCTGTATTCAAAAACACACGTTTTTCGCTGGACAGCATAACTATCCAAAAGGACGCCAGAGTAATGCTTGTCACCAAAGGATCGGAAAAAGATAAGGCAATGTTAAAAAAATGTCAGGGCAGTCTCCGTTAGCCGAAAAAACCTCTAGCTTGCGGGCTGGTAGAGTCGCAGTTCTAAAAAACTGCGCACAGCTTGAACTGGACCATGCCGACGCTGAAGACAAAGAAGCCACGGTTGGCCCTGCAACTTCGTCGAGCACACTAGTAATTGGAGTGGTTGATCCCAAAGATACAGCAGAAAAGTTTCTAGAGGCTCTTTTTAAAACACTGGAAAAAGGACATAGTCTTCAAACTCAAAACCCCCTGGCCTTATACATTTCCCCAGAATGGGAAGGAGATACGATCAGAAATGCAATAGAAGCATGCTGCAGAAGGGCGGGATGTAAAGCTGACATTACAAGAGACAGCCTTTGCCGTGCGCAACGCGGCACTCTGCCTCCACCAGGAAAACAGAAGGAAACTATTTCCATCCGCATAAAAACGACCGTTTGCGGATGCGCTGCGGCAGGGAATAGGGGGAGAAATAAACACCAGAAGATGTACTGGCCCCACCATGACTGTAGTTCTACGAGGCATCGACCCGTTTCTAACGGCAGACAAGATCGAGAAAGATCTGCGTGAAACACTTAGAATTCACGAGACTTCCTACATGTGAGCCGAAGCTCCCCGGCCAATCAAAAACCGGGCCGGTTGGCAGTGCCTCGTCACCTTACCAAAGGACAGGGCATGCCAGCTCTTGTCCAGGAAGAATCTAATTATCGGAGGCACCGGCTGCAGGGCTGATGAGTGGATCACGCTCTCTACATGCTACAAGTGTCAGGAGCTGGGACACACAGCCAAATAATGCAAAACCAAGAACGCCGTCACACAGAGGTGCTACAGATGCGGCAAGGAGGGACACTTCGCTAATGACTGTAAGGAAGAAACCCCCAGCTGTTACAACTGCGGCGAAAAGGGGCACAAGGCTCGCACTACCGCATGTCCCATATATCTCAATCTTCTGCGGACAAAACTAAAAGAGCGGAATGAAGAAAGGCAGGCCTGTAAAAACAAGACAAAGCATATGGCCGAGTTTGAGTCCGGAGAGAATACGGAGCAACAACATTCCGAAGCAAGCATACCGAATGGACCTTTCGACTAGAAAACACAGGGGCCTAAGGGAGCTGCAAAAAGACTGACACAGAAGAATACCTCTACGCTGTCATAATGCAGAACAAAACAAGCATAATTCAGGTCAACTGCAACAGAAGCCGGGCAGCCCACGACATGGTCTGGGAAATAACGCACCGAAGAGGGACAGATGTAGTCGCTCTCAGCGAACCAAACAAAACGCTTGCAAAAAGAGCTCATAACTGGGTGACTGTCCCCGCATACGCCACGGCACTCATAGTAAACCATGCCGTCAAAATACAAAACAAAGGAAGTGGATTAGGATTCTGCTGGATTGAAATAAAAGCCGTAGGGAGAATATACTCCTGCTACATAAGCCCCAACTGCCCGCACGAGGAATTCGAACAACTGCTAGATAACCTCACGGCGTCTATACTAAACCTAAAACCGGGAACAGGCTTGTTAATCACCGGAGATTTTAACTCGGCAGCAGTGACGTGGGGCTCTCGGCGAACAGACAAGCGGGGGAGAGCGCTCTTAGAATGGACAGCGGCCAACGACCTGTACATTCTCAACGATGGAAAAGAGGCGACTTTCCGGCGGCACAGCTACGAATCATACGTAGACATAACTTTCAGTAACTCTCAGATAGCGCAGAAGGTATCGAGCTGGACGGTTCTCGTGGAAGAGGAAAACCTTAGCGATCATCTCTGCGTAGAGACTCGACTAAATCTCGGAACTACTTCCCCGCCGCAGCAACAGAGAAAGCGGTACAAAATTTGGGATGAAAAAAAGTTCAAAAAGGAAATTGGGAACAAAATGAGGCAATCCGACTCACCTAAGACCCTGGGGCAGCTCCAGGCCATCCTCAAAGAGGCATGTGAAAAAACAGCCACGGTGAG
Organism: Dermanyssus gallinae; assembly: GCA_003439945.1. NCBI lineage: Eukaryota > Metazoa > Arthropoda > Arachnida > Mesostigmata > Dermanyssidae > Dermanyssus > Dermanyssus gallinae. The sequence goes on along the minus strand of QVRM01001533.1, from coordinate 76,218 downwards.
GGCGCACCCAAGACGGCTAGGAAAGCTGCCTAAGCACTGGTGGACACAGAACATTGCCGATAAACGCAAAGCATGCAACAAAGCCAGAAGGGCACTAAAGCAGACCCACCGAAACAACGAGGGACCGACTGCAGGCACTGACCAGATACAGAGAAAGCAGAGTAAATCTTAAGAGTGCTATTGCTGACAGCAGAACAAAGTGCTGGAAAGAGCTTTTCGCCCAGGTCCAAGGGGACCCATGGGGAAAGCCATACAGAATTGTGTGCGGTAACAAGAAAACCGCCGTTACAGGCGTCATCGATGAACAGGAAACAGTTGACATCCTAGCTAAGCTTTTCCCGACTCACGACTCGTTCGAGAGGGATACCTACGAAAACACATCAGAAGCAACAGACGATGCTTATCCCGGCAATTCAGCCGTTCGAAGTTCTCCAAGCGGCAAATAGGCTCAAGACGGGAAAAGCCGCCGGCCCTGACGGCATCCCCCCGGCTGCAGTAAAGCTTCTGTTCAAAGAACATTCAGCTGCTGTTGCAGAAACCCTTACCTCCGCGATGAGAACAGGAGAGTTCCCACAAGATTGGAAACAAGCAGAAGTGGTCCTTATCCGCAAAGCAAATGGAGGATACCGGCCAATATGTTTACTAAGCGCCTTAGCCAAGGGGTATGAAGCCATTATTGAAGAAAGGCTCAGGCTGTTTGCGGAGGAGTGCGGACTCCTGTCACCGGCACAATTTGGATTCCGTAAACACAAATCGGTCCTAACGGCAATCCACAGGGTTCTCAGTAGAGCTGAGCAGGTGCGCAGGTCCACCACCTGTACAAGACAGCTAGTCATGGTAACCCTCTTGGATGTGAGAAACGCCTTTAACAGCCTTCCATGGGAGACCACCTTGGACGCGCTTGTTCGTAAAAATGTTCCGCCATACCTAGTTAAAGTAATATCTGGATATCTTAAGGAAAGGTCCGTTTCAAACGGCAAGGTGGTGTTCCCAATGACAGCAAACTATCGCGCTCTTCGGAGCTGCCGTATGGGCCAGAACGGCTCTTAAGACAAAGAAAGCAAAACTACTCCTGCGCAAAACGCAGAGGATCGCAGCCCTTAGGGTAATACATTGGTACAGATATAATTTTCTTTCGAGATTCTTGCCGAGTGAGCATACAAACAAACATATATATATATGCATATACATGTACATAAAACCTATCTTCCTTCATATTATAATATTTAAAAATATATATATATAATACAAAAACAAAAAAAAGGGAAAACGGGAAAAAATAGAAAAAAAATAACAAAACAAATTGAAAACGGAAACAGAACAAAAAGAGAAGGAAACTAATAAAAGCAAAAAAATAGTTTAACAAACAATGGATCCGTTCAAGGGGGCGAGTAAGCCCCCGCCTAAGTTGAGTCAAGCTGACAACAACCATTACTGGAGGAAAGACGGCCAAGCTCAAGCAGAGACAGCCAAGGACAGGACTGCCGTGCAGGCTATATTGGGCTCTCGAGCGCGCATAACGTCAAACGTGCATGTCTCCAAAGGGGAGGACAAAGAAGATGACGAGACCGATGCTGAAGTCGAAAAGGACCGTGAAACGACCACCGACATGGAAAAGGAAGACAATGACAGCGTATGCTGTGGAGATCTTTCTGGCAGCTACGCTTCAAGGACAAGTGCACAGAGAAAAAGGTCTGCCACCGTAGCAACCTCCCCCGAAGATCCGAGTTTAAGAGAGAGCGGCACACGTCACACGTGCCACAAGACCAAGGCTGCAAGAAAAACCTGTAAGAACACAGAGCTTGCCGATTATGACGAGGAAGCACTTGCCGATCTCAAGGCAGTGGTTCAACATCTCAAAAGCTTAAAGGAAAAACACAAAACAACTCAAGTGGACGTAAAAGCGGCCATCACCCGTTTAGACAAAGTAGTGTGGGAATTGACAATCAAACACAAGGCAGACTGGGAAGAACAAGTAGCAAGAATTAGTCAGATAGATATAGATAATAGAAGCCCTAACAGAAAAGATACAAATCTCTCAAGAAATAGAGCAGGACGCATCCGCACGTCTGCAGGAGCTGGAACATCTAGAAGACAATTGGAAGGTCAAGGCAGAAACTCTAGCAAAAGAATTAAAACTCCTGAAAGAGAAACACTCAAAATGGCCCTCCAGGAGACCCGTGTCAGACACCCCTAAAGCGGGCGAACCACGATGCAAAGACTGCCAGAAGAAGCTTAGAACACGCCCTAGATAAGGCAAAGAGCATTGAAGACCAGATTGCCGAAACTGAAACACTGGCAGACCTCATCGAACTTATCAAAGATGAATGGCCGCAGCCTGTGTTCAAAAACACAAGTTTTTCCTTAGGACAGCATAACGACTCAAAAGGACATCAGAGTAATGCTAGTCACCAAAGGATCAGAGAAAGACAAAGCAATGCTAAAGAAAATGGCCGAGCAATTTCCGCTAGCCGAAAGAACCTCTAGCCTGCGGGCTGGCAGAGTTGCAGTTCTAAAAAACTGTGCACAGCTTGAAGTGGATCGTGCCGAAGCCGAAGATAATCCAGAAGACGAAGAACCCGCGGTTGGCCCTGCACTTCGTCGAGCACATTGGTAATTGGAGTGGTTGACCCCAACGATACAGCCGAAAAGTTTTTAGACGCTCTCTCTAAGACACTAGAAAAGGGGCATAGTCTTCAAAGTCAAAGCCCCTTGGCCCTGCAAATCTCTCCAGAATGGGAAGGAGATACAATTAAAAACGCAATAAAAGCATGCTGCAAAAAAACGGGATGTAGGGCTAACATCACAAAAGACGGCCTTCGCCGTGCGCAACGCGGCACTTTGCCTCCACCAGAGATGCAGCACGAAACAATATCTATCCGCATAAAGGCGACTGAGGGGTGCTCCTCACAAGACATGATTGAAAAACTACGCCCTTTTGTCCACAAGCCAGAGGCAGGGGTGAAAATACGAACAGTCACCACAGGTAAAGATGGCGATATTATCATGAGAGTTGTGGAGGAAAAACCAAGAAGTGGTGCAACGTTTGCTGACGTGCTGCGGCAGGGAACAGTGGGAGAAATAGACACCAGACGATGTACTGGCCCTACCATGACTGTCGTTTTGCGGGGCATCGACCCGTTTCTAACGTCAGATAAGATTGAGAAAGAGCTACGGGAAATACTTAGAATCCACGAAGCTTCCTACATAAGAACAGAAGCTCCCAGGCCAGCCAAGAACCGAGCCGGCTGGCAGTGCCTCGTCACCTTACCAAAAGACAGGGCATGCCAGCTCTTGAACAGGAAGAATTTAAGTGTCGGAGGCACCGGCTGCAGGGCCGAGGAGTGGATTACTCTCTCTACATGCTATAAGTGTCAGGAACTAGGACACACAGCCAAAGAATGCAAAAACAAGAATGTCGTGACACAGAAATGCTTCAGATGCGGGATGGAAGGCCATTTTTCTAGTGACTGTAAAGAAGAAACCCTCAGCTGTTACATCTGCGGAGAGAAAGGGCACAACGCTCGCACGACCGCATGCCCCCTATATCTCAACCTCCTGCGGACAAAACTGAAGGAACGGAGGGAAAAAAGGCAGGCCAACAAACACAAGACAAAGATTACGGCCGAACACCTTGAGTCTGGAGAGATCGTGGCGCAACAACATTCCGAAGCAAACATCGCAAAAGGACCCTTCGATTGGAAGATACAGGGACCTAGAGGTGCGGCAAAAAGACTGACCCAGAAGGAACCTCAAACACTTTTATAATGCAGAACAAAATAAGCATAATCCAAGTCAACTGTAACAGAAGCCGGGCGGCCCATGAAATGGTCGGGGAAATAACGCAACGGAGAGGGACAGACGTAGTCGCTCTTAGCGAACCAAACAAAAAGCTAGCAAAAATAGCTAAACACTGGGTGACTGACTCCGCATACGACACTGCACTTATGATCAATCATACCGTAAAAATACAAAACAAGGGTAGCGGACCAGGGTTTTGCTGGATCGACGTAAAAGACGTAGGGAGAATATACCCCTGCTATATAAGCCCCAACTGTCCACACGAGGAGTTCGAACAAATCCTGGACAATCTCACGACGTCGCTTCTAAACCTGAAACCTGGAACAGGTTTGTTAATCTCCGGAGATTTTAACTCGGCAGCGGAGATATGGGGCTCCCGGCGAACAGACAAGCGGGGCAGAACTCTTTTAGAATGGGCAGCGGCAAGCGACTTATACGTTCTTAACGACGGTAAGGAAGCAACCTTCTGGCGCCACAATTACGAATCGTACATAGACATAACACTCACGAACTCTCAGATAACGCAAAAGGTGTCAAGCTGGACGGTACTGATGGAGGAAGAAAACCTTAGCGATCATCTCTGTGTGGAGACTCGACTAAATCTCCGAACGACTCCACCTCCTCAACAACAGAGAAAGAAATACAAAATTTCGGATGAAGAAAAGTTTAAGGAAGTACTAGCAAACAAAATGACGCAATCCCATTTTCCCAAGACCCCGGTGCAGCTCCAGGCCATCCTCGAGGTGGCGTGTGCAAAAACTGCCACCGTGAGGATGCACCTAAGACGGCCAGGAAAACCGCCGAAGCACTGGTGGACACAGGACATTGCCAAAAAGCGCAAAGAATGCAACAAAGCCAGAAGAGCACTGAAGCAGATTCACCGAGACAACAAAGAGCGTATGCAGGCACTGAATAGATACAGGAGAAGCAGAGTTATTCTCAAGAGCGCCATTGCTGACAGCAAAACCAAGTGCTTGCAAGAGCTCCAAGAGGAGGTCCAAGAAGACCCATGGGGAAAACCATACAGAATTGTACGCGGTAAGAAGAAAACCGCTGTCACGGAAGCCCTCGACGAACAGGAAACAGTAGATATTCTTACTAAGCTTTTCCCGACTCACGACATATTCGAGAGAGCTGCTTACGAAAACGCACACCAGGTAACAGAAGACGAATTCCCGGTAATCCAGCCTCTCAGGGTTCGCCTAGCGGCTGACAAGATCAAGACGGGAAAAGCCCCCGGCCCTGACGGCGTCCCTCCCGCTGCAGTCAAAATCCTGTTTAAAGAGCACCCAGCTGCAGTTGCGGAATTTCTTACCTTCGCTATAAGAACAGGAGAGTTTCCACCAACATGGAAACAAGCAGAAGTGGTCCTAATCCCCAAAGCGAATGGAGGATACCGGCCAATCTGTTTACTAAACGCCCTAGCCAAGGGCTATGAAGCCATCATGGAAGAAAGGCTTAGGCTGTTTGCGGAGGAGTGCGGACTCTTGTTGCCGGCACAATTTAGCTTCCGTAAACACAGATCGGCCCTAACAGCAATTCACAGAGTCCTCAGTAGAGCTGAACAGGTGCGTGAATCCACCATCTGTACAAGACAGCTAATCATGGTCACCCTTCTGGATGTGAGGAATGCCTTCAACAGCCTACCATGGAAGACCATATTGGACACGCTTGTTCGCAAAAAAGTTCCGCCGTACCTAGTTAAGGTAATTTGTGGATACCTTAAGGAAAGGTCTGTTTCAAACGGCAACGTAGTCTTCCCCATGACAGCCGGGGTACCACAGGGCTCAATCCTGGGCCCACTGTTGTGGAACCTCGCATATGACGACGTTCTGCGGCAAACCGGCCTACCCCCGGGAATAGAACTGATTGCTTACGCTGACGATTTAGCGGTCGTAGCACAGGCTAAAACGGAGGCTAAATACAAACAAAGCATTGCACTCGACAGCGGAGTGGATGAAGGCCGCGGGGCTGGCACTCGCCCCAGAAAAAAGTGAAATAATTATCTTAACGGGCAAAAAGAGAGTTCGACCGTTAAACATACAGGTCGCGGGACAACCAATCAGATTCGTGAATAAGGCTCGCTACCTTGGGATCACGTTGGACACGTCCATGACCGGCTTATGGCAGATCAAGAAGGCTATGGAAGAAGCATTAAAGACGGCAAACGCTATTGCCAGGATACTTCCGAATATACATGGACCGCGGACTCATATAAGGAAACTACTGATGACGGTAGCGGAGTCAATCGCGCTCTTCGGGGCTGCCGTTTGGGCCAGGGCGACTCTTAAGTAAAAAAAAAAGCAAAGTTGATCCTGCGCAAAACACAGCGAATCGCAGCCCTTAGGGTAATACAAGGCTACAGAACGGTCAGCACAAACGCAGCTCTGCTGCTTGCCGGAGAAATCCCCTGGGACCTTAAGGCGTCCGAAAGACAGCGCCTGTGGGATATTGGCACACCCACAGAGAGCGACAAAGAAAGAGAGAAAAACGCCACTATAGAGAGCTGGCAAGCAGAGTGGGACGCAATTCCCTTTGGTGCCCCCGGAAAGAGTCTCAGCAAACTGCTCCCCAAAAAAACGAGCGTGGATAGCAAGGCCGGGAGGGGACATAACCTTCTACCTAACGCAGGTTCTCACGGGACATGGCAACTTCCAGTCATACCTTTACCGAATAGGGAAGGCCCCATCAGAAACATGCCTTTTTTGCAACGAAGCCGTGGAAGACACCCCACAACACACACTCCTCAGGTGCCAGGCATGGGAAGAGGCCAGAACCATAGCAATTGGAAAGATTTGTGAGAGATGGTCCAGAGCGGGACTTACCTATCCCGAAGTACAGGACCCCCCGAAAAATGGTATAAAAGAGTTCGTGGAATACATCCTGTGTTCGACCCAAACATGGGAATTGGGAGCGGAAGTTGCACAGGAAGTGCTAAAAACAAAGCACAGAAGATGCAAGGAGAGACAAAATCTTTTTGAGGCCAGCACGGCTGAAGAAAGTGCAACTTTGAATCAAACGGGTTTGCAAGGGCTGGGACAAAGTGCGCTTGACAGGTGGGGGAACCCGTGAGTGACCCCGGCCAATTGATCCGATAGGGCACTCGCCACTACTCCTGATGGCCCATAGCACTGTTCTATGGAGATCTGGGCCATCAGAGAGTAAAGTTTAAGGGGGGAGGTGCGTTTAGTGGGTATGGGTCTCAGCGGCGTAACATCCATCCGCTGGGGTCGAGTCCCACACAGCTTGAGATGGAAACTCCTTTCTCGTAGCAGTAGTGCGTAACTGCATTTAACCCTCCTCCACAAAAAAAAATGTATATATATATATACATATATATATTATATATATATATGTATATATATACCCATATATATGTATATATATACCATATATATATATATATATATATATATGGTGGACCAGCCCCATCTTGGACCTAGAGCCTTGAGTCGTTAGTTTTCAGTGCGTTATGTGACACATTGTGATAACAGACAACATGGACAAATAAATTTGCCGGCGGCTATGTCGGTCCTATATATATATATGTATATATATATATATATATATATATATATATATATATATGTGTATGTGTATATATGTATATATATATATATATATATATATATATGTATATATATGTATACTATATATATGTGTATATATATATGTATATATATATATATATATATGGACTTTATATATATATATATTTAACTCGTAACGGGGTTAACAATTGTCCCGTAGCGAACGTGACGACAAACTACATCAGCCCTAGGTCCAGGCCTGGTGTAGACCACCTGGACAAGGTGCCAAGCACCGCCGTGGCGTTTCCACGTTGTATATCCAATGATAGCCTTTGCCGAAAAAAATCACCAGCGCGTGGGTCCCCCGTAGCCAATCTGAGACACTTGCATATCTTAGTAATAACTCCCTCAGTAATTTTACCTGGGCCCCCTAAGGTCTCAAAGGCAAAAGGTCGAAAGTCCATAGAGTCTCCAATATGTGCATACTTCCGACACTTATTTATTTTCGCATGCGAAACAGCATAACCAGCCTGGGTAGCGCCGTGACTGAAGGTGCTAAAGAGTCAGTCACGGTAGCGTCCCAGACAAGTGTCTTCCCACCTTCAAAAGCTGTTAGGGTCATCCCATCAGGTCGACGAGAGTCGTCTGTGTACAAGCCTGCGGGTTCGAGAACACAAGGGTAGCCGGAAGACCTTAGAGCACGGGCTAGGGTATCATTTAACGCAGCATGTCTCGTCCTACGGCTTAAACTGCGGATGCAAGTTAAGCCATGTTGACCAAGAGGTGAGACCTTTTCGCCACAGCTGCACTCATGTTCCTCGACTAGAGGGACTCCAAGGCGGAGGCCAACGCAGATCCTGACGACAAAGTTATTTAAGAGAGTTCCAACGGGAGCACTCGGTAGCGCATTGAGCCATGCACCAGCACCACTAGATGAAACTGCTCGGAGCCGTGCTTTTTCCACCTCGTCTTCTGTTGAATTAAAAAGAGTGGCGAGTTGTATATCCTCCAACGGCGCGGTCCAGCTTGCCTGGGAAGTAGGTTCTTCTGGAGGGGGTGGTCCAGTGCGTGCCAAGAGACACTCCTTAGAATCTTCTAGTAGAGAACGTAACCGCTCGACGGCTGGGAAGTCTAGTATCTTTGACGCCTTATGCCAGGCACTAGACATTTAATGCGGCTACCGCGGGACCTGCGACCAACACAGCGTCTGGAATGCCTAGGCCTCCTTTTGCCACTGGCAGAAGGGCTTGTCTGCGGGCTGTCTCTGGTAAACTTAGGTTAAGTAAGAAAGACAGGGAGTTCAACGTGTGGGTGTTCAATTGTTCTAGAATATTTAAATCTTGCGTTAGGTCAATCCCACGAAGCAGGTGGTTTACCCGTGCTGTCGAGAAGCAAGACCTTAATAAGAAGAAGAATTATTTGTTTACGTTCGAACAGTGCGGTTGTGTTTCGTGAGTGCTCCGTGTTTTTATCATTTGACACCGGCCTACCTCAGCAGTCCATGACGCGCCGTGTGTCAATCGGTCGATTCTTCTCTCGTGCTTAGTTTGGAGCCACTGTCAGTCGTTGTTTCACGACGGATCGCATTGCTACAGTGTCATCTCATAACAGCCGCGCTGTGACACGGTACACATCCGTCGATTACGTGCACCCGTCCCGCCGGTTAAGAACGTTGGTTCCTTCGATCCAAACGGTGGGGAACAGCTGTGTCAACTCGTCTACATCTGGCGTCGGTTGACTGTTTGTAAACAACGATCGGTTGGGGGTGACATATATATATATATATATACGTGTGAAACCAGTAGCGACGCCTTTTTCGTTTACGTTACAAAAAAGGACGAGAGCTGGGCCGCAGATCTATCCCGACGGATGCGCTCACGGCACATCACCTCCACGGATCCCCACAGAACTCGTAGAACCAGAATACTACTAGTACTAACTTCTGGTGATCTACTTCCGCGCGATCTACCAAGCACAGCTGACCCGGCGTTAAAGACCTCCCGGTGGCTGGTGTTTACGCCCTAGGAGGGTGCGGCGGTCGGACGGTGTGGGGGCTGGAGCGCGCGGAGTGCCGGTTTAACACTCAAAATTGCGTCAAAACGCACTTTTGAGTCTACCGGACTCACCGAAGAGGGTGACGTTCAAGCGCGTCCCAATCGGTCATCCGTTGTGGTTGGCCCATCGCGAACCATGGACAACTCCCCTCCCGTTCCAGTGACCTGCTTAAAATGCTGCTTGGCGATTGCCGAATCCGGGTTGCAATGCGTGGGATGCACATATAGCTTCCACGCATCGTGCCTGTCGCCCTCGAGTTAAGCATTCGCCCAAGGCAACCCCCGGGCCTACAGATGCAGGCTCTGCCGAGTTGGCGAACCCGCCTTGGGAGAGGCCGCACTCTCTCGAATCCACAGCCTCCTAGATGCTCTGGATGGTAACCCTCTTGCGGACATCCTGTCCCTTGTCCTCCAAAGGAGCCGGCTTCTGGAGAGAGAGGTTGTCGATCTGCGGAAGGAGATCGTGGCCCATCAGAGGACGCCGGGCGTCCCCGTGGACGCCTCCATGGATACCCGACCCTCATCTTCTGCCTCGGCGGGCTCGACGCAGGCCGCCCAGCGTGCTAAGAAGAAAGTCCTTCTGTTTGGTGACGGGTCTGTCAAAAAAAATCCGGGTACACCTTCGCGGACAGCTATCCAAACACAGCCGGATCACCGTCTTAAACATGCAGGGCAAAACTGGCCCGCAAATGCTGGAGGAGGCGAGGAAGAAGATGGAGGAGGACCCCGGCGCGCACTACGGGCTCTTCTTCCACCCTGGACCAGGAGACTGCCTGCAGCTCGAGAAGGATGAGCTCCTCTCCGGGACGCGTCCTTTTCCGCGACTTTGTCTCCTGGCTGTCGGCGACCTTCCCAGGATCCCAGCTGACCGTGTACTCCATCCCGCTGCTCCACCCGGAGTGCAAAGCGGCCAACAACGCGCTTCAAATCCTGGCTGAGTCAGGGCCGATGACCTTCCAGCCGCTGACCAGGATCCAGCAACCCATGCTGATCAGAGCGGCGATGGTGTACGACGACGAGCTGGCTGCCACCGTGGCAAACATGGCCACTTTTTTGGGGGAACGCCTTCTCAAGAAGACGCCACCACAGGCTGTGAAGGGCGCACCGAAGAAGGACAAGAAGGGAGAGAAGCCCGGCAAGATGGACACGGCCTCCCAAGTCCCTCCGGAACTTCCGCGACTGTGTCACTTCATGGCCCAGGCGTTGAAAGAGTTCCAGGAGATCAAGGCGCAGCACCAACGCCAACCCGCGGGAGACCAGAGCCTCGGCAGGCGCCAGAAACAGGGCTTCGATGTCAAAGGGAGAACGGGACGTCGCTTCGGGAGCGGCCCCCGTCGCCCCCACTAAACTGTTGTCAGTGGAATTGCGAGGGTTTCGCTTCAGTGATGAGCTGCATTCCCGCAGCTGATCTGGCTGCGTTCGACTTGATCCTTCTTACCGAAACTTTCGCCACGAAACGTTTCGATGTTGAAGGTTTCTATACTCATCACTGTCTCGCAGCGAAGCCCTCCCGTGGTCGGCCAATAGGAGGAGTTTCACTCCTGATCGGCCCCAGACTTAGTAAGTCAGAAATTCTACTAGCAAAAGACAAAAGCAAAAGACTCCCGACTTCGCCTTCGTGGGAATGTACAGCAGTGGTGGCGGCGACACCACGCTGGATCTGCTGGACAAGATCAGCCGAGGGTTAGCCTGCGTCCCCGACGACCGCCCGGTGCTTCTCGCCGGCGACCTCAACTGCAGGCTTGACGAGCCTTTACTCTCTTCTCGTACGGAGGCAGTGTTGGCGGCACTCCAAGAGTATGGGCTCTGGATTTGCTCAGACCGGTCCCTTCCCACCTACTACTCCGACTCCCGAGGCCCCCAAGATAACCCACGGCGACCAGGCAGCTCCACCATTGATATCTTCGCATTCAGGGGTGCCAGCTCTGATATCGTCTTCAGAGGTTGGCCAACGGGCTCGGATATGATGGGACTCAGGAAACACATTCCCGTCGCAGTCGCTCTGGCTGTCAATCCAGACGCTCTGGGCGCCAGGAGACAGGGCGTGTCTAAGGCCATCAACATCGGGCTACTCCGGGAAAAACTTCTGCGGTTCGATCCTGCAGTTCTAGTGGACCTCGATGTGGACGCCCTCTCCGCCATTCTTACCAGCCTCATAATCGATGCAGCTCTTCCCCATGGAGTCTGTTCGCGCAAATCACCGCCCTGGTTTGACAGAGACTGCTATCAAGCAAGGCATTACCTAATGCAGCTTCTGATGGCGTCTAGAGCATGCAACGTGATGAAGAACGCCTACAGCGCGTTTCGGCGAGACTACCGTCTCCTGCTGCAGATAAAGAAGGTGGCCTTCGCCGAACTACAGGAGCAACGACTGGTCCTACAGGCACAGGAGACTCCGTATTCCTACCTGAAGGGGCCGTTCAAGTTCACGAGCTGTCCCATCGCGCCCGTGAAACTTCGATCCTACTTCGAGCGTATGTTCACGAGTGCTTCCACCATCCCGGTCTCCATCCCCGCTACAACTCTTCCCGCAACCGCCTGGGAACAAGAGTTTGCGCGGTCTCTTGAGTCATCGTTCTCTGAGGACAAGGTCTCCAGCTCCATTCAGCATCTCAAGAACAACAAGGCGTTTGGCGCTGACCGCGTGAGAAACGAGCACCTAAAGGTGGCCACCTCGCTGGTCCCCCTCTGGACAACCCTCGTCAACAAATGCATATCCCAAGGACGCATTCCTGAAACATGGAGGGAGTGCATTTTGAAGGTGATCCCCAAGGGTAAAGGCGACCTTCTCCTTGAGTCATCATGGAGAGGGATAGCAAAGAAAAGCTGTGTGTACAAGCTGTTGTCGTCTTTGCTGTACAGGCGACTGTCCTCGTACCTGGAAGTCAGAGGGGCGCTCCCACAAGAACAACACGGCTTCAGACGGCACAAGTCAACATCCACAGCATGCGGCGAACTTCTAGATGAGATAACTTCATCGTTGCAGAAAAAGCGGCGGCCACTGCACGCCGTCTTCGTGGACCTAAAGTCCGCGTTTGACGTGGCACCTAGGGACACCGTGTTGGAGAAACTCGCCCGCTTCGGCATCGGCCGACCACTGCTCTCCCTTCTGGCATCGATTCTCCAACCCAACTCTATCGCTCTGAATGATGGAGTCTGTGAGCATCCGCCATTCCTCCAGACCACGGGGTACCCCCAGGGGGACAACCTGAGTCCCCTGCTCTTTGCTGTTCTCCTAAGCGACCTGCCCGCCCTTGTCAAGGAGCTGTATCCCATGGTGGGCATTCTTCTATATGCGCACGACATCGTCATGTTTAGTCGCATCAGGCGGGACCTCCAGGCTTCTATCAAGGTGCTGGAGAAGTACTGCGACAACAACGGCATGTGCGACGATCGGCGAGCCACAGAAGCTCTCACTGTCGACCGCCCTTCAACTCTTCCACCTCAAGGTATCTTCGGTTGCCTCCTATGGAATCGATGTCATCTGGGAGCACCTGTCGGCACATCAGCTGGACCAACTGGACAAGGTCAAAGCAACGTTCTTGAAGAGAGTCTTGGGCTTACCGCGGAACGCCCAGAACCGACTGGTGTATGCGTTGGCCGGGACAGGACCATACCTAGAGGACCTCGTGCCACGCTTCCAGCTCCGGCCCACACCTGCTCTTCAATCGTTCAGGACTACCTTCGCAGAGAAGATGCGCGAAATCCCCACGGATTTCTACCGAACTCGAGCCATGACATCCTCTGCTTGGAAGGAACCCCTGCAGAACCTCCGACATGTCATTACTCGATACGCTGTGCATGGCCTCCATCACCAGCTTTGTTCGCAAAGCGACTTTCATGAGCCGCAAGCAACCTGTGTAGACACCAGCATTGCCCCCGATATCATTTCGACCAGAGTGGATCACGACGGTGGCAAGGGAAGTACTAATGACCATTGTTTTAAATCATTGAAATGTAATATACCTTTTGGTCAATAAATGAGAAGTATGATGATGAATAAGAACAATCCCCCTTGTGTGCACCCAAAGACCCAAGCGGCTTGAGGAGGATTTTAACTTATCCACCCCAGCAGATAACTGTTCTTCACTTCCCGTCGTCAAGAAGTGGCACGCCTAATTAAGTTAATGGTTGGCCCTTATTTGTCCTAATACATTCTGGGAAGAAGGTCGGTTATCAGTCTGATCGAGGAGTCGGATATTGATGATCCCGACACAAAGAGTTCGCATTTTTGTGGGTTGAGGCATAACCCGCTTTTTGTTGCAAAATCCAGTATTTTTCCGCATATCGCGGCCACAGTTACAGGGTCACCGGCTAACACGCCATCATCTAAGTACCATATATTAAATGGGGACTCGAGAGAGTCTATTAGCTCCTTGATGGCGAGGCAAAACAGTGGAGGCCCTAATGGGTCGCCCTGCTGCAGGCCCGACTGTGAGAGTATGACGTGGTCCATCAATAGCAGTTGAGTTGGGTTTCTGTATGCCTGCACAAAGTAGTGGTATAAATCAGGCGCATAGGATACAACAGCTTTTAAAAGATGGTCACGTCGAACGCTGTTAAAAGCATTCTGAAAATCTAGTTTGACCATGACTATGTCCTTCTGACCTAGATTCAAGATAGGCTCGTGCGGCATGGATCGCCACTTCTGTTCCACTTCTAGCAGCAAAGCCAAGCTGGTGGTCACCTATTGCTTCCTCAAATTGCGACGAATTTTTCCAACAGGCGATCTTTGCTGCTATCCTGCGGAGTGTAGATGAGCATGCAATAGGGCGGGTTGTGCCATCCCTCTTTTTCAGAGCAAATAACCTCGCTCCAAATATGATTGGTATGAGATCTCTTGGCGGCTCTCCTCGTAGTAAAATTTCAATGAGTTTGGCAAGTGCATCGGCCAAAACCTCCGCTCGTTTACCCATTGCTCGAGAAAGTAAATCTTGCAGAAGCCTTGGTCGAATGAAGTCAAGACCCGCAGCGGAGCTTCTAGAAAAGCTTCCTACTGCGCGGTAAATATCTTCCCTTGACACGTGGAAGCTTCACGCGGGAGACGCTTCGGCAGGAGGATGTGTCCACCTCAAGTCCGTTGGTGTGCAGGGATGCTTGTCACGTAGAGCTTCTACGTGGTCGGACTCGACACCGAACGTGTCGCATGAGCTTATGAGCCTTGCAGCGCCCGACACATCACCATCGGTTAACTTTGCAACCACTCTTCTTGTTAGGTCTTCTTCAGAAGTGCCAATTTTTCTGTGTTTCTGGTGACCGACTCGACCGGCCAATCCGTCGAGTCTGAGACCGTTCTCAAAGTCTCTAAGGTTTGAGCGTATAATGTCTGCCAGCGAACACGACTCATTCTTGACGTTAGGAAGGCGAAGTATAACAGGGCCAAACGATTGTAGAGACAACCATGCTGAATTATGATTGTAGGTTACTACATCGTTTACGACCTTCACAAGGCATTCTAGCACAAACCTTCTTGCTGTTTTGGGTATTATACGTATCATCCTTACATTTTTAAAACAAACTGAATATGAGATGTCATGTATGAAAGTTGTACACGCGTGTCTTCTGTAGCAGGCTGCCTATAGGCGTTTGATCCTGGATGCATAGAATTTATGTGTCTCCGTAAGCCCCTTGAAGTAAATGTCTTTCGACATATTGGGCAGTCGGATTTATGGCTAGCTGAAGAGGACGAAGAAACTGCGAGATCTTGCGATGATAAGATATTATCTGGCATTATGAGCATTTTCTGAGTTTTTTCGCCAGTGGTAACAGAGCTAACAAGGGCTGTAGTACCTCTGTCACCACCTTAATAGCTTCTGCCAAATCAGGGCTCACAGTTTTCAACGCATCTGCAACCGAGCCTAAATTTCCAAGGGCTCTAGCTGTCTGAGTAGACTTGCGGCTCGACTGGAGAGCCAATCCTCGGTAACGTCGAACGCGTGGACGGCCATAACTTCTCATATATTGACTCGACTTCTTAGCAGCTTTGCGTGGGGGAACCGCAGGCTTCGGGAGAATTAACTGAGGCGTTCGGTCGTCAGCTGCTGACGAGATACCTCTGACAACTGCAACGTAACTTGGGCCTGGCGTTACAGCTTCCGTGGTTGCAGCGACCTGAGGAGGTATTTCGGCATTTCCAGCTCGTCTCCAATGATGGCTGTAGGATGTACAATCCTCACCTGTTGAAGAGTTCGAGCTTCTAATAGGATACGATTGCGTTCCCCCTGGTAGGACAGTCTCGGACAATTAGGTGATCCTGCTGCGTGAGCACCTTTGCAGTTCACACACTTGGGGGTATTGGTGCACTCAGCCGCCAGGTGATCTGCTCCCCCGCATTTACGGCATGCGCGTTGCAACGTACAGCTACTCGCTATATGGCCCGTGCGTTGGCACTTAAAACATAAAATTGGCTGGTCGGCTTCCAAAACCACATTGTGCATCTTATATCCTAAAAATAGCGAAGCGGGTGGGTGATGATCAAAAGTTAAAATCACTTTCGTTAGCGGCTTTTTTGTGCCCCGTTCGCTAGTGTGTAAACGACGAACTTCAATCACACCATAACCAGACAGTTCCGAAAGAATTTCACTCACTGTGAATATCGTGGGTACACCGTGGATGCGTGCGCGGAATCTTGAAATGGATGCACAAGTTGCCGTCACTGGTATATCGCCTATTATTGACACTGCGAGTATTTGCTTGGCCGTGCCAATAGTTGGGGCCCATAATACAATGCCTTCACTACCACCAGAAATTCTGCATGAAGGAAACATCTCATGAATGCACTTAAACATCTTCAATAGAGATCCCTCTGCAAATTCAGACTTCTTCTGTACATTTGTTTGTTTCTTTCGTATGATTACCTTGAAAGTCCGCTGGCATGATGCCGTATAAAACGACACGCTATTAGAATTTCACAATTACAATCAATTAAAAACGTTAAAACTATTTTAGAAAAAGATTTGACACAATCTCGCGTTGAACCCGGGACTTCTAGATGGAAATCGGGGTCTTCCCGCTTCTTCCACGGAGTCAGCTGGCGATGCGCCGTTGCTTCACGCTAAGACAGCGAAGCAGCGTAAAACGTAAACAAACACCTTCTACGGTGACGTTATAGATCGAACGCCACCGCCTGTCAGGCTAAACGGAGTCAAAGCCCCGACAGCACTAGCTTGTGCACTTTTAAGTGTGTTTTGCACCACACTCGAAGCCTAACAGTTTGCACTGTCACTGTAGCAAGTTTCCTTGCAATGTCTCACTTTAGCTAGATAAACGAATCACATAAACAGGAGCAGATGTAGAACACGTCCGCCCACCGTCGCATCGAACACCATATATATATTTATTCAATTTCAAATCATTCACGGTCGGACCATGGCATTTGGGTCCCTGCGAACGTGTGCACCATCACGGGGGGTCCAGTGTAGGGACCAGCCATTTCTGGAGGGTTCCTCGAACCGAGGCCGCATTGCCCCGTTGCACATCCAGCGACAGACGCTGTCTGAGGAAATCACTTGCCCGCTTATCTCCGCTGGCTAGAATTAGCCGCTTCCCGACCTTCTGTAGCAAACTGCGAGTAGACGGACCCGGCCCACCAAGGGTCTCGAAGGCAAGTGGGTGAAACTCGTACGGGTAACCGATGTTCTGGTACTTTCTAACCTTGCCTGCCTCGGCGAGAGCCTATGCATGACCAGCCTGAGCCGCGCCAGCACTGACCATTGAAGGGGCTAATGAGTCAGTAACTGTCGCGTCCCAAACCAGCATGCATCCGCGCTCGAACGGAGTCAAGGTCAGACCGTCAGATCTCTTCCCGCCTTCTCTGTCTAGTCCGACGGGCTCCAGAACGCACGGCAGACCACTGGATCGTAGAGCTCTGCTAAAGGTTTCGTTCAAGGCTTGGTGTCTTGCTCGCCTAATTGCGCTGACAATACAGGACAGCCCGTGGTGTCCATCCGGCTGGACGACGTCTCCGCAGACGCAGGCATGGGTCTGTTCCTAAACGAAGTCCGACGCAATCCTTACCGACTCGTCATCTAACAGGGTCCCGATTTGAGCACAGGGTATGGCGTGGAGCCATGCGCCCGCCCCCTTGGAGGAGAAGGCGCGCAGCCTGGCCTTATCGGCGTCCGTGGCGCATTCCGCAATGAGGTTTTTGACTCTTTGCTCATAAAGAATTGCTGCCCATTCTCTCTGGTGTCCAGCTTCGGCGGGCTCGTAGCCGCACAGGGCAACTGCCTTGCGGTGGCTTGTCTCCAGTCGGGCTTCTAAGTCCGTGAGAGCTACAGAATCCAGGAGGGTTCTTGCCTGTTGCATAGACCTATGGAGGGAAGCTGCCAGAGCTGTCTCCGATAAGACAGTCGCATCAGGTAACCCTAGGCCACCCAAAAGAACGGGGAGTAGAGCTTGTTGGCGCGCACGAGCGGATAGGCTGAGGTTTAGCAACGCCTCTAATGTAGACATCACGCGGTCGTTGAGTCGTTCAAGGATTCCTAAAACAAGTGGTTGAGACGAAGGGCCGAAAATGATGATCTCAGAAGAAAAAGGCCTCGGTGAGAACCTGCCAAGTGAATGCGTGACATTGCATTTTCTAGCTTGACCAGCCATCTCTCGAGGACATCCGGAACTCCCTGCGGGAATAGGGGGACGCCTAGCAACTCTAAATTCGTGCCGACGGTCTTGCACCCTGGGAGAGCCTCTAGCACTTCGGAGTCAGCAGCACCTCCTACAGCATGGACTTCATATTTTGCAGAGTTTAGGGCCAGGCCACTCCGCTCAGCAAACTCAATGACTCGGTGGATGTCCCTCAATACCGCATCGGGGGCGCCACCCAGAACACCGTCGTCCAAGTACCATACATTTATGGCAGGAGAAGGCAGGAAGGCTCTTTATAAGCTAGTTCCATCTGGTGGAACATACTCGGGACATAGGCTTTTACCGCACTCAATAAGTGGTCCCTCCGAATACTGTTAAAGGCGTTTCTGAAGTCAAGCTTGACCACAAGGGTAGCTTCAGAGCGTAACTCCAGGAAGGACCGAGTCGAGTGCACTGCGGTTTCGCATCCTCCTGGTGTCGCAAACCCAAGCTGAGCATGTGAGATGTCTGCCTTGTTCTCTAAGATGCCAATCTTTGCCGTCAGCCTCCGGATTGCAGATGAACATGCGATGGGCTTTACGCTGCCATCTTTCTTCTTAAGGGCGAAAAGTGTGGCACCAAAGATGAACGGTCGCCATTCGGAGAGCGGCGAACCCCAGCGAAGAAGATCAACGACTTTGGCCAGTGCAGCCGCAAGTCGGTCGGCGGCAGCTCCTAGAGCGGGAGATAGCAGATCTTGTAAGAGCCGTGGTCTGATGAAATCTAGGCCTGCGGCTGAGCTTCGCGAAAACGTTTTTATGGCAGACCGAACATTGTCGGCTGATGTGGTTCATGGCAAGGGCACGTGAGGAGGGCTAGGCCAGGACAGAGGTGAAGGGGCGGGGGGGTGTTTATCCCACAGTAAAGCCGTCTCGCTGGGCTTGTGTGCCAGCGTGTCTTCTGAGATTAAGACCCTGGCCGCCGAAGAAACGTCGCCTTCCGATAGCTTGGTAATGGCTAGCCGCACGGTGTCAACTGTCCGCTGCCGGGGACGTAGGTTTGAAGGAGGGCCACTACCATCGTCAAACCGTTTCCCCTGAGCAAAGTTGCGAAGGTTCTTCCGGACGATAACCGCCAATGACCGGTCATCCTTCCCACCATCGGGGAGGCGTCGAGCCCGGTGGCGTGGTGACATGCGTCTGCGCCTCGCGACCGGAGGAGACACATAGGTGCGCGGGTTCGAACCTCACTGTCGCACATTTGTATTTACGGGGGTCCGTCTCTGAAGCAATGCGCAAAGCAGTCCCATGGACGTTAAATCTTGGCTGAGAGTCAGCTCCGAAAGGACCATCGGGGAGGCGGAGGACAACAGGCGCGAAGGAGAACAGAATAAGCCAGGCCGTGTCGTCGTTGTTCTCTGCGACTGAGCACAGGACCTTGGTAAACTCTTCGGCTACTTGCCTACGTACTGATTTTGGCAAAATGCGGACCAACCGCAAGCGGCGAGTGACATCTTGAATAACGCCGATTAACCCATGCGGTAAACCGAGAGTTCGAGGGCTGTGAGTCGTCGTTTATGTTATAGGCAACTCCTCCGTGCTTAGTCGGCCTGTGTCGACGTAGACCTCTTCGTGTAAACGAAAGCCCGCAGGTTGGGCAGGGGGCCCTGTTGGGGTCCGACTGCCCGGATCGCGGGCTGGCGGGCCCGCGGTTAGGCGTGTTGTCGTTGTGGTCTGTCATTACAAGGCGAGACCTTTTAACTTGCCCACCACGGAAAGCAGTCCCATGAGAGGTCGCAAGGCTTCCTCTAGGGACCTCAACACGGCAGATAATTCTGGTCTAATTCCCTGCATTAGATCAGCCAGTCCCGAGAGCGACGAACCGGTATCGGCGCTCTGGCGAGAGTTACTTGTTCTCGGGGTCTTTTTCGAACGGCGGGAGCGCTGGGTCCTAACTGTAGGCGACCTGTAGCTGCGTTTCTTCCTCTGGATCTTCGGTATGCGCTTTGGGTTGGGTAGAACGACCTGCGGATCGGCCCCCGCTGCTGGCGAAATACCCCTGACCACTGTAGCGTAGGTGGGACCCCGTACCTCGGAAGACGGGCCCTCCTGGACAGAAGCCGAGCGACACTGGACAGCTTTACCGATGACCGCGTCGGGGTAATCCTCTCTAACCTGCTGGAGCATGCGGCCCTCGAGCATTATTCTCCTTTTTTCATAATAATAATAATAATAATAATAATAATAATAATAATAATAATAATAATAATAATAATAATAATAATAATAATAATAATAATCATCATCATCATCATCATCATCATTTAAATATGTTTTAGAAATGGCCAAAATATACAAGAGTATCACTAATTTCTAAATTATATGTCCACAAAACCCCAACAATCGCTACTTTGGCATCTTCTCTTAATCAGCCTGCAGATATTCGATTCATGTGGAGACGTGGGACCGCTGCTGTTTATAGACCACGCTAGCTGTCATGCAGTAACTCTGAAATGTCGCCGTAAGTGGTTTTATACAGTGCATGTATGTATGTATAAGTATAAGTAAAACCAATTCGTAGCGAAGGAAGTTGTCACCAACAGTCGACAAGGATGCCACGATCAGCGGTCGAAGTTGTCACGAACAGAGCGCGAAGCTGTTATGAACAGTGGGCGGCATTTCGATGGTTCATCTGGCCTTTCTTTTCCCATCCACTTGCACACTAGACTTCTAATCATAAGGCTAGTCCTTTATCAGCTAAAGAAACTATCCACTCGGTGTGCGAGCTTTAATTGCAGCATCCGGCAGAACCTGCTTCGTTTAGCTTAATATTGGAGCGACTCACCAATTATATGTAACGCTACACCGACACACACACACACACACACACACTCATTACTAGCTCTCATTACTACTAGCTTATACGCACGAGTACGGCGTTGTGCCGCAGAAGCTATAGTCTGATGGCGAAAGGCCACAAACGTCAGGCATTTATGTATGCAAAGGGGAGAAATCAATCAGCCCACCTACACTTTACAATTAAAAAAATGCCTACCTTGTGTAAAACTTCTTAGCAGGCATTTGTTGTCGTTGTTCGGCCGTCTATCCTAGGGCTTTGGGATAGAGCTATTTAATGTTTATTTATACATTATACACAGCATAATTCTAATACGTAATCAGAGCAGACCCGGTAGACGACTGCCTGAGGGCAGCGAACCTAGCACCGCAGCCGCATTTCCACGTTGCACTTTAATTGATATTCTTTGTGGCAGAAATTCCCCTTCCCTTTTCTCATCCTTCTCACTTGCCGCTCTTTTCCCAATTTCTTTCAGAAATTTTACTGTTGATTCGCCTATGACTCCCATTGTTTCTATGGCAACTGGCTGCACTATAAAAGATGCCTCTAACTCGCGGTACTTCAATTTTTTCCGCGCTGCTCCGCTAAATTAGCAACAGCACCTGCTGATCTTGAAGCTCGGCTTCTATAAGACGGCGCCAGCGTGTCCCTGGGATATATACAGAGGAGTAACGCCGAGTATTGGTGAAAATTTGCATGGCCTCCTTGTCTATGCACTCACAGAAAGCACTCTACTTTCTGATAAATGCAATTTTATGAGGGACGATTCTTTACCATATGGCCTATAAAAAGTCACATGGTAAATAATTATCGAAGAAAAAATATGTACTCTTATTACAATGTAGTAGACTACATACTCATACTGTTAGCAATTAGAAGTCTCTCTTAGCAATGGGAAAACGACGAGATGGGGCAATATTTCTGCCTGATTAGGAAGAGAAAAATCTGAAGTTTTGGAAGGCAACCACTCTTTATGTCGTGTATGCCTGGCAGGCGACTCTCACGGCTTGTAAATCTTGTGCGACTGCGTACAAAGCTAAGAAAATGCCAGCCAGAACATGACGCATTTCAGCTACTCTTCAAAGCGCCTTAGACGCTGGGTATTTTAACTAATATATATTTATCGAAGCTGGCGAAAATAGTGTCAATGGAGGATAGCGAATGCTTGAAAAACCCGTATTCTATAAATCAACTATATTTATACGTACAAATAGGGACCGTCATAGCAGCCAAGACTTAAAATAAGAGAGAAAAATGATGAGCGATTTGCATTCTCATTGTAATTAAATAATAACTAGTAAACAGTGAGGTTCCAAGCAAGGTCATCTTCAGCGATGAGACCCACCTTCATGTTGTGAAGGTGGGCCTCATCGTAGGTGCAACATAAAAAAGCATGTTGTTGGATGCTTCGTAAATAGGCAAAATTGTAGCAATTCGATTTTTTTTTGTTTCCAAAAGAAGGTGCATCCAAACGCTTCATTGCTTGGTGAGTATGTTGGACTAGAGGCATCATTAGACCATTTTCTTCGAGATGCTGTCGGGAATGCACGAGCAGGTGAGTGGTCCTGGGACAAGCTAACACAATTGTTTGTCCCTCAACTGAATAGTATGGATCTCAAATGCATGTGGTTCCAACAAGACGGTGTCTCTTGCCAACACCACAAAGCACCATGAAACAATCGCACTATTGTACCAGGTATATGGTCTTATAATAGCTAGCCTAGATTGTGCTATATAACGCTTTTAGACTTTTTCTCTGGCCTTTTTGATGTCTAGCGTTTATGTTAACAAACTTACGATCACCCAAGCTTCAAAGCAATATATACGATGCTGTATTACTAAGATCCAGCCACAGTTATGACAAAATGTGATTGAAAATTTCGTTATACGAAAAACACGTGCCAGAAAAGCCGAGGAGGGCATTTTATGTTGTATAACACAAAATTTCCACATGCCTATTTTATGAATAATTAAATATGTATTGGAATAAACATTAACAAGAAACTGAACAAATAAACGTTTCTTTATTAAATAAAAACGTGATCTACTTGCAATGTAAATTTTCCGCAACAGATTAAAAAACAATAAAATGTTGCACACCGTGTTGTTAAAGTCACCTTAGCGACTCACAAACGTACTAATCTATAGTCTCTGTCACTTACGTGGTTAGCCCCTCCTGAGCTGCGCATACGGTACAAGGAGAAGTAAGTAACGAGGTTTAGGTACTGCTGAAAGCATCCATCACCAGTTGCGTGACTGAGTCGATAAACGTATAAATAAATGTACCATTTCTCTAGATAAGAGAGTATTGGTCTTGTGCAGTATTTAGGGTGGCTGGATTGCTTCGTATAGGTAGTTGAATTTATTCTGCTTACTAGTGACGCCTCTATCTTAAAGTTAACTAAGGGGCATCTTGAGCTCTTCAACTCTCAGGCTACAGGGAGTCTGCCTAGATTACCTTAAAGGATTCGTATCACTGCAGCGGATCCCGTGAAATTTTTCCATACAATGTTGAGGACCAAGCCTATCTGTGTTCTGTTGAGAAGGAAGCATTTTGTTAAGCATAGCAGTCGTGCGCTTACATAGGGTTGTGGTACATAAAATAATGCCATTAACTATTTGCTGCTCCGCTCGTCTGTAGGAGACTTCTTTGCAGTCCTAGCGAGGATTTAGAAGATTTTTTTACCGCATAGCTTACATAAGGTGTTCCTGTGCCTTTCCCAAAATCACGCTCAGGCACATAACCGTAAATGTAGGTGTTACCGGGTTCCCATTTAGGGGTAATTTTAAATTCTGGGAAGAGCGCTTCAGACCGTTTAAGGGAATTGTTTGCATTTTTTGGTGGAGCCAGTTTGAGGGCTAGTGTATGGAGAGGTTGTTGGATATCCCCCAAGTTTCGCTATGTATATATATATATATATATATATATATATATTTATCCTTATCGCAAATTTGCTTTAGCTATGCTTAGCATGCTCTTAATGGCTAAGTGTAACACGGACTCGAAAATGTCCTCTAGTTCCATTACAAATCATCTGTTGATAATATCCGCTCCGCTGGCTCGGAGGGGCAGGAAAGAATATTTATTTGGTGGTATGCCGAGCGGGTTTCTTGCGGTTTAGCGGATGTTGGGATATGGGCCAGGCGTATTATTTTTAAACACCTAGGGTAATCTCCGCTAGCACATAGTTTATCCATCATGTGTCGGAATACCTTTGGGTAGATCTGTGAGAGTGAGAGTACTGTTTGAGAGGGACAAGCATTTGCGCCGGAAGCTTTTCGTGGTCATATGCCTTTGGTGACGATTTAGATTTTTGTCATTTTGTTTCGCACGATCTTGCACCCTTCACCCCATCCGTTTTCTTCGACCTCCATGCATAGTACGTTTCAGCGGCCTGCTTTGCTATTGTTAACTGCTCTATGTTGGCTCTTCGTACATCCCTGTATTGTTTGCATAGGTGGGAGAGTAGTTCTGACCAGTACCTCGCTCCGCGATGTGCGCATATTTGCACGTTCGTAGGGCACGGACGTGTTTTGTGAGCGCTCGGTGTCCTCTGATCGGGGCAACTCATAAATTGGTGTTCATGGTTTCCAATTTAAACAAAATGAATATCGAAGTGGACTATAAACGGCTATGATCGGACAAAAAACGAAGAGTGCAGATGTTTCAATAAGACGAGATGATCCGACCCAATAATAATAATAATTATTATTATTATTGTTATTATTATTATTATTATTATTATTATTATTATTATTATTATTATTATTATTATTATTATTATTGATTTGTTTATCCACCACGAATTGGTAGTATAGTGCAAAAGTTCACATATCAGTTTGTATAGGCTATATTTCATAGGCTAAGAATATCGTTGACAGTTGATTGTAGTGACGATATTTCGATAAACGAGCAAGTGAGTACGTGGTAACGTCCGATATCGCACTCGCCACAACATTTACATACGCACTTGTCAATTTCATAACAATTTCCGCTCAGACATATAAGGTGATGGTAACCATGCCATGTTGTTCGGCATAATATTGATCTGTTTTTCTGTGATGACAATTTCCATTTATTGATGCAAAAAGCAGGACCCTCGACATAGAGACCCATTACAAATGTCATGTTGCGGGGGTTTCTTAATTCTCTGTAGGCCTTTAGGATGTGTGTACTGAACGGTATCTTGTCCAGTACTAAGTCCTCTACTAGTGTGCGTTCGTGGCATAGCTTTAGTGTAAGCGTCGCCGATGCGTTCCTTGGCAAGCCCAACGTGCGCTTTATGAAATAAGATTTTATTTTGTCTATGTTTTAAGGACTGTAATTGTAAAATGGGGAGCAATTTTGTGAAGGCAGTATCTTACTATAGGAGCATTTTTATTCTAAAAAAATTGGGGCGATTTTTAGGCCTGTGTCAGTAACGTCTCCTACTAGAATCATAAGCGGGGGGTCACTGTTATTCCTAGATAACAAAAGTGATTGACGAGTTCAATATTTACTTTCCCTATCATAATGCACCGGTCATCTGCGGCGTGCAATCCGCCTTTACTAAATCGTAGTATTTTTGTTTTGGCTATGTTGATTGTCAGTTGGTTTTCTTGGCACCAATCTGAGGCTCCCTGTAAATAGAACTGCAGGTGGTTTCGTGTCTTTGCAAGCACTACTAAGTCGTCGGTATAAAATGCATGTGTCGCTTTTACATTTTTGAGGGCGTCCGCTAAGCCAGCTATCTACAGTATAAAGAGGAACGGGCTTGCGGAGCCACCCTGGACAACTCCAGTTTTTTATGCTACTGGCCTGCTGACATAATGAGCCCCTGAGTTTTTGGTAGTAATTAAGTTTACTTGCAGCATGTCACGTATCAGAGTAAACATTGTTCCCTCTATATAATATCAGGTTTGATGTGCTTTAAGAAGTCAATCTCTTCTAACGCAGTCAAATACAGTTTTAAAATCGATAAAAGCGGCATATGTCATCTCTTTTTTATCTTGGCGGGTCTTTACATGGTCTAAAAGAAAGGCAACGGCATCCGATGTAGATCGCCCTTTTGAGAATCCATGTTGTTCGCATGCTCAATCTAGGCCTATGGCCTTATATAAGCGTTCTACATTTGCCGCTGTGTAGGCATGCGTTGTACAATGGCGGGCTATTTATTATTGTTATTAGAGGGTGTCATTGGAGCTTCAGAGAGGCAACGCCAAGATGATGTTGAGTGGTCAGCGACACTCTAGCAATAACAATAATGTTATATAATTAATATTTTTGTAACTGTGATACATGTGCATAATGATAATAATAAACTTCTGTTCCAAAAAAATATTATTATTATTATTAATTTGTGCATTTTTTCAGACTTGCACGCCTACCTGCATATTCATAGTCTACCTCTCTGTATGCCTCTGAGCTGCTCATATTGAGCGGCTTATGGCGCGTATTAATGGTGTAGGTGTCCAAGCGTGAACACGTAATAAGTGGACTAAAGACTCAGTTTGCAGTTTAACGCTTTAAACTGGCAGATTGGAGCACATAAAGCAGGATACATTTTACATTGATCTGACAAAAGCCGGCGTTAAAATACTGCGATCTGAAAATGGTGAATCGCTGCGAACAGCAGGTCTATAATTAATTATAATTTTAAATTACAGAATTTGCTTACTGCCCAAAAATGTTCTACTAACAGCTCTTATAGCTAGCACAAGAACACCTGCATGGGTATTTTCCTTTGAACCAAACTATGATCGCGTATTGCAGTCCGCGGTCGATGGCATTTATAAAAAACGGCGCGCTGCTTATTACTTCCAACTTGGACACCTTACAGTGTGGAACCTTCAAGTTTAACTACATAAGTAATTAAGTCATGTTACCCATGGCTGCCTTAGCGCGTAGTTTGAGAACCCACATCACTGATAATCTCAATTTTTTTAGCTGCCATATAGCGCAGTCAGTCAAAGCTGCATTTTGAATTCTAAACGGCATTTTTATTGTTCCTTATTATTGATGAGATGCAAGAAGCTGGCTAGAAAAACTATCGTAAAATGGTTGCGTTAGCGATGCTTTTTTACAACTACTGCGAAAATGCCTTCATCCCTAGTCTCCGATTTTAGGCAATGTCACTTGACTCGTTCACGCCAGCTGAGGCGAATTAATACAAAATCAAATAACGTGAGTTCTTTTAATTTTACAGCGTCTTAAGCTTTAGCTCGTTTGCAGCTTATTAATTGTCAGTTTGCATGGTGTGGACACACACAACACGGTTATCGCAACCAATTGCATGTTGACCACAGGTGCTTAAGGGAACAGTATTCCCATTTGTTTGCTCATTTGTAGGCCAATTGTGTTGACGTAATCCCCCCGTGGAAGTCCCAGCAAATAATCTGGGACATGCTTGAATTTCACATTTGCCATTTCGCAGAAGTGAGTTGATAGCAACCAATGATTTATGATATAAGTAAATAAGTATTAGTACCAAGGCGATGACGCTAGTTCGCGGCGGACGGCTTGAGGCAAATATCTATGTCGCTAATCAAACCATAGCCACGCCAAATTACTGAAAAGTCACTAAGTTGTATCTTCTTAGTCATAACTGAGTAAATAATTTATTGTGTTAAACACATGTCCGTTGCATAATATGGTTTCGAACTTGCTTGCCTACTTAGTAATTGCTCCAGGTTGGGCTGGGCGCAACTGTGTCGCTTCGTCTCCTATTCGGCCATTCAAACAATTTATGTCCTATTGAGGCCAAGGTCCTGGTGTCTTTTGTCGACTCCTAGAGCATGCCTGAAGTTTGCTTGACACCCAGCCAACTATGTATTTTGTCCTGGGGGGGGGGCTGTGGCTCAAACTCTAGCTCACTCATAGCGGATCTAGGCATCTCGAAGACCGAAACTAGTGTCGACAACTCGACAAACTGGGCACAAACAAGAGCAGCTAAAAATTAAAGGTAGTGATTCATAAAATCATTTAGAAGTATACGATAGCAGATCTAAGCAATTCGTTAGAGTTTAACAGGCCTGACTTAAAAACATTACTAGTCAAATAATACAATGCGTTTTATCATTTATTTTTTTACTAACTTAATATAAAGTTATGTAAAAAAAAGAACTTATAAATTGATTTTTATTTGCTTAACAAGCGCGTGTGCACATGTCGTCTTTTTAAATCCGAGGCGCATAACGCTGCGGCTGATCCGCAGCGTGTAGTTATACTTTGGCGACGTGGGAATTGTGCACGAAACAACACAATTTAGCTGCAAAATGCCCCAAAAATCGGATAGCTGGCTAAGGCTCCCCGAAGCACTGCAAGTATCAAGAAATAAGTTGTTGTTGTTGAACAACACCATTGTTCACTATGATACAGCATTGCATATGCTGCCCTCATCCGGCGTAAGCAATTTCTAGCGTTTCCAGAGCACGTAATGAAAGTCATGAGCAGCATATCGCGTGACTAGATGACGGCACTTATGTTGCGGATCCTTCTAGTGCCAAGATTTCATCGTCTACATGGAAATAGTAAGTGCTTATCGCATCTTCTCGTCGCGTGCTTATCTTCTGGAAAAAAGGGTGTAAAACAGGCGAAAAAGCAAAACTAGATCTACTATAAATGGACGGGTGCCTAAGAGTGCGTCCCAGAGTAACCCGAGAACCATTTTGAGAAGTGTTGCTTTGACCTTATTGAGACTTTCCTCTCGCATGAAGCAACTGAGGTCGCCTTGGTGTTGCATAGGTTTAACGCAGCCGCCAGGAAGAACTTCTGGAAATATAGGATCGTTGACGTCAAAATGCCTTTAGTAATGCGTTCGGTAATATAAATTCTAAATGCTGTTCCTTTGACATTATAAAGTCAACGTCTGGATAGCATAATCGGTTCTACGGGGGAGTCTCAAAGCCGTAACCGACCGTAGGCGGCGGGTCACCCTTCTGCTTGAAACTTGCGCGATTTTGTCTTGATGACGTTACCGCAAAGCTGGTTGTTTAGACAGAATTGCTGCAATGTGTTCAGAGCGCCCTGAAAATTTATCGGTATCTTACTGTATAGGACGAGGTCGTCTGCATACAGCAATACGCCGACGTGTGTTTCCTTGTCGAAACCCATGTTGTTTTGGGGAAAGCGCGCCCTTGACTTCCAAGCAAAAAGCAAGCTTGTGCGTGAATGCACTTGACAACAATTTATTGAGACTGTCAAGTCTTTTTTCATCGTCCCTGAATGGATTCGGGGGTCCCTGTAAGCAAGGAAAACCGGCAGATCTTGGTTCTCGAATAAAAGTGTTGATTTAAGCATAGAAGCGTGCTCGTTTGTTTGCACTCAAGGCGCATAACAGTTCATGATGAGTCAACGCGTCTACACGATTAGCACAACGACCTCGGTGGGGCAC
Organism: Dermanyssus gallinae; assembly: GCA_003439945.1. Lineage (NCBI taxonomy): Eukaryota > Metazoa > Arthropoda > Arachnida > Mesostigmata > Dermanyssidae > Dermanyssus > Dermanyssus gallinae. The sequence goes on along the minus strand of QVRM01001533.1, from coordinate 47,040 downwards.
AACTAAGCCGCAGCCCCCCGCACCCATTGCGGACACAGCGTGTTAACTGCTAGCGACTCCCAGCCTGGCGTTATCAGCAACGAAAGGGGCTCTATCAGTCGCCAGCCTTTGAGGTTTAACGCTAAAAGCGTTCTACCTATCACTATCCAATAATGCCCTAACCCTATCGACCTGACTTCTTGTCACAGCGATCAGCCTAAGATTTAGTATATCCTGTAAAGTTTCAAAGTTGAGGCTTGCAAATGGCTGCACGACCCTAGACGATGAGGTTAGTTGCAGGTTGCAACCTCTACGCAGGGTGTCCCATGTTATTGAAAATGCAATATCTAAGGGGAAACAGGCCACACAGGACCCACAATTGGGGTAGTCTGCTTGTGGCGAAGTTTGTCAGTCCGCCTGTCAAATGCCTTTGCAAGGCCGTACGGCGCATTAAGCAGCTCCAGGTCAACATTGTTCACTACGCGAGGTACTCTAAGCCAAAATCCAAAAGCCAGGAAGTAGGCCAAGAAAATCCGTAAAGTCTAATCTTCTTTGTGGCCTATGCCATATGCTTCACATTTAACAGGGCTCAGGGTTAGTCCGCTAATCATACCAAAATTCAATGATTTTCCATATATCGTCAAGTACGGTCGTACGGTCTCCATCCGGAACACCGTCATCTAGTTATTAGGCATTAAGGGGACCGCAGTGAATCCATGAGTTCTTTGATACACAAAGAGAAAAGTGGAGGCTCCAGGAGATTGCCCTGCTGGAGTCTGTCAATGATAAATAGCGTTATGGGGCATGACCAGGTTCGTCCGGTAAAACAGTAGGGCCAGATTTGTTTGACGAAACAGTAAAGGTTCCCACGGCCTGACGCATTAAAACAGATGTGCTTCAAACGTCTAGCGCGATTTTTAAATTGATGGTCAAACTGGTTTGCGGAATATAAGGAAACCCGCTCAGAAAGCGTATTCGTCACGCGGGAAATGAATCCACGATTTCTATAGTGGGGACTAGTAGCACACTAGGGGAGACGAGTCGGGGGGAGAAGCTAACCATGAGTAGATTCGTACTTCTCCTGATTGTTTGAAGTATTTGCATATGCAGTTCCCAGTCGGTGGGAGGATGGAAAGGCGGCTGGCTTTTTGTGGATTGGAGTCCTGCACTACCAGCCCACAGTTTCAAGCGAGTATCCTGCAGTGGTGTCAGTGTGTGCAAATTGCATTTTCAAATTACTCCTCTACAGACAAGGGAAGGGTTGACGAGTAAGTCTAATAATAAATGATATAGAATTCTTGCAGTAAAGGCTGGGCATCAGTGTGGAAGCGCGCCAGCTGTCACAAGCTCGCTGTCGATGTCTAACGGCTTTAAACTTACAAAGTAAAGTTGAAACATATTTAAGTGGAACTACAGACATATTTGCTCTTTTGAGTAGTAGTTTAATATAAGGCAAGTAAGCCTTATATTAAGCTACTACTATTATAAGCACTGCTAGTATTACAAACAACTACGGACATTTTGCAATTATTATTGCACAATAATTTATAAATTAGCGTCCCCTTTAAGCTGTACAATGCAGCCTAAATGGGACGACACTGCGACAACACAATGCTGTCGAAGGGCGGAAATAAAAATGCATTAACAATGGTCTTGGAGGACATCCGGCGCTAGGCTGATAGAAATATAATAACAGCAATTAATACTAATAATATACTTTTATGAAAATGCGTAAAGAAATAAGATAAAAGACGTTTTAAACTAGGGTGCTATATGGCTTTTTATTTTCATTAAGAACCATTATGCCTTGACTACCAGTACAACCGTAATGGGCGGTGCAAACGCAGCGAATACAAAAATATTGCAAACATCTGCATTACTGGCGCTAACTTGGGAATATCAGCACAGTTCCCGCTACAGAAGAGGTCAACTCAACATAGCAAAAACGTTAGTCGCGTCAGTTAAAGTGAACTTTTCACACGCAAAAAAGGAAACAATGAAATCCGAGTAGGACCGTTTCTGCCATACGTGGCAAAACGAGGTGTTGAGATTTGCCAAGAACGCGCGCATGCCGCTTTAAGAGGTCGCTCTGCCGCCGCCGCCGGTGATATAGCACCTCTGAGACTGTCCGTTCAGTGGAAACCGTACCAGCTAGAGGAAATCGTTCTCGCCGGACGCAGAAATGTCCCTACATTTCCTGTACATTTTCAACTACCGTCGACGAGAAAAGTGTCATTTGCACTTTGTAAGCGACAGTTGAAAAACACCCTCGCCGCTACCCCCCCCCCCCCCCGCGTCGTCTCCAAGAGACTGCTCCACTGTTAGCCGGCAAACTTCGTTGGTCGTGAAGAAAGCGCCCGCCCTTGGAAAGGCTCGACGAAGCTCGCTTGCACGTTCAGCCGACCCTGAAGCATGCATCGCACAAATAATGTCGCTATTCAGTTGAAGGCGGCGGCGTCTTCGTTGTATACAAAGTCAAAAACAGCTCTGACTTCTGGCCCTGTTCGAAACACCCAATCGCAGTGAGGCTCTTTGCAACTAAAATCGTTCGCACATGTCCAACATATCTACGATGAGCACATATTGATGACTCTCGTAAGTGCAGATTAGGACACACACACACAATGCAGCGTTCCCAAAAGCTGCTAGGGTAAACATGCAGATATTAGAGTAGACGGACGTTTTTCGCCTCTTTAACATTTAGTTTGTGGAGGCAGCAGTTTATATAGCCAAATATTAAAAGGGATTGAAACTCAGAAGAAAATTTGTGCGTAATTTAAATTGACCTCTTTCCAAGAAATGCGTGCGAATTGACATTTAAATTCCAAGTCGGAAACTTTACACCGCAGCAAATATGACTGCACAAGGATACATTGCCAAGAAACCTCAACTGTGCTGACCCCTACAGTGGATTTTTTTCCTGTTTTTAGAAAATTTCGGTTAGAAACGATTGATCTCAAAGAAGATCTCTTCGCTCAGGAAAACCTTCTGCGCTTGACAACGACTGGATACAATCAATCATTAAAAATAATGTTTTTCAATCTGTGGTGACATTTTTGTTGGTGCCTGATATGTAAAACTTAGACGCATCAGATAACACCATACGAGCTCGTTTGCACTCGCTGGGCAGAACTTATAACATTGGAGAGTGGGTTACTCATGCAGTGGCCGATGCGACACAACACTGTGTGCTTTTGGGTCGGCTTTTTGCAACGGCAGCTTTTGTGCCAATGAGTTTTTATTGGATTTTCAAATGCGATCAGCGGTAATACACCTAATACAGATATGAAACAAGGCTGCGATACTGGACACTTACAAGCCGCCCCAGTACATACGTATGCAATTTTTTTGGCGTATGCAACTTCAGCCAGTCTTACTGGTATTAATGACCGGTCCAAACACTTCAAAGACCTCAATCACCTGTTCGACTAAGCATATCGGCATGCACCTTCTTTGAAACAAAGAGGGGTCATAAAGGAATAGATTGTTTTGCTCGCATTGGACTAAGCAGAGAGTAGACGTGTTCAACAATTGCTCCCGCTAATTTGATCCCTCTACCCTGTTTAAGTGCGGCAATCGTAAGAAAAACAACGACTGTGGCAGAACAAACTAAGAGGTGTCGAGAGAGATGTGCAAAGCCCAATTCAAAGTGTACCACGCAGTGCTGCCGGGGTTTCAACTTCACTCAACGTGGTAGGCGATCGTGTTCGATTCATAACGTCAATACAACGGGTGTTTGTTTACGTTGCTTCGCGGTCTCCTGGCGCGAGAGACTAGGGTACCACTAGCTGACTCCGTGGACGAGACAGGAACTCGCACAAAAAGTTCTCGGGTTCAACACACACGCGTGTCGCCAGATTTTAAATAATTCTTAAATTGTTTTAATTACATTGATTATATTTTGGTGTTACTAAGTTGAAATTATCAACTTAGTACTAATCGATTGCGTTTAAAGGCCACGATGCCACCCAGCAGAGATATTAATGCCTCGTCGCCCACCCTGGATATATTCAGGCTAAGACCGAGCTTAGCCGAATCGAGTACATGTGCTGATAACACTGACGCCGCCAGGGGGATTGCAGAAAACATCTACGATGCGCCGGCGATAGGTGTGTTCGGGGAACTAAGCCCATCCTTACTGAACACCCTTGCGTCTGGTCCAAGTGGTGGGAACGTCACAGCAGAAGAGCGCGTCATACGCTCTAAGCGTAAAAAGTTGTCTTCAGTCTCTACGAGAGCTGAGGATGACAAGGCTGTTGAGACAAAAGACGACGGGTTTGCTCGAGTGGTAACCCGCAGGGAAAAACTGACTGCGTCCCGCGAGCAGAAGAGCCTAGGCAAACTGAAGGAGAGCATATCGTCTGGTGAACTAGGGACATTTAAGTGGACATTTAAAGTGGTTATCCGGAGAGAACCATCCTAAGACAAAGTCACAGCAGAGTTTCCTAAAGGTTCGCTATATCGACGTATAAAGACATACACGACGTGGCTCCTATGTGCACAACGGTGATAGGAGGTCCTTATCATGTGGTTTTCACGAATTGAAAACGTATGCCGTGTGCCTTCGATGTCAGCCCGTGGTAACCTACCTTTTGTCACACATAGCCTAGAGAGGACGGCCCCGCCGCAAGAAGCCCGTTGTAAGGCATCGTCGAATCAAAATGCCCGTCAAGCCATACGTAAAGCGACCCAGGCAGTACCCGGCCCCCAAAAGCGCCTCCTTCGGGCTGTCTCAGATTTCCTCAAGCTTAAACCCGGATTTATCGGCAAAATGTAAGGCCTTATTAGAGCTTTTGGAGGCGCTGTTACAGCTGCTACCGCTAGTGAACAATCTACGACGAATCGTACAATCATGAATGATCATGATCGCACAGCTCAAGACGGAGTAGCGTCACACGCCACTTCAATCTCCTACGAAATGTCCACTATACGGCGAGCAATACACGCGACGTGGCCTAACAAGGCACCCCATTGCCACTGAGGCTTCCTTCTACATACCGTCCACTTCTGTGCCCTCTCGTTTGCAACCGGCGCAAATTTTGGAAGACATTCAAGCAGCTATGGAGCGAATCAAGTTAATTCGAATTGTACCAAAGTCAGTCAGGAGACAAGTGTACGAGACTCTTACGCATATGCTCTCAGCAGTTCGATAACGACTTGAAGCATGGTATGGTAGCAGCTGATAACGGCGTTGAAGCATGGTATGGTATTTTCTCTTTTGCTCTCGCGGTTCTTCGCCTCCCCCGCGCCCGCAGCGATGCATTATCTCTCTCAGTAATCATCCGCTACAACCTTCGCGATTTCTCTCGAGATATACGCCTGTCAGACGTGATTGCCAGTTCTCATTCTCGCATCTCGACTCCCTAACTAATCAGAAATTATATCGTGCGCCAGTCCAATATTAAAATCTCTGAAGGTGATGTTCCTTGTGCCGCCAGATTTATTGTATCCACAGATATCGTAACGCCGGGCATTAACCATTTCGAGGTTCTGCGAGAGCAACAGCCATTAGCTCCCGAAGACCTAAAATGGCCGACACCGACCAAAACCCCTCTGCCCCTTGTCAAGACATCCAGAAAGCTATTAAGAGCTTCATGAAGAGCTCCGCTGCAGGGCTTTTTGAGACCCCGGTTGTTAATGGGCCTTCTTCCCCGTCTCTCAACGGCGTGGCCACCAGCCTGCTTTCCGCGTTGGCAAAGGTTGTAGACATTCTTCTTTGGGGCACCCCCCCTCCTTCCCTCCGCCCGTTGATATTTGGCGCAAGACTATTTACCTTTCAAAAAAAGGACGAACCGGTACGTCCTATTGCGTGTTCGTCTGCGCGCTCGTCGCGAAGATCGGATGCAATCACAACAAAGACATTATTTCTCAAGCAACTGGTGCACACCAATTGGAATTCGCGACGTCGGCCGGCACCGAGGTAGCCATTCACGTTGCCCGTGCCTCTTTCGACTTGCGCGAACCCCCAGGGGTTCTTGTGAAACTTGATTTTAAAAACGTCTTTACTAGTATAAGACGCGATCACCTGATGAAGGCCGTTGCATACCACGCTCATCATCTACTACACCACGTCGGACTGGCATATCGGCATCCTTCCCAATGGTCCTGCTGAGCAAGCAATTTCGTCCGCCCCCGCACTGCAGCACGGGATTTCTAAGCATCACCTCTGTTTTGCCTGGGTATCAAGGATCTGGTAGATTCCCTCAGAAGCCCGCTGAATTTCTTGTACCCTAACGATGGTCTACTAGGAGAAAACATTCGCACAGTAACCGAGGACATTCAGCAGGTCCGTAACTTCGGTGTTACATCTGAGTCGGAGTAAAATCCGGCCAAATGCGAAATATGTCTTTTTGGTCCCACCCATGAGGCTCCCGATACACAGTTGCTCCGAGACTTCCTGCCGAGAAGCTCCCAGCAGCAATCGAGCTCTGGAGATTAAAACTGGAAAATGCCGCCGTTCGTCTTCCTCTTCTAGGGACCTATCGGGGACTTTTCTTACTCAGGTCTTCTTTTTCGTTTCCAAGACTCATCCACCTCTTTCGAGGAGCCGACCTATCTAATTCAGCCGACGAGTTGCAAAGGCTCAACGAGTTAACACTGTCCTAACACTGTCCTGAGGCCCTGCTGAACACATCTCTGCCGCCAAGCGCACGGAAACAAGCATTGCTGCCCGTTCCTAAAGGGGCCTAGGGGCACTAAATTTACTGACACTGGCCGGACTTGCCATAGTCTCGTTAATGCTAAGCGCAGAAAACGGGGCAATCCCCCTTTTAGATACAGCAGGAGTCGGCCAGTTTAGAAGCCACTTAGCCTACCTCCAGGAAAACTTTGAGGCCCGGTGCGGAGGTAGGCCTGGTAACGTACTATCCCAACGTGACTAGAGTGCCCCTTCGCACGACGAGAAACAACGACGTCTTTTTAACGAAGCTGTCGACGACACAACCAGAGCTCGCCCAAAATGCCGTATCCGCCAGGGATTCAGGTGCCTGGTTACACGCGCTTCCCAAAGCCCCCATAGGTACTCTTCTGGATGATAAAACAATTCGTCAAGCAGTAGGCCTACGACTAGGGGCAGACCTAGTTGACCCTCATCGATGTCAATATGGTCACCCCGTCAATCAACTGGGACATCACGGCCTATCGCGTATCATCAGCGCAGGGCAACGCCCAAAACATGCCGCTATTAATGAGACCTTTAGCACAGCCTTTTGGTGATGCGGTCGTCTTTGCACCCTTAAACCCCCCAGGTCTCTGCGCGAAGAAAGGCAGTCCACACGGAATGACACTTACACCCGAAGCCGGTTAGCAAGGTGGCTGCAGCCTACCTTGTGGAGACTAGCAAGTTGAAAAAATACTCATCAATCGGCTATTCCCACGAATTCTGCCGACTCGCGTTTGAAACCCTAAGTGCTTCTGGCGTTCGGACCAGGCAGCTGATCCGCATTATCGGCACTTTGTTAAACCTATCATCCGGTGATAGCAAGTCGTCGTCCTTTTTCAAACAACGTTTGGATCTGGTCATACAAAGTGGAAACGATGCCTTCCTTCGGGGAACACTTCTGAAGTGGCTCGGCCTGGCCTTATCGAAACGGACACGTGATAGCCATAATACACGCCCGTGGCACGTAAATTATTGCAGTATATTTGTGTGCTAACAGCAGCGTATATTAGCAAGTACTATTTAGAGTGCCGTAAAAAAAAACCTAACATAGCTACAGCAGCAACGGCAACAAAAAAGGTGCTGATATTGTGCAGTCCATTAAAACGTTTTTTACAAATAATATGGTACAACTTCTGAATGTAACCATGGGTGTTAATTGTTTGCAGGTTCTTACACGTAAAATGCTTTTTTTCGGGGGGTACATTCGATCTGCTGTATATTCACTTCGTATTTCCTGTGTTCCCCAAATTGGGAAAATATTACCGCGGAAAGTCAACCACGTGTACGTATGTTATGTTCAAATCACTTTGAAACTAACAGCAAGTTGAACTTACTATTTACGAGAAACAACACAGATTATATATACAGGGTGTTCCTATTTGTGTGTCCAAAACGCTAGGGTATGGTCAAACTCGGTGAGAAAATCATTTTTGCCAATGGGTGGAAGCCGGGAAAACGTTTTGTTTAGGAGTGAGGATGAAATTTATAAAAGCAGTTATTCTGTCTTTTTTCTCCTACATAGTTGTGCAAAATCTACGTTTGCGGGACAACCAGTCAACGCACAAAGGAACCGATCATACCGGCGTGTTTGGTGGAAAATTCTGCACAATAAAGTATACATTACTAGCTTGCGTAGCAAAAAGCGAATAGCCAGATTAAGGAAAGTCATAAAATGTCAAAATGTTACGTTAACGCTTTTTTGTGCAACATCGTAATTTTTTCCATTACGACCAAAAATGCACGTCCAAAAGACTACTCTCAGGCAATAGCAGATTTAATGCCCACTACATTCGTACCAAAGTGATGGTGCTGCGTTACGTATTTGCCAAGTGACTAAGCTTTTTCGACAGTCATAGTTGTTATGTTTCACGTTGAAGTTTTCACGTCCAGAACCGTAGCATTTTGCCAAGACGTTTCCGCCCCCTCTTTCCATTAGAAAAAATTATTCTCTTGCTGAGTTCTACCAAACCTCAAAATATGTACCTAACTTTCTCATACACCCTATGCAAGTTTGCATGCCTTCGCTTTCGATATGACTGTCGAAAAAGCTTAGTCACTTGGCAACTACGTAACGCAGCACCATCACTTTGGTACGAATGTAGTGGGCATTAAATCTGCTATTGCCTGAGAGTAGTCTTTTGGACGTGCATTTTTGGTCGTAATGGAAAAAATTACGCTGTTGCACAAAAAAGCGTTAACGTAACATTTTGACTTTTTATGACTTTCCTTAATCTGGCTATTCGCTTTTTGCTACGCAAGCTAGTAATGTATACTTTATTGTGCAGAATTTTCCGCCAAACACGCCGGTATGATCGGTTCCTTTGTGCGTTGACTGGTTCTCCCGCAAACGTAGATTTTACACAACTATGTAGGAGAAAAAAGACAGAATAACTGCCTTTATAAATTTCATCCTCACTCCTAAACAAAACGTTTTCCCGGCTTCCACCCATTGGCAAAAATGATTTTCTCACCGAGTTTGACCATACCCTAGCGTTTTGGACACACAAATAGGAACACCCTGTATATTACAGACATGTGACGGCTTGATCTAGAAGGCTAGTGCGCTAGTCATAATTGTCATCTACCAGGGTCGCCGGCCGATCCTATCTGTTCAATTTTCTGAGCGATGCTAGATAATAGATAATAAGCCATGCAGCTATAAGTCAGCGGTTCTGCCACATGGTCCGTTGGGCAAACCTCAAACATCTCGCCATTTCCGGCCCTTATTGCGCTAAAGATATGACGCACCATGCATGACCACCACGCTTCATGACGATTCCTAGTTCGTATGGGACGGAAGATAGATTTACGTACAACAACCTTCTTAAATGAATTAGGTTTAGATACCACAGGCGCATAACGTTTTGCTCTGCTTATACTCGGAAAACGTTTGCCTTTCTGCAATAAGCAGAAGCGCTATCACAACACAATGGAGAACCCTTATTTTTTAATCGCAGTTACTAGCCTATAGGACAGAGAAAAAGTATCCATACGCTCAAAGAGGAAATATACGTTCAGCAGAACAGCAAACTTTAACACAAATCTGTGAGGCGATTGCCACTGCAATAACGTCGACATTATTGTGCCAATGCTAACATACAATAGCAGCGTCAAAGATACGTGCTAAAATGGTCAATCAAAAATAAGGTACTATCTATACATGCCCGGATACCCTATATTCAGCCTACTCGTTTTAATAGTAGAGTGTGATGATAGAATCATTTAAGCTGGGTTGCACAGGGCAACAGCAGAACAGATTGAAGCCAGCTTTTTAATGTAGCACATCTAGTCATTGCGAAAGTGACTGTGGCAATCATACATTTACTAATGTTTGAACATTGAAAAATGGCTATATATGTCAATAATAATAATAATAATAATAATAATAATAATAATAATAATAATAATAATAATAATAATAATAATAATAATAATAATAATAATAATAATAATAATAATAATAATAATAATAATAATAATAATAATAATAATAATAATAATAATAATAATAATAATAATAATGATAATGATAATATAATAATAATAATAATAATAATAATAATAATAATAATAATAATAATAATAATAATAATAATAATAATCCCAATCCCCGACAGAGAGAGCGGTATTCATAGCTGCCCGTGACACTTTCAGCAGTGGCTTCCTAAGAGCACTTCCTTCATCACAGCTGGGCACCATGCTGGACAACACCTCCTTCCGCATGGTGGCCGCTCTGAGAATAGGCGCTCCCATATGTGAGCCATACGAGTGTAAGGCGTGTGGGAAAACAGTAGATGAGGACGGACTGCACCCTTTGAGCTGCACTAAAAGCCCTGGTAGGGCTTCCAGACACGCGGAAATCAACGCGATCCTGAAGAAGGCTCTTCGCAGAGCCGGCATACCAAGCACCCTGGAGCCCAGGTTGGGCTTCGAAGACGACAAAAGACCAGACGGCGTCACCATCCCGCCATGGTCCAACGGCAAATGCCTGGTATGGGATGCCACGGTATCATGTACAGTGGCTCCGTCATACCTGATGCACAGCGCCATCAGGTCAGGGTGGGTTGCTGAACATGCCGAGATCGCAAAGAAACGCAAATACTCTGATTTGGGGAGGAGATATCACTTCGTACCCGTCGCCATGGAAACGATGGGCCCGATCAGCAAGAGCACAAGTATCCTCCTCAAAGACCTAGGTGTCAAAATTAGTGCTAACACGGGTGACCAGCGCGAGGGCGAGTTTCTGCGTCAGCAACTCTCGCTCGCAGTGTGTAGGGGAAACGCCGCCGCTATCATCGGCTCTATGGATTGAGGAGGGGGGGTGAGCCTACGCGGGTACACGTTTGGGTCCCACAATTGTAGGGAAATACTGAAAAAAAAAAAATAATAATAATAATAATAATAATAATAATAATAATAATAATGCGCCATCTATTTGTTTGAGACATTAGTGTAATCCGTTTCGTTTTCGGTCACGGTCGATTATTGTTCGGCGTTTACATTGTCTGATTTCGGAACTATAAAAGCCAACTTAAGAGTCAGTTGTGTACTAGAAAGCCAATTAAGAAGTTAGTCACAAAATGTATCACAACACTAAGCTGACATTAAAATTGATCCGCATAAGGGGCAAACTTCTTGTCTGTGATTCACGTCCTCTGCTGTGTGGGTGCACCACTGCAGAGCTGTCCGAGCAAGATTCATTCACCAAGCCCGTCGCAGCCTCCGTTTGCAAGTGCTAGCCATTCCTATTTTGCATTTTGTCACAATTCAGGGGAAGACGTTTGCGCCGTTAGTAACACACGCTTTCGGAGAGGAAACGGCCTGGGCTGCCATAAAACCAAACGGCTGTGCTCTCTCAGAAAACTACAAGTCCACAAGTGAAATTCTACAGCCGAGGGACGGTGACGCTAATCTATTACGCCGTATGTGCTAATGAATTCAGCGCACGGCTTCGCTCTGTGCTGTTGCTGATATTGTCTCGAGGAAAGCATGCAGCTGCTTTTTTAGTACGTAAAGACGTTTTACGTGCACTGGCCTGAAAAATTCTAAATCCCATCGAATGCTACACAAACAGAAAACTCGTAGTCCACCCTACCCAAGACCAGCTTGTACATGGTCACATATGTGATGTTTAAGTAGCGGTCATAAGAGATCCGCGAGCCTGTAGGTAGACGCAGGCTATCGAGTATTATCGATAAATTATATAATATTCTATCAACAGTGTGACAGCAGATAATCGAGCTGGTAGAGATTTCAGAATGTATGCGCTGATAGTTAGTCTGATTAAGCATTCTGGTACGGACTACTTAAAATCCACTTACGCTATTCAACTAAAAAAGCACACCAAAGGCTGCATGTGATCGTCGTGAATCACTCACTGTCTATATATATATATATATATATATATATATATATATACCCATGGCAAGTAGTAAGTACGTCTTGTAATAGATTAATAAGCTAATGTATAACTGTCATTAAACAGATCCGAGTAGTAAATATCGCTGGTTACTCTAACAACATATATTAGTGTGCGAAATTATACAAGCTAATGCAACGCGCGATTTTCTTACGATTGGCAGACCTGCTACAACGAGTAAGGTAAATTTAAGAAAACGAATGAGAAACAGCATTGTGCGCTCAAAAAAAACTGTTTGTGTCCGTTCTCCAGTTGGAGCAGCCATCACTAGCAGATATCACAATTCGATACTAAGTTTAATCTATATGTAACAACAAAGTTTTGTCCACATTGCAGCAAGGAGATTTCCTTTCAGAGAACAGTTTTCAACTCCTACTAAAGTCACGCGCTCTGTCTGATCCGTCTAGGTCTCATATAGGTAACACAAGAGAAACCCGGAACACGCTTCTGCCTCTCTCTCTTTCTCTGTTTTATCTCAATATTTCTCCGTTTACTCTCGGTTTTTCTCTCGGTCCTGGTAGACACACTCTCCTCCGGCATCCTTTAGCAGCAACTAGGTACGCCGAAACCTTGCCGTATTCGCTTGAAGTTAGGCCACCCGAGTCTTGTATGCGAGGGAGAATCACTCAAAGCTTTTGAGTGGCGGCCACTCAGCGGTCACATCTTAGGTAAAATCGTTGAGGGGCACGCGCAGCTTCGCTGCCGCTGAAAACGCCCCAGCAGAGCACGAGAACCTTTACGGCATCCCCACGACCACTACCACAACCTTTAGCAGCCAATCGTGTCTCTTCATCTCTTTATCTATCGTATCGATTGCTGCTGGGCATACATGCCACATACAGAAAGGCCTGCGCATGAATGTCGACGAGTCTGGTCGGAAGCCAGATTAATTGCAAAAATACGGGCTTACTTTGGTAGTACACCGACCAACCAGACGATTCTCATCGTCGTTGGCACTCGTAACGAACCGGAACAGAAATGAAGAGATAGGCTAAGAAGCAAAAGAGATGGGCTAAGAGGCAAAAGAGAACGGTGTGAGTGAAAAACTGAGGAGAAGCAAACAAATAAGGAGACGGACGTAGAGGGAGGGAGAGAGGAATAGAGCGTATATATATATATATATATATATATATGAGCGTCGCGGTCTCTTCCGCGGGATTTGCACTTAAATAGGCGCGGGACCTATTCGAGCTCTAGCTTTTTTTCCACCACTGCCAGCCGCGATGGCGGTATCGTGCGATTTATGTCGGCATCCTACCGTCGCAGGGCGGGACCTAGCCCCTATAGAGAACGAAGATAGTGCACGCGCGCGAGAGCGAACGAGACAGACAGTGAACGAGAGAAACAGAGAGAAAGATATATATATATATAGAGGGGGGGGGGGTGAGAGAGGGAGGGGTGAGAGGGATTGCATCGGCATAACGAAACAAATTGCCTCTGACACGGCCATTTTCCCACAGACACCGGTCAGCACCCGACTCGAATGGAAGGCTGCTTGGAGCAGCAATGTTGGCAGAAGGCCAACGACATCGACCGACCAAGTTGTTGGTGATTCAAAGCTGTCGCTTTCCGCTGCTGCTACTACTGCTGTTGATGCTGCTGGGTTCTGTTTGACGATGTGTGTGACGAATGGTAGCGTAGCTCTGATATGAGTCGTGCTAGAAGTAGTAGTCGCAATTGATATATATATATGTATATATATATATATATATATTTATATATATATATGTTAATGGTCATCGCAGCGGCCGATGCTGCTGCTGCAGCCGCCCCCGACTCTGCTTTCACATCTGGTACACGTGGCAGACTTGAGAAGACGACGTCATCTGTTTTCAACTGAATATAGGTAATACGAGTGCCTTCCTCACGTGCGTTGGGTAAGGAAGCCGAGCCGGTGGGCGGTGCGCGAACGTGCACGTTATTGACACCCCTTCCCCCCAAACAAGACCTTGGTATCGTCGTGGTATCTTCTATTTATGTCAACACACGCTTATGTTCATGACAAACGGCGTGATGCCTCGTCGGCCGTGCTGTCTCCAAAGCTCCAAACGCAAGCCAAACTCCAGCTCAGCGCTTCAATTGCTCTGCGTGTCACACTACCAACTAGACCGACAGAGCGAACGAGTTAGTAGGTGCCTCGTGATTGTGACGCACCTACCGGTGCATCAGGTTGTTATGTACTCAATGCCCCAATATATATATATATATATATATATATATATATATATATATACAGGAAGGAAGCATTGAGTCGCTAGGCGCTACATGCACGCTCTAGCACGACGGCCACATTTCCTCGTTGAACTTCAATTGATATTCTCTGCAGCCAAAATCCCTCCGTTTTTATTTTATTTCGTTTGTATTTGCCGCTTTTTGCCTAATTTCGCTGAGTGAAATGTTAATGTCGATTCGTCTATAGCCCCTAATGCTTCTATTGCAAAAGTTGCCTCTTACCAGCAATAATTCATATTTTTTTGCGGCTTTGATAAATTGGCAACAACGCCTGCTGATCTCGAAGATGGCGCCAGCATGTCCCATAGGATTGCGCCACACACAAGGCCCTTTTCAGCGGACCACAAAGTCAAGGTCATAGTAGTTTTTTGTTCGCAAATTGACGTATTTTTATGAATTTTGGCGCCCTTACTTAGCAAGCTTTGCAACAAGAAGTTTGCTGGCGTCTTCAGCATACTGAAAAATTGACAGCGTTCCTAGTGCACACGTTCTCAGGAGACAATTGTAGCTCCATCAGTATTGACGGCGTAATCCCTTTGTCGTGTTTTATTGAAGTGTAACAGAGATCGTTGTTCTACTGTAATAAACCCCATCAGGAAAGTGCAGTTCAGGGCGGATTGCACAGAAGGATGACAAAATCTTAGACGAGGGGGCACAATATCGTTAAAACACAATTGCCAATACAAATTGCGTAAATAACAGGCTTTCGTGGCAGATGGCCAGGATACTAGGAACCGAAAACGCTAACCGCAGAAATGTCTGAATGAATAGTTAAATATAGTAATTCATACTGCTGAATCAAGGTACAAATGCAAACTGACTGCATTTGTATGAAACGTGATAGCAGTCTATAAACTGTGAATATTACCCTTCTTTGACAAAAAGGTGCATTTGAATTGAATTGAATAACACTATATGTTAAGTCAGCAGACACATAGGCCAAGTGTACCATTATGGGCTTATCATCTGGCAAGATTTGTTTAAATATGATATGTACGAAGCAACTTATGGAAGGCTTAGTACTTGAACCCACGCTATTCAATTTGTCTATTAATTACATACATGTGCCCTGTAAGAAATCTAGAATTATGCAAGACGCAGATGACACTTGACTACTATTTGAAGAATCTTCTTAGAAACTGCAATGTAAAGCCTTTAAGCTAAGGCAAAACTTGACCTGCGGATGTCTAAATCACCTGAGTTTGAACATATTCAAAACCAGATTAATAGAAATTAGGCTGGAGCGCAAATCCAATGATACAATGAAGGTAATTCTTTCTTACTCATGTGGAGCCTTAGTCGGGGATTTCAGATTATTAGAGCCATTGCTAGATCTGAAGTTTTCGACGTAGGCTGTAACTGCCCTAACACTAAAAAAACAATTGATAATAAATATCTCAGAATTATATTTCAAACAAATTTAAGTGTGATTTGCACATTGCTTTAAGCGAGTGCGAAATTGCTACATAGATTAAGACATAATGCTTCATTCGAATTCAAACGAGCTATATTCTATACCTATCAAATCTCACAAATTAAATACGTAATCCTTCTGAATGAAGCTACCTTTGATTTCTTAGTTAAATCGGTCATTCTATAAAAATATATATCAGAATGTATTTAATATCTAATATAAATAAAGCAACCAACACATCTGGAGAAATAACAGTGTACTACGGTTATATATATATATATATATATATATATATATATAAAGTGTGTTGCAAAAAATTAGCAACTCATGTTTTTTTGTGATAATTTCGGCTTGGTTTATTTGAATGGCTTAAAATTTTAAGCGCATGATGTACATGACAAAACATGAGTATAGTGTTGATTTCATTGCAATCTCAACATCGGTTCATACAAAAAATAAAAAAGTGTGAAAAAACAGTGTTGCAAAATATTAGCAACAATAGCGCCTTACAGCGTATTCGATTCTTAGCAGGGCTGTATGACTCGTTTGAAACTACATATTTTATTCTAGAAACGGGTTTTTTGTCCCTTCTTCTGAATCAAGTCGTAAACTCGGTCTTTCATGGAGTTAATGAGCTGTTGTAAGTACGAAAGTGGAATATTAGTCCATGCTTGCTGGACAGCTTCTTTGAGGTCCGACAAATGATTATATTGTCGACCATTTGCGTAACTCTGCTTTACCAAATTTCCCCAAAGATTTTCAATAGGATTCAGGTCTGGACTTAATGCCGGCCAGTCAAAAAATGGCACTCCTTGTTCTTGAAAAAATGCTATAGTGCTAGCCGAGGTATGAAACGTGGCGTTGTCTTGTTGAAAAACTGCGTCAGGTCCCCCAATTTTTCTGAAGTGGGCTTCTAACTGGGAACCGACAATGCGCTGGTACATGTCAGAATTGTTTCGGCCCACAATCTCGAGTAGATCAGACTTCCCATTATATCCAAACGCGCCCCAATATTTCACAAGACCACCACCGGCCACACGTTTCGAGAACCATTTAGGTTCCTTCCGTAAGTCGTGCCAATAGTACTGACAGCCGTCAGGGCCATCGAGATTAAATTTCTTTTCATCCGAGAAGACGATGTTTTTCCACTCGTTATCCCAAGTTTGGTATTTATGCGAAAATTCACGCCGTGCGACAATGTGCTTCGGTTGCAGTCGCGGCATAAGCTTCCTTTTCGCGTATCGCACGTTTTTGTCAGAACTTAACACTCGGTACACTGTGGATCGGTGCACTGGCACCCCCAAAGTAGTCCTGATCCTGGAAGAAGACATTTGGTCATGAGTAGCCAACTGTATGATCCTTCGCCGATCTCGAATAGTCAAAACTGGCTTACGCCCACTGTTAGATCTGCACCTTGGTTCACTCCAGGGTGTAAGAACCTGCTGATGGTGCTCTTATGCCGTCCTAATCTGGTTGCTATAGCAGTTACTGTATGACCGAGCTCAGCATATGCCTCAATTCTTGTCTTTTCGTTATCCGAAGGATCCTTTGTACAACCCATGGTTTAAACATAAGATTCGTCGTTAGTTCGGAACAACGACTAAGCTGTAGAATATTTTGCAGCTATATAACGATTGATTTAGCTAGACAATATTCCTGACATTTGATCCCTGGGATCGAATATCAGCTGTAGTATCGACTATCCTTTACAAACAAGAGCTGTGTTGTTAGCATGTTATTGTTGCTAATATTTTGCAACACTGTTTTTTCACACTTTTTTATTTTTTGTATGAACCGATTTTGAGATTGCAATGAAATCAACACTATATTCATGTTTCGTCATGTACATCATGCGCTTAAAATTTCAAGCCATTCAAATAAACCAAGCCGAAATTATCGCAAAAAAACATGAGTTGCTAATTTTTTGCAACACACTTTATATATATATATATATATATATATATATATATATACATATATATCTTACAAACTCCAAAATAGAAAACAAAATCGCACTTGACTCTCAAGGCTACATCAAACTCCTCAAAACTCGAATTCACCAAACTAACGATTTTTACCAGTCACCCCATGCTCTTTCAAGTAAATTCAGAGAAATTGGCAGAGTAGGAAGTAAGAGGGAAGGAACAACTATGTACCATGTCTTCAAGCGTACTCAAGCAGGCCAATTACGATTAGGTGTCGGACACTATTGTACCTCAGGAACATCTAATAAATCAGACGATGCAGATGTCTCACGGGCAAATGTGTTCCTGCATTAAGATTTTTTCTCTGAGCAAAAGTTAATTGATACAGGACACATATTGTAATGTTCAATACCGGAATATTAAGTCGACTTGCTGTCAGTTAAGACGATCCTTTAAAGAACGATAAATTGCTCGTAAAACTCTCGCCAAACATAAACATGCTCGTACGTAACCGATGTTGGTATAGAACATGTTTTAAGGATGTACAACATGAACTTGTTGACGTTTAGAAGAGCAATAAAGTGAGCATGCTATAGAGAACTATTTCGCATATATGTGACCAGGACCACAGCCTGTGGTGACCTTAATAAGTCTCGTACGGATTGTAAGTCCTTGGGCAGAACCACAGTTAAGTACCGTCTCTTCCGCCGCGCTGAGTACGCTTATTGGCAATCATGTCACGAGCGCTGGTGGGTCACGGTGCCCCTAACCTGGGTAGCTGCCTGTAGTCTAGCTGAGCAGGTAAAGTTCAGAAAATAGGGAGTCTCACCTTTCTGTACGCTCACATTTGAGACGCTGAATTGTCTTGTGTCCAGGGTAGCAAACCTTTTACAAAGCATGTGCAATCACGTCGTTCGAGCCTTGAAAACTAGTAGGGCCAGCGACATTTTTATACTGCCGTGGTCCCTTGATGCCCAGAGAAGGGACGCCATTGGGGCTCTGCATACGCTATTCAATGAAAATAGAAAGAGTTAACCTGGTAACATATGTGTATGTGCCTATTTGTGATTTTCTGCAAGAAGAGGGTTTTCTCATAATGAACTTTATTTTAAAAAAAGCTTTATAAATATTACAGAGATCAGGTTCCGGCATACTCCGGACCGAGTAAACATTTTTATTTATAATTGGACGCATTGAGAATCCATCAGTCCCAAACGATCCTATTGCGACAAAAGGTCCGACCAATATACACAATATAGATGCGCTCCTTGTGCACTTATAGGTAACGTTGGTGTCGCTGTTGAACGCATCGCCGTCGTCATTTCATTAACAACAATCATTATGTTCTGTGCACTTAATTAAGATGGACGACAGTGGCACGGCTGTCGCGCACAGGTTATCAAAAAAAAAAGAGAAAGACGAGAAGCTAACCACGCTGAACATAATTGCGCCATTCCAACCAAGCGATATATTCCTGCGAAGGGCGGACTGTCTAATCAGGTCTCCAAGAGGATGCGCATCCTAGATGTCTTGCTGCCGAACTCACTGATAACTCGCGAACAGGAGGCAACCCTTGAGGCCCGATCAGCTTGATCGGTCCTCTGTAGGACTGCCCCGTAAACAACGAGGCGAATTTAGAAAATCCGTTCTTTTCCCAAAAATATAGCTAGCCCTGTCATAAAACTGAGCTTTTGTAGGAATTGCGTACGTAACGTAAAATAACGGTATGCCTTTTCTCTTTACGCTTGTTTATTTGTGCTATATATACGCAAATAGTTGTAGCAGTTCTGCACTATATATATATATATATATATATGTAAACGCAATGAAGTGTACTCGTCTTTTACTATATATATATATATATATATATATATATATATATGTATATATATATGGTGAAACTACTCTGGTAAATGCCGATCACTCGTAAACAAGAAGATGTTTTGCTAGGTTTCTTCTGGATTTAGTGTTTAGAGCTTCAACAAAATAACGTCGGAGACAAGTAGTGTGTATTTCTTTTATTTTATGGCTTCTTATCTGATGGCCTGGTCTTGTTTCTAATCAATAATAATAAACGTATTTCCATTAAGGTTCACTGGCTTGCACAAGAAATGATGTTGGCACTAACCTATTATGCGTCGTGTTAGGATCAAACTTGCAGCTTATGATATCAGAGGCTCCACCACACCCTATCATCTCATTGAAATAGCAGCTGCGTAACAGAAAAGGGACCAGCAGGTAAAAAATACATTGCAGTAGCTATAAACCAATTTCTGTCGTCGATATTCTCGAGAAAAGGTTCGAGACAAAGATTGTTTTTCTGCGTTTAAAAAAATACCTTGAGCATGTGAACTTGTTTGTCCCTCATCAATGTGATTTTCGCAGCCGTTGTTCTACTGAGCTTTTGCTTGCTCACTTGCAGGCTGGGAATCTCGCTAAGGCCGCTGCGCTAGCCGACGATTCTGCTACTCTGTTCCGTATCAATCACCTCAAACTAATTAAGGAGGTATGGCACTCCTTAACCCACGCAAGAAAAAAAATTAGTATGTTTAACTACGTCGGCCTATTGACAATGCGAAACGGCTAGTCTTTTTTAAAATTAAATATTGGAGGTCGTTGAAATCCATTAGTGACTAGTGTGGGATTTACAGATCCCCCAAGCCCTGATTCCTTCCCACCATCTTAGTCTTAAAATTGGGCGGCAATTGTTTGACGAACTAAGTCCGCCTTTATTCAACTTCGTCGTTCCCAGAGGACACTTTACATTCGCCACAAATCCTATAGTTTTGCAGAGCCGGTCACGTCTGCACAGTCCACAAAATGCTTCGGCATTGTGTTGCATGCAAAAAACGCTACTGGCCTGAATCTAAATAAGGGTCCCCATTTATGGTTTATTACTTGGCAAATTCCTCTCTGGGGGAACGCCATGAGGAATCCCTTCGTAGAGCCACTCTATCTATATCCCTTAAACGATGTTTTTATTCGGTTAGCCTGGGTACCTGTATGCTATATACAATTATCCCCTATTAAAGAGCTTTGCATTCTACGGAATGGTTCCTGTAGGATCTATCTCGTTCCCAACCGTGCCGGTCTCTACTAGGTCTTCTAGACGCTCAACCACATTTCAGGTGCCTTTTTATGTTCAATAAGTCTAGCGATTAGGCTGTTGCTTGTCAGCTATCCAGGTGGTATACCAAGATCGACGCGGTGTCTAGAATTCTTGATATTTTTATGCGCAAACTCCTAGAATGGCATTCCTAAGTGAGTACCGGATGTGTTTATACGCTTATTTGCACTTGACATTGTGCAAACATAAATTTACTTGATGTAGACATATTGTGTTATAGATGTTTGTAAATTCAACACACATGCGTGTTGAATAGGCGTATATATACCACCGAGCAAGATGGCTTAGTGGCAAAAGCCTTTGCCTTGCATTCGGGAGGACTGGGTTCGAGACCCAGACCGGCCACTCTTAAATTGGTTTGCTTTTGACGGGAGACTCGAGAGCATCCGAAATCTTGCACCAGAGGCTGTCGCTCGACATTCAACGAGGAAATACAACGTCTGTTCGGGGCACATTGTTGAACTGGATTTACCCTGGGTTAAAGAACCCGTAACCACACGTTTGCGCGGGACAATAGTCGACTATAAAGTGCTAACATACCAAAGATATAATATATAAATAAAAATCACGTATATATATATATATATATATATATATATATACAGAGTCATTCATTACAATATGTACTTATTTTGAGGTTTGGTAGAATTCAGCAAGAAAATATTTTTTTCCAATGGAAGGAGGGGGCGGAACCGTCTTGTTTAGAAGAGAGAATAAAAATTATAAAAGTAATTATTCTGTCTTTTTTCTCCTATATTGTTGTGCAAATCTACGTTTGCGGGAGAACCAGTCAACGCATGAAGGAACCGATCATAATGGTGTGTTCTGCATAATGGATGACACTTTGCTAGCTTGCGTAGCGAAAAGCGAATAGCCAGATTAAGGATAGTCATAAAAAGTCGATCTGTTGTTATGCCTTACGTTAACGCTTTTACGTGCAAAATCGTATAATTTTTAAATTACGATAAAAAATTTACCTCCAAAAGCCTACTTTTACGGCAATAGCAAATTTAATACCCACCATTTTCGTACTAACGGTATGGTGCTGCGTTACGCAGTTGCCAAGTAACTAAGCTGCTTTTCCGACAGTCATAGTTGTTATGTTATACGTTAAAGCTTCCACGTTCAAAACTGCAGAATTTTGCCAAAACGTTTTCGGCCCCTTCTTCCATTAAAAAAATTATTCTCTTGCCGAATTCTACCAAACCTCAAAATTTGTGCCTGTTGCATAAACCCTGGTCATCTCAACATGTCCGCTTAAAGTTTTAAGTTTAGGGCTGACCCTCAGCCAAGATTTAACGTCCACGGAACTGTTTTTCACATTGCTTCATAGACGGACCCCCATAAATACAAATGTGCAGCGGTGGGGTTCGAACCCGCGCACCTATGTGTCTCCTCCGGTTGCGAGGCGGAGACTTAATCCACTACGCCACCGGGCTTGACAACATGTCCGCTTACGCTGCCGCTTGAAGTACCCTAGGACAAAAGGACCAAATGTGCATTTAAGTAAACATTTCAAGCGAATAATGAAGCCATCTATCTATTCGGCTTTTTTATGTTTACGTACGGCCAGTGTACATGACGAAAGTTTTAATAACCTGCGTGCTTGCCGTGTTGCACTGACCTTGTGTATATGATGCTCTTGGCTTTTCTGCTGTTTGCCCTTAACAGTTAACTTGAGCATAAATATGATGTAATTTCGTAAATAATCCACATTACAACTTGAGCCTCAACAAAAAAATGCTTGATGACCTGCACCCCACAGGAAGTGCTTGAAACGTCTATCTGCGCTTGTTGTAAAAAGAAACCATATTAGTAAAAAGGTTGCTTGTTTTCCTGTATTCCTCTTGTATTTAAGGACACGCTAAGTCATGTGCATAAATCTCGAAAAACACACTAACAGCAATTGGAAGTTTGCTATCAAAGGCAAATCAAGTTTGTTCTGAAGCAGACTGCTTTATTTGGTAAACTTTACTTACCTTTACATACGTTACCGTACTCTGTAAACCAACGGTATAAACTAAGTGCATTGATCATTAGAAAAGCTTGCAATCTCTCGCAAACACGAGAAACAAAAACGTATGCCTGTATGGGAAAAAATGTATACTTTACTTAGCCGAAGTAATATAAAATGTGTACTGGGCCAAAGCATGAAGCTTCCAATAGCGGTCACTACAACATTACCCATACACAGCTGCCAATTTGCAAGGTCGGCCTTGAGTTTAGGCCAAATTAGATTTATTTTCGCAATCCAAAAAACTTCATTAGGTTAGCTTCGTTTTCGAGGAGTCAACTGGCGATTAAAACGTTAATATTTAAAACCGCGTTTTTGTCTATTTGGAGCTGCTATCCTTCATGTGCCTCACTCAATAACTCGATCAATGCATTGTTTTCACACAATTGCAATTTTTCTTGTTTCAGGAAAAGGTTTATTCGCATCACGCGAGATAAACTATGCAGGTGCCAATTTTAAACGAACAACAACTGATTCAGCACAGAGTGAACGAGCTGATCCCAAGCTTGACTTTTTGGACAAGGTTATTTGACAAGGATCACCGAGCTTTGTGTTTGTCTATGTACCACCTCGGTGTACTACTAGACTTTGCAGCGTCAAATAATATACTCTCACCAACCATTGTTCACACGCACAGTTTTACCTCCTCAATATGGCGGAATGCCTGGGGCCTAGCCTAGCCTATGAAATGAGTGCTCCTCGTAGTAGGTCATTGCCGATATACTCTAGTAGGGGCTCACATACATTGTTTACGGTAGCCGCCCTATTTTCAGCGTGCATGTCTATCTAGAGGACTTGCGGCATGACCGGTTGTCATGACACGCCAATAACACCGACTCGGCGCGCCAACGAGCCACCTACAATCAGCACCGAATCGCCACCCAGCCAGCCTGCCTGCTTGCTAGACAGTCTCGGTCGACAGTGATTTTTTCGTTAATTAGAATGAGTCTCAAATAAATGAACAACATCCTGCTTTCGAGGTCGAGAGAAGACTGCTGTTCGACAACC
Organism: Dermanyssus gallinae; assembly: GCA_003439945.1. Taxonomy (NCBI): domain Eukaryota; kingdom Metazoa; phylum Arthropoda; class Arachnida; order Mesostigmata; family Dermanyssidae; genus Dermanyssus; species Dermanyssus gallinae. The sequence continues at coordinate 23,261 of QVRM01001533.1, read as the reverse complement.
AACAAAAGCCAGCTCTACTTGATTAGATCGGCCGGTCGGTCACTAAACGGTATATGTACAATGCATGTATTATACGATGTATGCACGGTGCATGTATTATACGATATATGTACGGTGCATGTAGTATACGATATATGTACGGTGCATGTATTATACGGCTTGTGTACGGGTGTACACGCGCCTACACGGCAGCTCATTCAGCGAGCTTCTTCTTACGCTCTACGCCGAAAGCCAATATTGTGGTCGTCGATCATGCTCCGTTGTCTCAAGGTCAATCGTAGACGCTCCACTACACTACACTACTACTACTACTACTACTACTACGGATAGATAGCTCGGCTGCCGTTCTAATCTGCTTGGCCAGCACCCATCGCCGTCGTCCATGTCCACGGGGAGGCACCTCGCGAATCTAGATGGCGAATATTAATTATGCGTGTCGTCCGTTCTCCTCATGATCCTGATTTTTACTTCATATCTTGCTCTCCCCTTAACCTCTTCTTTGTGTTCTTCTTCATTTTCTTTTCTGCTTCGTTTTTCTTCTGCTTGCGTTGCTTTTCCTTTCTCTGCGGGTCTGCATGATCTTCGCACGCACAGTGGGCTGGCTCACTCGCGTTACAAAGGTTCTCTGTATGTGTATTTCGGCGCCGGCACTCATACCAGCTGCTGGATAGCCAACAGCCGTCGGCTGAGGACCTGTTCACGCTAACACCACCTTCTCCATCAGTTCGTTTTGTCGTCCTAGCGAGAATTTTGCCAGAATCCGATCGGTTACAGACGGGCGAATAATACAAAAATCAACTACGCAGGATCACATCCCATGTGTGTGATCTCACATCGTCAACTTAGGCGTTAGAAACCCGAGAGCCTACCCTATCGCGTTAGTTCTCCCCTTATCTCTCTCCCTCGCTCGCAGTTTTATTTTTTTTGTTGCATGTATAATGTTAGGCATCTTGCAAGCAGGGATGTGACTTTATCAGTACGTTAATACTTCTTTTCTACCTATATTACATAGACAAGAATTCGGGCGCGTTGCAAGTGCCGTGTTAAGATGAAATCAAGCGGTATGTCCTACTGAGAGCTACGAAATGCACGCTACCACCCACCCTATGATTAGCTTCACAACACGCACGTGCTGTAACGTGTTATTATTGCGCACGGTTGTCGATACGCCTTGTTAATAACTCCGCCTTTATTCGGTATCATATCGTCTATGTTTCATCTACGTTGGCAATAATATATTACTTGTTGTTTAACCGCGATGTGCAGGAAGTCTAGTTGCTCCATGGCTGTCGGTTCTTGCGCGGGCCCGTACTTCTCAATAGGGCATTGCGTGGCATTTGTGTTTAACCAATTTTGTATCCAACTGCTGCGGCACATTTAGTGAACACGTGGCACAGGAGTTTTCTCATTGTCCCACAGTATTTGTATATATGTACATATAGATTTGTACATACATACACGTTTTTTTTATGGGACCGTCTTCACCAGACGGCAAATTTATTTAAGTGGAGTATTTACTCAAAGTTTCCATAATTACACATTTTTAACAATTGTAAAAATTAAGGGCATATTGCAGAAAAGGCTATCGCCCGTATATATATATATATATATATATATATATATATATATACATGCAGCATTGCCTTTATACTCCGCGAGGGACAGAAGCTGTTCTCTTAATATTCTCCCTCGCTTGCCTCTATATATATATATATATATATATATATGTATATATATATATATATATATATATATATATATATATATATATATATATATATATATATAAACAAGTAGCCCAATTGAGGACCGACCGTTCTCGACTATCACAGCGTATCAGGCGTGCGGCGTTGATGACGGCGGCACCTGGCCCCTCTACCGGTGGCTGCACTTGTTGCTGCAGCTTCCGACTCAGCTGCTTGGTGGTGGCGTCTTCGCCGCCGTCGGACGGCGGCAGATCTTTTCCGTCTCCAGAACTGGTCTCTACGAGCCAGTTTGCCTAGCCGGCGGTGGGTGTTGTGTTCCTTATTATGAAGCGTTGAGCCTGTTTCAACTAGCTGGGTTTTTTTTCGTCCCCCAGGAGAGTTTCGCTAAGTCTCGAATTTCGTCGTGCGGTGACCGTGGAAGCGGGTGCGTTGTCGTCTACGACAGCGAAAGTAGAGCAAAAGTTAGCGCAGCAGAAAGCCAAAGCTGCGCCTCCCTGCCTGTCTGAACAGAATCGGCCGTATAACGGAAGGAAGCAAGCGGCTCGGGACGCTGCAGGCGGAGGGAGCGATTTGGCAGGTTCAATGGCGAAACCTGCTGCAGCCGAATGCAGTGCAGCCGAAATGCCCCAGGCAGCTAATACTTATGCAGCCGTTGTGTAGGGGCGCGAAATGCCATTTCCATAATGGCCAATTACAGCGAGTTCGATCGAATAGGCGTGGATAGCCGATGCAATAAAGTGCACACACAGCGCAGCAACAAAGACCTCTGACTCGCACCTGCCAAAAAAAAAAGCCAAAAACGCAATAGCTTAACTATCTGTCGCAAAAACAAACAAAAAAAAACTGCTTGTGGCATTTGTGGCGCCTAGTTTACTGCTCTACGTTACGTGGCCAGTTTAGTTTACCATGTAAAAGGATGGCAAATAGATAACGAAACGAAATACGTGTTGAATATTCGCTGAATATTCCACATATACATTTCCCCTACGGAACTTTGTCGTAGACATCTTTATCGCACGTTCAGGGTAGCCGTGATTTGAGTTGCTTCGAGTTGCGAGGAATTTGGGCATTAAGAAGAAGACTTCGGCCGTATCAAAAGACACATGCGGTTTGTCATAAAATAAAGACTATTATCATCATCATCATGTTTATTTCACTCACATTGAGTATGCATATAACATAGACAATTATACAGTTGTCAGCTGCTCGCGGCATGTTATTCGAGAGAGGCAGTGCAGTGATCTCTTCATAATGGCCAGGCAGGCAGACGCATGAAACTTCGTCCACGCCTGAAAGCACAGTCGACAGATGCACTCCGTGTACTCCTCGTGGAAGCTTGTATTCGAACTGGCCAGGTGATGACAGCCATGAGCTATGTACCTGGTATAGACGCGATTGTCACATGGAAGACCAGACCAGAGGTGAGAGGCACTGAAAATATCCAGGTCTCCAACATCCCGTCGGACTTCTGCAACTTCATTTTCCCATGCCGAAACAAAGCTCTTGAATGGTACTGTAGGCGGCGTCTTCAACCTTAATTGAATTATCTCAACAACCAATGCACAGCCTGGCATTGGGTACACAAGGCGGCTCCTTACCCGCATTGACAGACAACGTACTTGCTTCATGTACATTGTGAAACACCTTCCACAATGTGCATGAAGCGAACAAATAAAAAGCATTATCATGGTTATCAAAAAGATCAATAAATGCATTGTTATACATACGATTGTCAGTAATTAATCAATTAGTTGACCGAAACGATGCTTTGCCATTCACCCTAGCCCTGCTATTTATTTGCATGTGCTGCCACTCCTATACCATTAAAACAACGAGTTCTTCATTTAACGCGCTCGTTTCAATTTTACACAACTTTGTTTTGTCTTATGCCGTTACGGCTATCTCCTCGGGTTTCTTTTACAGTTGTTATTCTGATACGCTTGCTTAACACTAGCGTGTCTAGTGGAAAGTGAATGTCTGCCATCTGGAAACTGACCTTGGCCGCTTGTCACGAACGTGACCAAAATTTACTCTTCTCGTGCGCATCCTTGACCAGTCAAAGGGCTTATGTGGGCTGACAGTCTGTTTGGACAGAAAGCGTCGGCATTCGTCAAACGGCTAAATGTGCCTAACAAAATGTTTTGGGTTCCATCCGAACAAAAACAAGAATATAAGAAAGAAACGACAACAATAATGACAGCAACAGCACAATCACTAGTCGCAACAAAAGCAACTACATCATTACTAATAATCAACAATAACAGGGACTCTATATAGAAATATTCCAAAGCGTTCCATCCGTTTACTGCATTTCAGCGAAATCCACCTTTGAGTATAGGATACTGGAAAAATTGTAACTACAGTGTGTGAAAGCTACGCTAGTCAGTAGGACTACGAACAGAATGGAAAAGATAATCAGAGGCGGTCTAAGACATCTGAAGCGTTAACGTCTTTATACGACTTTGGCGTCTACATTAAGTATTATTTTACGTATGCCGGGTATACGTATATATATCACGTATATATATACGTATATATTTTACGTATGCCGGGTAATATAACATTTTCTTAGTTAAACGCAGACGTTGACTTGACGCAACACTTCTTGCCGTTTTGGCACCAACTCGTTTCGCCAAATGCTTAGTTGCTTTCTGAGAGGCGGACATACGATCACTTTAAACGTTTAAATTCGGATTGTGTTGCCGTACGAGTTTTGGAAACGGTTCCAACGCTGCTTACCATCATAGCTTGTCGAAATATATCGTCTACCGTTTTCGAAGACGACTTGATCAACGAATATATCCACCGAAAATCGTTGGCAAGTTCCGTGGTAGAGGTTTCAACTTGGACGATGAGCTAACATCTGGTCGACCCGCTTTGTTAGAAGAGGACGTTCTGCATTTTAAAATATAACAAAATCAAAAAGACTATCGCATGACAACTCGCGGAATAAGTTAAAGTTGAGCTAAGCAACTATTGTCGAGACGCTCAAAAACTTCGTATAACTCTGAAGCTCTGTGAGCACGTTCCTCAAGAAATTGGAGCACGTTAGAGTGAAAGAACCAGACGATCCTCACAGATCTCTACTGCTAACAGCTCTAACGGGCTTAAGAAAAATGGACCCAAACACGCCCACAACTCATGAGCAGGAAAAGAGGCCACCCTTCATTGAGACAGCGCTCTACAGCACGTACCACACGCAAGTAACACAAGCCTCTAAAGATATACGATCTAGGCTGGACATACATATAGTGAGCGCCCACCATACTCTTTGGACCTTGCGCTTTCAGACCATCACTTATGCCGGTCTCTCCAACTCGACTGAAAACATGTTTGCCGTTCAAAAACGTCCAAAATAGGGTAGAATACGTTTTTATAAACTTTTCCAAATAATTAATAGAAAAGCGGCTCTATTATTAGCAAGATGCTATTCAAATATAAGGCAGACTATACTGATGATTAAACAAACCCGCATGCTCTTGCAAATTCGAGTTCTCGCTTTGAGCAAAAAGCGACAAAAACTTATTAATCAACTCAACATATTTTCTTTTATATGTGGTTGACTTTATCTAATCCATACGCGCCTACCGTATCTAAATTTCAACCATAAAATTAAATGTAAATTCTGTTTGGTATGTGTATAAATATAGTCTTTAATCTAGACTTTAATGTGACTTGGGTGGTGCACCTTGCAAGATCTACATACAATTTTCATCAGTACTTCGAAATATAACTATTATTTGGCTTCAAAACGAGCCTGGTCGTGTGGAGTCGTATATATATATATATACCTTAGGGACATAAAGGGACACACTGAGATTGTCTCATCTAACTATTGGCTTAGCCTGTAATTGAATGTAGTATATATAACATATATACTACACAAATGAATTGTGTCAGTCAGTACTACAAATTACCATAACCATATATGTATTGTTTCCAGAACATGACTGATCGCCAAATAAGCGGGCACAGTTTGGATTTGCATGCGCCTAGGCAAGGCTTCTTTATCCCCATTCGTATATATATATATATATATATATATATATTGTGGGACATGACGACAACAGAATGACGTAGCCCTGAAACCGTAAAAAAATATGATACGTTAATAGTGTCACTTAGACTAGCAGTATTTGTTTCGTTTATAATGGTGAGCAGGGGGGGGGGCGGGGAGAGATGGCTTAGGAGAGCGGTAAGACTTGCATTGCGTTAGCAGTGCACTTCTCCGTTACGCTGCGGTACGCGCAATGCATAAATCGCGCGTTCCCATCATGAAGACGGGCTGCTGTCCGTCTAAATATGCCAACTACTTGGCTTCAGAACAAGCCTGCTCGTGTGGAATCGAGTATATTGCTTTTATCTGAAGTCAAGAAGCACTGTGGTCTATTGTGAGAATGTCGTTTGAGCGGCTTTATAACGATTTAATACTAAACTAAATGCTTCGTTTGGCTATCCTAGCTCTAAGGTTACCGCTAGTTCTGACTAACATATGTAGTTTAGTGCGACTTGTTTTGGCACGCGCAAACATTTTCAGGTAGTTATTGAATGATTACTTTAATGCGGCATATATGCGGTGGTGCAGCTTTGCAAGAATTGGTTCTAAAAATTAAGCAGACAATTTCCATTCGTACTGTGCTAATACTCGGGACCTACATTTAAAAGACAAAGAGTATATTCAGCACTGGGTTCTATGTTTTACTTAAGGAACCTGGTACCTAGATATGTCGGGTAGACTAAACCTAGAAATGAAAACGCCCCTCCGGTGGCCTTCATTCAAGCATTTTAAATTTCTAGGAGGCGTATCCACGCAGCATATTGCCAAAACGAAATTCGGAGGTTTATAGGAGATTGAAAGATAAACGACATGTTTGAGCAATCACTTTGACAGTTATGAAACCGCCCCAAGCTTACTCAATATTAATTGAACCATGAAATAGCAGCGACTCTAAAGAAATATCCTTGACGTGAAAGACTGGATACTCATCATGCTCAAAATCGGCAAACCTGTTTACGGAACGCATTGACGCGCTGAATGTCTAAGAACGAAATTCAAAGCAGTTTACAAGGGCTGGAGGCGCCTGTGCGACGATATGGGAGACAAATCTCTGGAATAGTGTCACACAATAGGCAGGTATAAAGTAAAACATTTGAACTAATCCGTCATTATTAAAGAAATAAAATGCCACTCTTAGTTTTTCGTTGGCCATTGCCACAACCATCGGGCATCCTAGTGGAAGAAAGAACCTATCATTATAGATATAGAGAACATGCTTATTAGACAAAATCCCTCCTCCCCGCCCACGAAACACTAGAAGTAGACGTTATCTCACTAATTGGGTTTTACTGCACAATACGACAACACGATCGACAGTAGGTTCTCTGCCATCTTGTCTAGTTGGAGTATACTGTTTTCTAAACCTAATTAACCATAGTCTGATTTTAAGAAATACTTTTGATATATATATATATATATATATATATATCACATTATGTATATATGTGTAGGTAGATATGTGTAATCTTGTTATATGCTTTGCAAGATGTCTATACATATTTTTATAAGTAAAATGGGAGAAACTAAGGAAGGCAGATCTGCAGTTACTAAATAGAGTTAGATTTTCCTTCGTGAAATGGGTTTTGGGGTTGAACAATTCCTGTAAGAATAGAATAGTTCATATATTCATAAAGAGGGCACTCTAATGACACAAAAATTATAATTACTTTGGGGTTTACCTAGGACGCAAGCGTTTGAGGCCCACATTATGAAGCAAACGAAGGAATTAAAGGAAATCGACATAGAAATATACGCAACGGTAGCGATAATAAGTATGACCTAGCAAGCAGCCCTATCTAAGAGTAGACACCTAACTACGGCGTTTGCAGCCCACAGGTTTCATCACGTATTATGCAGTACGGAAGAATTCCACGATTCTCAGGAGTGTTGTAGGTGCGCGAGGTGCCTGGGCCAGTGCAACAGATACCACGCCGCAGCATGTCCAGAAGTCCAGCCAATAGCTGAGCTAGCAAGTTGGGAGAAAGATCAGTGGTGTGAAAGAAGCAATTTATAATCGATATACCTGGGTGTTAATAAACCATGAGCTAATATATTACGTAAAACGTACTATTGTACACATCATATAAAGGGACGCGCGTATTTTTTAAGACCATTTGATTTGTTTCGGCTCCAAGCTCGTGTGCCCGTTTCGTTAGCTATATCTATAGTTACGGATTACAGTTAGTAGTCATATCTTCGATTATTTGCTTTACGCCTTCCACCTGCCTGGTGGAACTACTAGTACTGGTGGTACTACCTGGCAGCAGGCGTACGCGGCGCGGCGTATACACGTACATCTTCCCGGCGGAGCGAAGTGGGGGGACGACAGAACTGAGGATGTTTTTTTTTTGCCGAAGGGCAGCGCCACCTTTGCACCGTCTTGCTTGTTTTGATGCAGGTGGGTCGAGGGCTGCCAAGACGTCAACGCCCGCCCGACGTTGTTCGGGGCAGCCTCGTTCGCTCCGCCTGGCCAGCTTTGCCACTTGCCCGCCTGGCCAGTGAAAAGTAAAGGAGATTTATTAGCAAGCTGTTGCGTAGACAGCCTGTCGGCAACTGGACGCTGGTAGTGGTCCGCAGTGGCACGCAGAAGAAACAACGGCCGTCACTGCCACAGACGACGAGGACGACGAACGAACCAGCTGTACCAGCTGAGGATATCGCTGCCCCTGACTTCAGGCCACCGCCATATAGAGAAGGCTGGCTAGGCAAGATACGGATACAGAAGCGAGTCAGGACGCAGTCAACAGACGTCCCCTTATACCCCACCTCTGACGCTTCTCCAAGAATCGAGAGGCTTGAGTTTACCAGCCAAGAGGTACGAACCGAATAAACTCTGACAAGAGCGAGCAGCTCTGTTTTCTTCTCCTTCTTTTTTTCTTCTTTTCCTTCTTTTCTTTCTTCTTTGTTTTATTTTTCTTTGCGTCATTCTTCGCCGTCACAGCCACTCTTAGTTCTCGATCGCCGTCACAGCCACTCTTAGTTCTCGATCGCCGTCTCTGACGCTTAGATTGAAAATTTAAAGCTTTGCGTCCTAACATATTATGTACGTATGTCCTTCCCGACGGCCACTACCACTTCTATTAAGTATGTCCTTCTCTACAAGTATTTTTTTTGGCCCGGCCCGTTCCCACCCCTTCCTTACCGACGGCCCCAAAACCCTGGCTCTTTTTAAATAGCTCATTTGTTGCTGTCATGCAAGGTTTGCATAAAGAATATCATTGTTTCTAATACTATACACAGTAAATATTCCTAAGAAGGTTAGAAGCAATAAATCGCTCAGTCACGCAAAAATTTGCCTACACCAGCACTTGGCTCATTCTGTTTCTTTTTTGTGTTACATCTGCCTGGCTTCTTCTGATAACAGTTCCAACAAAGAACTTGGGCACATGATCGCTTGTTGTCGTCTCCTTGGTTTCCCACTGGTAAGGTACGTACGAAAGTGACCATCGTATCATCTGGATCTTTAGTTGCTGAACTAGTAACAAGTGATACCATCGATGTTCTTTTCAGAGACCACTTTCGGTTATCAGTTTCAAATCTATGATAAACAATGGTGCATGTGCGTTAGTTAAGAATCTTCTCTTGCTCATCATTTTTTAGACTGCCTGCACTTTTTGACATATTATATTGCGACGGTAACAGTAAGTGCGCAGTCTGCTACATATTTATTTGCATGCTTAAAGGGTATACACAGTTATTACAGGCCGTCCCATACCAGTTGTGCACTCCGGTTGATGGAATCCAGGCATTAGAAGGCTAGATTTTCGGCAACGATTTCGACGACGGGGCTTTGCAACAGTAGTACAGAACGGTGTTTGAAGCTGCCGTAGGCCACGTTGCCTCCTCTTTGCCTCAGAAACCTGAGGAAATGTCTATGGCTTTCCCAGTAACGGCCTCGCTTAGCCCTTTCTCTAGTCAAATGTTGAGATGCTTGTAACTTAACGGATCCCCTCTATTGAATATCCTATTATGCGGGTAATTCGAAGGCTCTCAAAACCTTGCCGCCAACAATTTCTGAAACGTTGTCTAAAGTTGCCATGTTCTCGTTTCGAGGATTTCTTTCGCATGCCATTTCCGGGACCCCGCACTTACTCTTGACTTTATCTTTATTGAATTTTACTCAAAGTCAAATTAAGGTGGCCTTTTACCCGATTTGCATTTGTCGGTGTCCGATAATTTTACCTGAGTAAAAGCATCCTGCAGCCTCATTATGGAGCCCGCAAAATCCGATGTCCGGAGACAGTTACCTGCCGAAAAAGCCACTCTGTACCTACGTTCCGCTCTAGGCCATGTATGATTTCTCAAGCTCCAGAGAACCCATAGACCCGGCGGAGTCCACAGCGCAAACTATTTAGTTTATGCGACAGCAAGTTTCATATTTTTTTAAAGTAGCACGAGTAATACGTTTAATAAAGCAAGACAAAATCTTAGTTATCTATATGCACTTACTTCCGTCACTTATGACGGAAAACGTTAATTACTCTTTGACTACTTAATGAACTACTACCACCCAAAACAATTTTGGTTGGCATCTTCCTGAAGGTTTTGTTGTCTTAGTTTGCAAAGTTTCGAATTATTAAGGAAAACGCCCAAATATAAGACGTCAGGAACTTTAATTTTTAACAACTTTTCTCAATACAGTCATGTTCTGTCGAGGTACTGAGCACAACGATTCTAATTCTCTATTAAAAAAATATTGCTTTCAAAAGGGCCTTCTTTTTACTTCATGCTGAAGGGCGATGTCCTGACAGCTTTATCATTATAACATATACTTGTAAATTTATTTTTGCTCTTAGAAATTGCATATGTGCTTTTATGAAATAGTTATATGTGAAGGTCATTTATGCTGGAGTTACCTGCAAAGCCTTGCTCAGAGATTTTTGATTCCCGGGATTATCTTTGAATCAATGTGCGATAAACTCGGTTAACTCGCGCACAACACTCATGAAGTGTGTGTACTTAGAAAGATGCAACAATATTCCAGCTCTTTTTCTTTGCACTTGCGACATCCCTTGATTTTTCTAACGTCTACTAACTAAGGTATATTATATCAGACTGTCGGGATATCAGGCCGTATCAGAGCGGATCGGTTGAAATCGGCCTCATGACGAAACGTTTTGCACTGCAGTTACACAGGATGTCTTCGCTTCAGCCTACATTGAATAGCGGCAGAGTCGAGACACATTTCAGGGCAAAGGCCTGTAGGCAAACCTAAAACCTTAGCCAAACACAATGCCCACTGAGACATTAGTAGCCGAGTATCAGATAACTCAAGTGTTGCCACAGCCTGCGGTTAGGGCAAATATTTATGCATACAAACATACAAATATATATTTGAAACGGGCCTCCAAATTGCGGATCCGAGTCGCCTACGGTAGGGGGTTCGGTTTGAATCTGTCTAAAGGCGGCATCCTCCAGACAACTCGTCATATCAAACAAATACAAATATAGGGCAGATATATGAACGCGCATTCACATACAAGCATCTGTAACACTGTCGTCGTCGTCATTCGTACAAAGTGCATACACGCTACATGTATACAAACAGATATTGCGCGAAAGATACGAAGAAATAAAAGACGACGAAACGCAGCAAAAGACTAGGATAGAGACGGAAATGGTCCCAGCGCACCGAATCTGCACACGTCATCTCTGTGAATCTCGGTGAAATTGTCCGCCTTACTGACGCGATAGACCAATTACTCAAAGAAGGGGTCGCCGGGCGGGAGAGAAGAGAAGGAGATGCCGCGCGCACAAGGCCTGGCATGACGTCGTGCGGTCTATGAGACCAACCTCAGCAGGCCGCCCGACCCTCTTTGTGTTCGCTCGCCGTTTTGCTCGAAACAGACTCAGCAAAGTATCTCGGATGTCCTGTTTGCGGCGGCCGCAGCAGCAGCAGCGATAAAAATCGCCCATGTCGGTCCTGCTAACGGCTAGACAGTTGAGTAGCAGAAATGTTGCTCGGCCAGGCGATAACTGCGGAGGCGGCGGGGAAGTTTTTGCACCCCCATAACAAGATGAAATGGTGGCCGAGAACGGGTAATCAGCTGCAACAGAATGACAGCACATGCTACTAAACCCACCGCAAGCAATAGCAGCAACAGCAGCAGGAAAAACAAGACCAATAACAACAACAATAACGACAACAAAGGCAACAATAAATATGATTGTCCAACAACAATTGGCGGCAATACAGGTTATGACGAGAACGGCGACAACAGACACATCTACAGCCGGCATAGATAGCCCACATAATAACAGTGCACATTTAACACGCATCGTGATACTAGGAATCGATAACAAAAATGGTATTAATAGTGGCGGCGGCGGCGAAGCGCAACAACAACCACAAAACTTGTGTCAATCAAAGGAATTTATTTGGATTTGAGCGGGAGCCAAGGCTCAACTCTTATTTGCTGCGCAGCAAGACAGAGCTTGTCATCCTATAGCACCAATGCTGAATGCTGCACGGTCTCGTAGGCCGTAGGGGTCTTCCCACAATCCTTATTTGTGTTTCGCTGGTGCTTGCATGTCAAGTGCGGCAGTCTGCTGGCATTATGAGTCCGCAAATGGCACCAACACAGTTATTCATGAACTCAGTGTATGGTCAATCGAGTAGTATTAGCAGCATTTTCATAATGACGATCTTCACTTGGCGTGTAACGAAGAAACGCGACTTCCATAAGGAGACGTTATTAAATCGACCAAGTTTAGGTTGGGCTCCTAGTGATTACACGCTCACTTGAAGACAATGGTGAATTCCAGCGTGTTATTATAAATAAAGAAACTGATGATAGTGTATATCATCAGTTTCCTTATTTATATATATATATATATATATATACACCTTCCAGCGTTGAAACTATGTTGCAGAGGAATTAAAGCCAATCGTCCAAGAAATGAGTGATTACAAACTCCCTGGTCAATCCAGTAAGCAAAAACTTTTTCGGGCTGACTCTCAGCCAACATTTAGCGTCCAAGGGACTGCTTTCGTATTGCTTCGTAAGACGGATCCCAGAAATATAAATGTGCAACGACGGTGATCGAACCCGTGCACCTGTGTGTCTCGTGTTTGATCGCAAGGCGCACGCAGATGCACAGGCGCCACCGGGCTCTACCAATCCAGGAAGAAGTGAACACCTAGAAGACGACAACAGAAGTCAAACAACCCGTACGTCTCTCAGACCGCCTAGCCGAGGTTGGCAAACTAGAAACGAATTCTTTTACGACGGGCCGATTCTTTCTGAACTGAGAACAAATCGCGATACTGTCCGACACGCTACAGAGATGGCTCTCGACCGGACGCTCACATCATCTCACAACTATTAGTCTAGTTGCGAAGTTTAACAATCATAAATATGACAAGATCACGTTCATCATACTACCGAAAAGTTGCACCGCTAACTGCACTCTATTGGCGCTCCAGATAACGAAAGCTCTTTTTTGCTGTTCTTTCTACTCACTTCTGCCTTGTTTTCGGCGTGCTTTTTTCCATCTCAACAGGCTGATCTAAGGTTCCACAGAAACTGATTGACCCGGCTCATCCATTGTCTAGGTCTGGAGTATTCAAATCACGGAAAAGGAATAAGGCTGACTAATTTTTTGGTTGTTGTTTGGGATTGCCTTCATGCAATGCCTTTCTCCCATACTAATCCTCTCGGGGTTGACTCTCAGCCAAGATTCAACGTCCATGGGACTGCTTTTCGCATTGCTTCATAGACGGACCCCCATAAATACAAATGTGCAACGGTGAGGCTTGAACCCGCGCACCTTTGTGTCTCCTCCGGTCGCGAGGCGCAGACGCATGCCACCACTCCACCGGGCTCGACCTTTGTCCCATACTATTTCTATTACTGCCACTGCTGTTTACTACTACTATGACTACTATTATTGTTATTAATCATGCGCTCGAGACTTTATGCAAATGCCGCGCGACGGCCTCCTTACGCGCCTACGTCGCGCTATTCGCCAGCGCACTTAGCCACTGTTGCTGCTGCTGCTGAGGGCCCGTCTGTTGCTCGTTAACTACGCTAACGGGCTGTGCCTTTAGGCCGAGTATGTTTAGAGGACAACTACTACTACTACTAACTACTACTACTACAACTACTACAGCAACAACCACGGCAAGCAGTGCTCTTGCTTCTAGTTCGGCTGTGTGAACACGTCTCTTGAGTGGCTTCATTATGAGGCAACAACGATGTTATCGGCGGTGGCGGCGACAGTAGCCACGACAACGACGACGACGAAGAAACAGCACTAGCGCTTAGTCTGCCTAAGTTGTTAGGTCTCTCTCTCTTTCTCAATTTCTATCTCTCTCTCGCTATCGCCTCTCTCTCTCGCTGTCGCCCTCCTTACGGGTAGACATCGTTATGATCGTTGATGATTATGCTGCTTGTCGTCATCACGACGATGATGTTAACGATGACCGTTGTGATGATGATGACCGTTGTGATGATGATGGTGGTGGTGGTCGTGACCCTAGTGAGCAGCGTGGCGGTGAAAATGATGACTCAAGACCGAAACACTCGCAGACGACTCGACAGAAAGCCGGCCCTTGAGCGAGCCCCCTGGGGTGGCCGGGCCACGGGCCACTCACTCAACAGCGTCGCCAAAAGCAACAGCAGCAGCAGCAGCAACGGCGAGAGCAGAAGAACCCTGCCACTTCTCGACCCAACCTTATCGTCAATGGACAGGAATAAGCAACAGTCCCGTTTGCCCCCTTCCGCCCAGTCGGTGGACCCCGCAGTTTTGACCCCTTGCTTTATGCCGCCGTTGCCAACCGCTGTCGTTGGCGCTGTGGGTTTTTGCACAGGGTCGCAGACGCTAACTCGTCGGCGCGCTCAAAGGAGACTGATTTGTGCAGCCTCTTGCAGTGACAATTTCTGCCGCTCCAGACACTGGGTTCGATCAACTTGCATATGCATGTTTATATATAGATAGAATCTTTTTTTCTGCAACTGCCTAGACATGCTAATCATGCCCGATTCGCTTCAGGCGTTTCGATAGTATTTGCAACTGCTTGATAGTAACTGCTTGTTATATATATATATATGTATATTTAGAGGAAACGAGAGCACCACGACAAACTGAGATGACAACGAATCGCGAGCCCCCAGCAATGAGTTGTAGCTCTCTTCTAGGTGACAACGTTAGAGCTTTCTGTTGGAAGTAGGCCCGAGGGCGAGCAGCTATAGTAGGCTAGCCTTAGGGATTGCCCAGCTGAGAGCTATACAAAGCTATGACAGATGATGGCTGGTGCACATACGATTTTGCGTTAGAGGCGTTCAGCTGGATGGCTAGTTAAATTACTAGCCAGCAAGGTAGTCTGACTGTATGGTAAAAAAAAAAAACCTTTTTTAAGGAGGTTGTTTTTAATTCTAGAGCATCCTCTATTGGGTTTGAAATTGCCGTGAGGCATATCTTAAATGCACCAGACGTGTTGAGACACCCCGGTAGTTGACAACCACGACTAGCACTCTAGCCCCTAGACCACGCAGCCGCGAGTCTACGATATAAAAAAAATCGGCGCTTAGATGGAGTCTATTGGCCTGATTCTGCGCGCTACTCAGAGACTGGTATGTAGAGGAGGAGGAGGAGGAGGAGGAGGAGAAAACGTTTAGTGGTCATCCGTACATGACCTTCAGTTTTACTGGTACAGTAAATAGTAAATAAAGAGAGCTGCGATGCACTGAGAACATCCTAAATAATCGAGCCTAACGCCTGTTCAAAAATCAGGCGGATGAAGACAACGTCTCGCAGCTTCTGGTAGAAGTGTGCCGGGGTGCCTCCCCTCCGTGCTCAGAGGGTGTACCAGGGTGTCTCTCTCCCGTGCTCATGGTCGTGCCCCAGCCAGACCCTAAGTGGTCTGCAAGTCGCCATGCCCAGGCTGACGACCTGCAGACTCGGTACTGGGAAACCCGAATCAGATCGGCTTCATCGTTGGGGAAAGAGCTGGGAAGGAGCTGCAGATGCTCATACGGACGAGTGAGGAGGAAACCTGAAGGGAACAGATTGGCATTTCTTGTGGCCGTGCAAAATAAGAGAACCGTTAAGGAAACTTTGAATAGGCGGGCCTAGCCTTACGGACAGACCAGAATCAGCATGTCCGCCTGCGAGCGTGATACGACTGCCCTCAAGGCGGACTGTCATACTACCACTCATATCCACACGGGACATGGGCAGTGCCAGTCTTACATGGTCAGAGTCGGGCGGATCGAAATTGATATATGCGTGCTATACGACACCGGGAATCCTGACGATGTAGAACACACGATCACACGAGGTGGGTTAATGTGTCATTTTCTGGGCAAGGTCATGACACAAAAAACGGAATTTGAAATAGCTAAAGAGGCAGCTAGGTCCTAAGCATGAACGAGGTGCAGAATTAGGGTCCTAGGATATCCACTTTTCTAATTTTGGTTCTTAATAACTTAAAAACTTAGCGTTACGTCTATATGATCACGGATGGTTCGTGGCTAGTGTGCACACCTAAACGTTGGCATTTTGGCTTGCTCTATCAGACGAATCACACGAAACCACTGATTGCATTATAAGAACTATTGTCAATATTATGATCAGTAGGCTGCAGATCTTAAACTCGCTGGAACCGGTAGAAATATAGTTGTGCGCCAAGTAATTCCCTACGTACTGTAATGGCAGTGAAACCAACACTAGCGGCTACTTGCCTAATGATTCCAGTACAATATTTGTGAACCGCTCCATCACAACGCACGTAGTAGGTAGGGCCTGCACTTATAAACTGATTTTTTAACTGGCTGGCGCCGAAATGCCAACATAATAGACGCACGGTGCATAAACCCTCTAGAGGGTTTATGTATGGTGCGGCGCCAACGATCCTTTTCTAATTGTTAAGCGTGTTTTAAAATTTGAATCAGGTCTAATTAATGCACACTTTAATGTTTGCGTTTATTTCGGTTATAATAATCTTGAAATCACCCTGACGATGTTATTAGTTTATCTTAAAAAAAAACAGAGGCAAGTCTAACAGCGTTAAATCGAAGGATTTTAAAGGCCAGTTAATACTCAAATACCTATTACGGGAGATTACCCGCTTGGGGCACCTCATCCTCAAAAATCCAACAGTTCCGATTGCTTCCATTATTGTGTTTTAATCGGATTTTACTTGCATCGTTTTCGTTCAAGTATGGTCCAAAATTTAATGGAGAATCATGCTGCGATAACACTAGACATTCACCGAGGGGTGGAAAATGTGTCCGATTATTCTTTTAGACCAGAAGCTGCACCGGATTGTCACATACGGCTTAGCCTAGTGTCACATACGGCTTAGCCTACTCTAATGGTAATGCTTTTTACTGTCCGCATACAACAGTTTTGATTATTTACACTTCTTTCGCTTCGTGGAAAGATTTCGTTTATAATCCCTAGAGCTAAGTTGGCAAAGTTTAGCTCGATTTCTCACGCTAGCTGAATTTTAGCTGGATACAACGCTGGATCCAATCGCAAAATACGCCAATACGCTTCCCATGGCATTGGCACATCATACACTAAATCTGTCTTACAAACATTTTGCACAGGTTTGTAGATAGTTGTCTCTCGTCGCGCTATCTAGACCGTAAACTGTACGAAGAGCTCGCCACCATTCCTGTACAGAGCTTCAATTTTGATGACAAATTTTCGCAATCTACACGTGTTTTTCCGCTTACCAACGTTCAGTTTTAAATACCAATTTCAATTCAGCCTAGCCTCAAACTGATTATAAGCACAAGAAACTACAAAGAGAGCAGAGCTGAACACAAGAATTTGAAACATGTAACGTACCTTTTAATAGACTTCGTATATATATATATATATATATATATGAGGCTGTCAAATAAAGATGGCGTGAAGTAAGTGGATCTGCACTCAGTAGTGGCTGCATTCAACTGCTAAAGGCGGTGGAAATCATCAGCCGACTCACATAAGCATATCTCTACGTTGACAGACCTATTAAGTGAACCTACGAAGCGCCCGATCCACCACTCGAGCATTACTCGGCCCCATCAGACGGGCACAGTTCTGCAGTGGGATACACTGTTTAGCAGATAACCAAACCTATTACCGCACGTGGTTCCAATGCCGCGTGTTGGGTGGTATCGTCGGTGCAAACTGAGTACACCGTTTTATCGCATGTATGTATATATTTATATATATATATATATATATATATATATATATACCGATACGGTCTTAGAGGTGGGCCCAAGAGCATGGAAAGCTCTGACAACTTCGAGATGACAGCCGGCTCTTTCCGGAACAGCTGGGTCGGTTTCGCACTACACTCTGCGCCGTCAAACCCCTCTCTTGCCATCAAGGAACGCAGGCCGCACGAAGAACATGCATAAACGCGATATCAGAAACCATTACTCTCAGATGAATTGCTCTCACGCTAGTCAGGCACCAAGCGGCCGTTGAAACTATTTGAATGTGAGGCGTGCTTGCGCAATACGTACGCAAGCGACCCAAGGAGTTTTCTCGGCAGGAGATATGGTCGTACACGAAGAGTGAAATTGCTTCCCTGTCATAAAATCACTCCATAGTGCGCTATACCTGAACCTCGCACAGTTACAGGCAGACACAATATACTGATGCTGATGACGTCCGTCGCTGTTAACTAAGCTCTAAACGTCCGACGATATGGCCTGCAAGTTTATCTTACACATTGTATCTGTAACCTGTCCAAATATTTGTATTCGAGAGCGCAAATTCTGCTAATAATGACCAAAACGGTCCGTATATTAAAACCAGCGAAACGTGAGCGTATAGGATTAGGACGTGTAACTTAGTAAATGTCAACCCTTTTTTAAGGTCGACATTTGCAAGATCAATTCAGAGAGTGTGCAAGTTGTACGAATCAGAGCAGTCCCTATGCAACTTCTAATAGTTAGGTTAACACTCCAAAATCAGTAGAATGTGTACTGAATAATTGACTTTCCTAAACGATTCTGTATGCCTAAATCATAATCAGTTCAGAAACACTTAAGCATACGCGCACGAAAGAGTGTAAAAGACATGTGGACATACAAGGGAACACAAACAGTGAATAAATAAAGCCAAACGTTTCAAAATTACGATAATATTACCTGCTGCGATTCTCCCATAGTATTGTTTCATCGCAGAAATGAAATATATTGGGTATCTGTTTTGAGGGATACGAAGATGGTATAGTATTTATCGAATATCGATTGCAGCGGCGGCCAACTTAGTCAACGTGTTGTCCTACAATATGATACAGCTACGTGGTTTAATAGTTCTGAGATGAGATTAAGGCTTGCACTTGCCTATAATTAAAAAACATCTATAGAGAGGTTGTTTTTTTAAATTCTAGGCGATTCTCTACGGGCTCGGAACTCTTTTTTTAAGGGACCAACCATAATTTATTATGGACGGCAAATTTGTTATTAACATATATCTCATTCCTATACATACACATAGCACATGATTTCATATTACAAACAAAAAAGCAGAAACGGCAGTTATGGCCGTGCCTAAACTCGCCTCGTGAGATGCGATATCTTCAATGCACCGAGGGCGGAGATGTTGACATACCTAGGGTTTCCTCATCAGCCCTTGTGGCAGCATGACCGCGGACTCTCAGCGGTATGGTTCTCAATCATCTATTCTCTAAATGATGATCGCTTGCATTGCTCGAAGAAAATTCGATCAACAACAGGATTAATCGAACCGGCGACGAGGCCCCAGTAGACTACTTACGACGATGTGGACTACTTACGACGATTACTAGCGCTTTAGCCCCCCCCCCCACCTTCTCCTAAACGACGCCGCCATCACTTTCGCACTAGTCTGAAGCATGTTAGGTCAGATTTGTTTTGAGTATGACAATCAACGTGTAACTATTATACTCGTAGAGATCTCGCGACTTCTAGGGAGCGCTATCATCGGTCAGCTTGACGTTCATACTAACCAGTGGCTGTGTTGCATAGCCCGACTATAAAGGCTGCCCACCCTACATATGAGGTACGCCGGACACGCCAACCCGTGTTTTGCGTCGAACATAGATTAATTGGAACGTGGTTGTGCGAGTCGTAACGATGTTGTACCGATGGCCGACAGCAGAAGCTGGCAGCGGCGGCAGGGGCGGCAACTCGCTCGAAAATGTTACCACCTCCTGCCGTGCCCAGCAGCCACCTACTACTACGAAGGCTATGAGCGGCACACGCTGCTCTCAGGTGCAGTCAACCAGAGATCCAGCGCTACGTAAGTACGTGTCTACAACGGACAACGTACACATATAGACCCATGTCGGCGTCTCTGCCGCCACTGACTGCTGGATACCCTGCGCCCAGACGCGCGCCCCTGGTCCTGGTCCTGCCCTGGCCTGGCCACGAACGTCAGCTACGGGGGCAGCGCGCCAACAGACAAGCACTGCAGAAGGCTGTCCGCTGTGCTACAGCAGGCAGAACTAATGTGTTGTTGCTACAGCCCTCAAGGGTCCTCTGAGGGGTCGCTGTCGACGGCCTGATTAAGGGCGGCCCGCTACTCGCCTCTGCTCGCTGCGCGCGCCCGCACTTGCCCGCTACTCGCCTCTGCTCGCTGCGCGGTCCATTCGCACGGCTCAGCCTTTGACGACGGCGTTCAACGTCAATGCAGGGGCGTTGGCAGGGGCGGTGCAGGCGCAGCGCCAACTTCAAGGTCGGTTTACTTTAATGGTCGATTTTTAAACATGTACTAATCCCGGAAGGCGATCCCGCTGCTACTGCTGCTGCCGCCGCGGCTTCGGCGGCCATGACACCATGACGAGAGGTGAAGTCAGGCGCCATTCTCTTCAAAGGCCGCTTCGCTGTAACTATATATATATATATATATATATATATATATATATATATTGTGTTTGATAGAATGAGTTCAACGCGCTCTGATGGATTAAATAAATATTCTTCTCCGTTCTCCACGGCACGCAAAGCCCAGGGTATAAAATACATTCTACCTTAATGTACTAGCTACTGCTTAAACGACCAAATATTTAGTAGCATTAGGCTAGAATGTGCTTAAGTACATTAC
Source organism: Dermanyssus gallinae (assembly GCA_003439945.1). Classification (NCBI taxonomy): domain Eukaryota; kingdom Metazoa; phylum Arthropoda; class Arachnida; order Mesostigmata; family Dermanyssidae; genus Dermanyssus; species Dermanyssus gallinae. Next base: position 2,459 of record QVRM01001533.1, on the reverse strand, counting down.
CGAAGAACGCACGTAAATAAAAAAAAATAATGCATTGACTACTAACCGAACGATCACAACAGCGACCATAAGAAGTACAAAATCAACAGCTGTTTACGATTTTACGGACGCAAAACCATTGCGTCCACTAACCATATAATAATTATAATATAATGGTGTGACCGACTTAAACTTAAAAGCAAATTAAATATTAATTTTGCACTTTATAGCTTGCAGTTAGAACCTGTAGTACTTATTTAGTTTTAAAGTTCCACTGCTCCATACAAAGCACAAGATCGCAATCTTTTTGAATAGCCTTTGACGCACGTCGGCAGACAGAAACAGATTCCAAGTGTAAACGTTCATGACTGCAGTTTACGATGGACATGTACATACTGCTTTATATATACAGATTTGCATATAGCGTGAGCTCTTCAGTCCAAGTTTCTTCAGTTGTCAATCTTTACGTGACTCCAGTCAACGAGTTTGATACAACTGATTTTGGCAGCACGCGCGCCTTATTCATTTGCTGTTATGTGAAGTAGCATGCATAGGTACACTATATACTGGACAATTAGTTTTATTTTAATATACGTGAATTATTCGCTAACTAAAATAAACAAGTAACACAATTAAAAAAAATAGGTGTCTTATTTCTCGGGTAGTCTTTCTAAAGCCTCACGCACTAGCCCAGTAGGGGCCCACTGATTGCTTTCATCTCTTTCAAAAGGTTGGCTTTCACAAATTTCTTTCTTAGAAAATATAAGAGAGGGAGGACTGAGATAGCCGCCGTGAGGGTAGCCAGTCGTTTGCAGGCACAAGTCGTGTTCCTGAATGCCCGATTTTAAGGATAACACAATTGTCAGCATTTAGGATATCTACCAGTGCTCGTAAAACACGGGCGCCTATGCCCGCATCTGGTAGTTTTTCATGACGATCACTCTGGTGGCATATCAGACGCTGCTCTGTAGTCTACCAGTACAGCGTGAAAGACTTAGTGGTTAGTGATGGCGGCCGAGTACTTCACGTCGTCTAGAAACTCCTATAGTGCGATCATTGTCAAACGTCCCGCACGTAATGCGTGCTTCTTTGCAAAGGATGATTTAGCTCGGCGCGCCAGGAAACTCCATATGCTCAAAGGTTATTCACCATAAACTAGTAGTATAGTACTACCGTTCATATATAATTTTTTTGACCGCCAATAACACTGTTAACACTTGAATGTGACGTGACAATGTTGCAATAAACGAACAGTTGAGTAGGTGGTAGCGCCCGCTATTTACCTCTCCACAATAGTTACATAACATGCAACTACCAATTATATGGTAAATAAACTGAATGAATACTTACATACGCATTACATACGCACTCTTCGATTTCATAATAGTTTTCCTCCAAGCACATGATGCGACACTAACCATGCCATGTTGTTCGGCATGTTATATATCTGTTTCTCTATGATGACAACTTATATCAATCACTGCAAAAAGCAGCCTCCACTACATAGAGTCACTCACTGCTAATGCCATGTTGCGCGATTTTCTCTAAATTCTCTGTAGATTTTTTGTAACATTTGTGTGCTGAACAGAATCTTGCCCAGTACTAAATGCTTTACTGATGTGCATTCGCGGTATACTTCCTGTGCAAACGTCGCCGGTACGTTCTTTGGCGAGGCCAACGTGCTCTTTACAAGGTCAGATTTGATCTTATCTATATTTCATAGGATGCCCGCGCTAGCCTTGCTGCGAATCTATTCTATATGTCTGGTGAATGAAAACCGGAGCGTCACTGTTATTCCTAGATAGCAAACGTGATCGACGAGGGGTATATATATACTTCCCTAGTCTTAATGCACCGTTTCAACTGCGGCAACGATACGCCTCGACTAAATCGTATTAGCTTCGTTTTGGCGATGTTGGTTGCCAGTTCGTTTCCTTGGCAGTAATCTGGGGCTTCCCGTAAATTAAACTACGCGTGGTTTCGCGTTTTTTTTTTAGAGCTCTAAAATCGTCGGCATAAAATACGGCGTGTGTCGCTTTATATTTCTGACGGCGTCCTCCAAGCCAGCCATATACAGTATGCAGAAGAGGGCGGTTTGCGAATCACCTTAAAACAAGTCCAGGCTCTGTGCTACTGGCCTGCCGACATAGTGAGCCATTGTTGTTCATATTTAAGTTCACTTGCAGCATTTCGCGTATCCAATTATACATAGTTCACTACATAGAAAACAGTTTTCGAAGTACTCAAGGAAGTGTCTCTTCTAACGCGGTGGAATGCAGTAAAAATCGATAAAGGCGGTTGTATGTCATCTCTTTTTTCTATATAACGGCTCGTTACGTGGTCCAAAAAAGGCAACAGCGTCCGACGTAGATCGTCCTATTAGAAATCCATGTTGTTTGGATGCTAAATCAGAGAGTAACGGCATTGTATAAGCGTTCCATGACAAGTGATGTTAAAATTTCTAAATGACGAACATTAGT